>JAVJAQ010002202.1:753559-828045 GCA_032362365.1 Zygogramma bicolorata | reverse complement strand
ATATAACATTTTGAGTTTTGCATAAGCCTTCTGGAGAATGAATGTTACATGTTGGGAAAACTGCAATTTTGTGTCGATAATTAATCCTAGGTTTTTTGATTTATTTGTGGTAGTAAGTTGGTTTCCTCCCAATTGTATATTGATATCACTTTCCTTTATGGAACCGAATAGCATAACTAAAGATTTGGATGAATTGATCACTAAGTCATGTTTTTTTGAAACGTTCACTATCTGTTCTAGATCTTCATTAATTTTATTTTGAGCTTCCTGTGTTGTTCCAGGACTAAAGAAGTGGTAAAGTTGGGTGTCGTCAGCGTACATATGAACATGAGAGAAATTCAAAGTAGTTGAGAAGTTACAAGTATAAATTGTATAAATTAAAAGGCCTAGTATCGAGCCTTGTGCTACTCCGCGAGCCACGTTTCCGCTAGGAGAGGATACTCCATCCAGTAACACTCTTTGATAACGACCACTGAGATAGTTTTTGAAGAAAACAATTGTGGATTCATCTAGACCTATGAAATGGAATAATGACAACAGTATCTCGTGATTGAGCATGTCAAAGGCTTTACTATAGTCTAAGAGTATCAACACACCATTTTTCCGCTTATCCAGTTCTCTGAAAAAATCGTCGACTACGTTGAGTAGTGCTGTAGTACCACAGCTGTAGCCCGGTCTAAAACCCGACTGTACTTCCGGAATGATTTTGTACTTTTTGAGGTGGTCTCGTAACTGGAATTCTACAGCCCGTTCGACTACTTTTGATAGAGTAGGCAAGATTGTTATCGGTCTGAGATCATTGAGACTTGGTGGTGAACTAACTTTTGGAACTGGTATTACTAGCCCCTCTTTCCATATTTTTGGGTATACTCCTTTTGTTAAGCAATTGTTGACTATATGGGTAACGTATGGTAGTATAAAGGGACACATTAATCTCAGAAGCGTGATGTTGATTTGGTCTGCACCACAGGCCTTGGTTTTTATATTTAAAATAATCTCAGCTACTCGTTCCTCATTAAGTGGTTCAAGGGTGAATTTGTTTTCAAAATCTGTTTTCACGATAGAAAGTCAACAAATTATGCTCGGGGTTCTTTTGTACATTTGTGATTTTTAGAAAGTTGTTATTGATTTCCGTTGGATCAGTATGGAATTCGAAGGTACTACAATTTTTTTTTTCAGTTATTTGGAGATTCCTAAGGATTCTCCATTTCTCTTTAGAGTTTGCGTTTTTTAATTTGTGTTCCAAGTACACTTTTTTTTCTGTTTTTATTGCAAATGTTATATAGTTTCTTAAGTCTTTGTAGGAGTCCCAATGGATTTTCTTTTTCGTTGATTTATACTTTATCAGTGCTTTGTTTTTGAGGTTGATCATGAATTTGATATTTTGGGTAATCCATGGTTTCGGTTGCCTAGTGAACTTTGAAGTCTTGTAAGGGGCGTGTCTGTTGAATAGTTCTAGAATATAATGGTTGAGTATGTTGACTTTTTCATCGATCTCTTCTGATTCATAAATAAGATTCCACTCCTGAGCTCTCATGTTGTTCTCAAAATCCACCATGTGAAACTGAGAAAAATCACGATACGTACGTGTAATTGGTAACTTTTTATTGTGCTGTATTTTAACTTTACTGGTGGTCACCAAGTGATCAGATATATTAGCATCGTACACTTTAGTGTCACTATATTTGAGAGAATCATTCAAGATAATGAAGTCGATTAGCGACATCGAATTATGAGCGACATCGATTTGCTTGTAGGAGAAAGATCTTGCTCTGAAACTGCATCTTGGATTAGAAGTACGAAATATTTTTTTTTCCGATTCAACTCCTCAACAGTTGACACCACGAAAAAAAATGTTCAAATCAAATCTAAAGAAGACAAAATTCCCTACAATTTTCGTAACCGCATTTTTTTTCGTAAGTCTAACGGGTGGCGACTTCCAGAGGACGAAACTTCTAAAAAATCGTCTAACTCGATCTTTTAACCGTAAATTTTGTAAAAATTAAACACTTTGTGTTACTGGGGTTAGCGATCTATACAACTAACAATATAAGATAGTGCAAAAACTACCTGCAAAGTTTTTTGATCTGATATGGACTTCGTCTATCATTACTAACTATTCTGAATAATTTCTCAACAATAGCCCGCTGGCTATTGTTGTATCATGAATAATATAAATAGCTAACCATATTCTTTATATTATATTCTCTCCTGATGAGACAATTACGATTCAAGTATCTCAAGAATGATTTTGACCAATGAAAAAAAAGTTCGCCTGATTCCCATGCTAAAAAAAATTCGAAGCTGCCACTTTACTTTTGATCTGATAAGATATTCAAATCGACTTTCTGCCGATTTGCATGATCAAAACAGAACATCAATTCTGTATCAAGGCAAATTTTTCGTCAGCTCCTATATTTTTTTTGAGAAATTCTAGACAAGCCAATTATTTTCTTCCCAATTACATTCAAATGGAAAATGGTTATTGTGGGTTATTCCTAAGAGATAGACATATACCATCGCGGATTTTTTTACCTCTCTAACGTGTACATTACTGTAGTATATTATTTTGATCTACCTCGTAGGATTCAGATGTAAAATGTAAACGCAAAAAAATGTGTTTATTCACAACATCATAATTAGAAACCTCTGAAATGATCAGTGTTTCTCTACTATATGCATGTATACATACAAACCTTCCTCTATCTATAAAAAAATTCGCCTCAAAATCCATAGTGTATCATTGAAGATTTAAGCATACATAGGGACAGACAGACAGCGGGATGGAAATATGTGTGATTGTTTTTCCGATAAGGAATATCAGTGATCAGTGGATAAATACAGTGACGGGTTTTGAGGAAGTTATAGGAGCATGAGAGATCCGACAGTATTTTCTACATGTGGTGTCACTGTCCTCACTAACTCCTCCTGAATAGTGGAGTTTTTCCTCATGAAAACCTAACTTTTTTCTACTTTCATCAGTTCCTGCACCAGATGCACGAAATTATGAGATTGATGAAAACACCAATATCACCGAAATAATTTTTGTTTGAAGATATGTATTTTCAGCGACGCTCGACTTTGTTGATTGGAATTGTATTGTCGCATATTTTCCTTCCTGACATTCTTCAATACAATTTCAGCTGAAATATTTTGGGATATGTTCCTTACCTCACCAAGATCTTGTTAAATGATTTTCTTCAAAGATACTGCCTCAATAATACTATTACTGGTCTTCGATTCATCGGAGTTACAAATCAGGAGAAATAACTGGCATGGAACCCAATTTTGCTGGCTTTGGATGTACCCCATTAACTTTCTCAAGATAGTTTGAGTTACTAGTGATCGACTGAGCATAATTTCCAGGGCCTAGTTAAGGAAATCCCTTTTGCATCTGAAGAGGTCCCTCTCTATAACAAAGGAAAATCTAATATAAATACATGAAAAATCATTAGTATCTTTGCTGATATGCTGATTGTTTGTTCATAGGTATTTCAACTTTCATTGCGGAATATTGTCCTGAGAAAATTGATGACATCGAACGTCTCCACAAATTGAAAAGAATTCATTCAGAAAGTTGAAAAATTGGGTTCATTTTTAATTATGAGCGGGAAATCTAACTGGCAAAGTGTGTGCTGCTACATATATCACGGGAATATCAGTATGAACCGACTAAGGCCCGAGTTAACCAAAAACTAAAACCGAGTTCAAATTACAAGTGGCACTCAAGAACAATCTGACAGTTAATTCTTCCCCGGTAATTCTTAAAAATTCAGTCATATTCTTCTTCTTGAGTATCACTTGGAGTTGAAACTCAGTTTTGGTTTTGGTGAATTCTTTCTTAAGAATTTTCAACCTACAAAAGTAACCGATTGATCTCAGATCATAGTAAAAATTTATCTTCCTAAAATCATCTGCTATAATTGCACGAGTGCATAAAAATTACCGATAATTTTGCAAGAAAGCATGATATCTAAAAATTGCAAGTTTATTTTCATATTTTGGCGAAAGTCTTTTTCAAAATATGAAAATAACCGAATACAATTTGTATAAGATATCACGCTTGAATGCAATAGTATCTGGTCATTTTCATGCACGAATGTAATTCATTGGAATATTTCATGAATAATGAAATTCTCAAGGAAATGTTATTTTTTGTTCATTTATACTTTCCTCTATAGATTGTATGGAGTACTCACCTAAACGCGAAATATTTTTCTATTTTTGAAGTCTATCTGACATTTATTTGTGTTGTTTACTGACGTCTAGCGATACGGTTTCAAATGTGTTGTTATGGTGGCTTGATACAATGCAATTACCGCTGTAAGTTTTCGATAATTGCATTGGTCTTATGAGTCATTTTATATATGAGGAAAATATTCGGTTATATATGCACGAGTGCATAAAAATTACCGATAATTTTGCAAGAAAGCGTGATATCTAAAAATTGCAAGTTTATTTTCATATTTTGGCGAAAGTGCCCGAGTCCGAAGGACGAGGGCTCTTTTACAAAATATGAAAATAACCGAATGCAATTTGTATAAGACATCACGCTTGAATGCAAAATTATCTGGTCATTTTTATGCACGAATGTAATTCATTGGAATATTTCACGAATAAAGAAATTCTCGAAGAAATGTTATTTTTGTTCATTTATACTTTCTTCTATAGATTGTATGGAGTACTCACCTAAACGCAAAATGCTTTCCTATTTTCCAAGTCTATCTGACTTTTATTTGTGTTGTTTACTAACGTCTAGCGATACGGTTTCAAATGTGTTGTTATGGTGACTTGATACAATTACCGCTGTAAGTTTTCGATAATTGCATTGCTCTTATGGGACATTTCATATATGAGGGAAATATATCGTAAAACATTTCAGCCCATAATCTTAACTGTATATCCTTCATACCGCTCTTGAACGCCTCTGGCTCTAGACAGAGAGCACCCAGTGAATGAGAGAGAGTGCAACCCTGATGATATGGATTGTTTATATTGCACTCTGTATGCAAGAGCCCATTTTGCACTTCGAAATCCTCATCTCGCCGGCCTTAATTGGAATGCATGCCACTTTCTACTGCAAATGCCGCTACCGAGTTTTTTCATTATTGTAATTTGGTTGTTTACTGCCGTTTGCTAAAGGGTTCAATTGGGAGTAATTTCGTTTTGGATCTGCTTCGAATTTCAACAGTGATTCGTTCAGCATTAGAATTCCCATTTCGAAACGTTATTTTCTGGGAACATGTTTCGTTTTTACTCCGAATCAATTTAAAAAGAATATTAAATTTTAGAAAGTATTAATCAAAAATCACCAAATACTCTCTGCTGATATACAGTGTGGTCTATAAAGTGCGCAACAAATATGATTTTTTGTATTAGTTGTGCAATAAACGATGAGACCCAGAGATAGTTGATAAGATAATTAGAAAATGTGAATTCAGAAAAACACTTCGTGAATCTTCGACTTTTCAAAAAGATGAGAGTAGTAATAAAAAGTTTTTAGTTATTCCATACGAACCTCAATACACTAGAGGACTTCAACATATATTCGATGAAGTGAATATGAAAGTTGCATATGAAATTTTTCACAAATTACAACAGCTTTTTGGTAACCCAAAAAAGAAATTATAAAACACAGAAAAGTCGGGAAGTTACGAAATCAGTTGTCAAGATTGCAACAACGAAATCATCGGCCAGAGCCGACGATCTATTAAAACCCATTTCAAGGAGCATTTTGCACACATAAAATACGGAAAAGTAGAAAATCCAGGGTCGCCCAACACGCTCTAGACAATGACCACAAAATTGGTGAAAGCAATCTTTAACTGATCAAGCATCTACATGATACAAGACTACTCGATGCATGTGTGAGTCTAGAAATAGCAAAATGTAAAAACAGCATCAATGACGACAGGGGACCTATCCTTTTCAGCTCGATTTTCAATCTATTGTTGGGAAAATAATCAGAATAATCAATAATATCAGATAAAGTCCATATCGGAGCAAAAACTCTGCAGATAATGGCTGCACTAGTTTATTGTTGAGAAACTGATTAGAATAAGTAGCAGTAACAAACAAAGTCCATATCGGACCGAAAAACTTTAGGTATACAAACAGCAGAGCCTAATCCTCAGATTTAGTTTCAATTTTCTTCTCCTGAAGATGCTAAGTTTGTTAGCGAAACGCGCGTCGAGTGCAGAAATATCAGTTTGGTGTTAGGGCAATTGATCTCTAGGGAAAGTTGTACAAACAAAAGTTGAGGCATGCTTGATAACCGACTAACATGCATTCAGACTGGCTTCTGATCAAGCAGTATAAGAATGGAAGTTCTGCCCAATTATGAAGTCCTAGCCTAAAACACGAGTGTTTTGTTTATTCAATTATTCCCGTTTGACGTTTGCTTGAAAGTGGTTGACAATGTTCCTTGCTGAACGGTGATCGTTCGAACTTCCATTGTCTATATTATTAACCCTATTGAAACCTTTTGCTAAGAACGGAAGGATTAAAATACAAATCAAGTGAGAAAATCAAATCAAAATCAAATTTTGGTCAATAATGAAATTAGGGATTGATTGAACAAAGAAAATACTGTTGTTACAAAAATCGAGATATCGAATATGAAATATGAGTAAAAAAAATTAAATAACGAAATAAATGAAACAATATTGTGACAAGAAAGTTGAGGTATCGAATGTGAGATACTAGTCAGAAAATGTAAATAAAGAAATTGAATGAAATATTATGAAAAAATGTTGAAACCAAGTTTCAAGTTGTACTCACGACGTTTCGATTGCTGGTATCCGCATTTAAAAATCTTCTGACTCATATTTCATATTCGATATCTCGATTTTGGTAAGAACATTATTTTCTTCGATCAATCAATCCCCAATTTCATTTTTGACGAAAATTTCATTTTGATTTGATTTTCTCACTTGATTTGTTTTTTTATCCTTTCGTTCTTAGCAAAAGGTTTCAATGGAGTTAATAATATAGACAATGGAAGTCCGAACCATAACCATATTCCCGTTTGATTAATCAAAATTCCGATCAGTGCGTATTGAAAGTAGCCAACCCCAAATTAGAAATATTTATCACGAAACCTCATATTCCCAACATTAATTGAAATAGTATTTCTGAGTATTGATTCACTCAAATTTCGCACTCAACGGTTATTTGATTTACGTTCGTTACACATTATAATCGGTTTCATGTAAATCCGCACGAATGGTGTAAATTCATGAGTGTTACAAGTCTATAAAATCATTCAGAACTAAACATCGTTGCTCAGTGGGTTAGTTTGGTGAGGAAAAAACTATATTACCGAATCCATCACCTGTTTTGAGTCATAAAAATTTTATGGTCCAATAAAACCTAAGTTAATGTTGTCAGTGTTTATTTCGGTTCATTTTATGTCTGATACACGTCTTCTGGAATTTATTTGCAACAGTTTCCTCGTTAACCCTGGTGATTAAGGGCCTATCTGATTGATTCCTTCGAACGCTTCTGGTTTTAATCGATGCTACTGGACATTACATTATTTTTTAAAATGCTTTGAAATAATTCATGAACCGAAATGGGCATTTTTGAAATGACGTTTCAAGTTAAAACCACGCGCAACTGTAAAGTATTAATAATTTGCATGTATTCAAATAATCCTATACGAAACAAAATTTTTCGTTTCGCACCAATTTAATGTTGTAGGATGATAGAGATACAATCTAGATGTAAAATGTAAAAACAGTGAAGTTATGACAGTCTTTATAAATCTCTTAACACCTACAGGCTCTGTTTACATCGAATTCAGTTCTGAAAGGAGGATTTCGTGGTGTGAAGAACCAAGAAATGAAGTAAAACAATAGCTGTTCTCACGAGGGTTCATGAATTAAACAAAATAATTCGAGTAACTGTTGCAAAGGCTCGATTTGTTCCACAACGAAAACCGGTGGGTTTTTTCCTTCAATTCTTTACTAAGGAGCTTATTTATCAAAATGAATTTGAATAAGTCGCAAGGAGATATCCAGAGATCTCTTTATACAGAATGATGAAGGATAGAGCTTGTGTGTCATCAGAAGTTGGAATGAGCAGCTATCCACTCAGCTGATGAAGTCAATTATAATAATAATTTTATTTACGATGCAGAAAAACTCTAAGTCGTCTCCACAATTTAATATTCAAAGGATGTCAGGACGGTGATTCAGTACATTTAGGACATCCCTAACATAAATAAATTCCCCTAATCACAAAAATACTCATAATTCGTTTCAATATTTTTTCTAACGTCTATTCGAACTTCACCATGTGACTTTTTTCCAATTGAATTTTTTCATCTCTATAATTGAATGTAAATTCAGCTGATGATGAACCTATGTAGGTTCGAAACATGTACTGAATCACCGTCCTGACATCCTTTTAATATTAAATTGTGGAGACGACTTGAGAGTTTTTTAGCATCGTAAATCTACTACACTCCACTTTGAGATACAATGGACTGCTACCACAGGTTAATAATTTTATTGTCTACCAACTTGATTAACTTTAATACTACGAAAAATATGGTGGCAGGCGAAAAGTTAGGAATTAGGTCTGATGGCCAGTTCTTTCACACTTTCTTTTTTTTATGACAAACGTGATGGAGAAAGGCCCAACCAGATTTCTCTCAACGAGTTGAAACCCTTTCAGAAGGTTCATATCAAGTCCAGGTATACTGCTGCAGAGGCATATGGATGAACCAATGCATGCTGCCTTCTTTGACAACATTGCAGAAATCTGCTTATCAAATTGATGTGGTGGCTATTGAGATTCCTGATACGGAATGTTTATCCACATTCACTTGTGAAATTTAGACCTAGATCAATCAATCAATATTTCATCTCTCTGGTACCAATAAGTTTCTGTTCTCTATGCATTATTGAAAGTGTTATTAACAGAAATGCTATCTGTGGTTGGTCCAGATATTGTTTCGATGTCTAGCAGCATTTCAAACCAATAAAGTATCATATGTAGTGTACTTGGATGAGTGTTTTCAGTTCTTCCAGCACTGAAGCCCACTTGTGGAAATAATTCAGACCAAGCCGGATTGGTGCATCATAGATCATAAGGAGTAAATGATATCTAAAAAACTTCTCAGTTAATAATGAAACTAACTCCTGAGTTTTGAGAGTTTTTGGAAAAAGGGCTTACGTGGATCTTTCATCAGTTCCAATTCTGTGAAAATAGTATGGAAACATTATTTTTATTATATTCTCCATAATCTAACACACTTTCCAGTGGGTCCAGATAGCAGATTTTTGTGTGGCAATGGAAAATTAACGTTCCTGATTGTCCACTGCTTAGACAAACCAAGAGCACTTAAAATACTACCATGTTTTTTGTGTATCAATTCTTTCATTTGAAATCTCTGGTTTTCACAATGTTGATCTAGAAACATGCATTCTTTTGTTCGTTCAATTACCTATGGCGGCCGCTTGAACGGTTTCCAAGGCCCCAACGTCGACCCCCGTTTTATCAGCATTTAGCCGCATTACACTTGATCTCTCACCTCACGACTTTTACTGCCAATTGTACAAATTAGATTCGGGAAAAATAATCCACCGGCTACATTCACGGAGATTAATGTTCCGAAAGGGCCACTATCGGATTAACTCGTGTGAGAGGAATTGAAACGGGTGAGGGTGAGATGCGAAGGCAGCGAGCTTCCTGGCCAGAGATGGGTCGAAGGAAGTGATAACTATAAAGTAACGGTGGCAAGGAAATGAAAAGTGCGGAGATAGGTGGAAGCAAGGTCGTGCGCGCCATCTAGACGGTTCGTTTGCACATTTTATGGGGATCTTGATTGGAGAGCTGGATGTGTTTCGGGATCGCTGCCCGGCAGCCTGGGGTATGCTTTTTTGGGAATAGGAGTGTATGATTTGGGGTCTAAGGGATTTCCAAAGGCCTCATGCGTTGGGGTGATTGCGTCAATTAGGATAATTGGACTTGTTGGGCAAATTGAACTGCACATTCACCTTTTTCCAGTATGAATATTTTCAATAACTCACCAGTGATCACTGCTTCGATACTATATGTCTACAAATACTGCTAATGTTATGGATATGATCGATAAGAACGCTTTGAAGCTACCTTTGATTACCTTTCCATACAGTAGAAATCAGAATCACTCGCTTTAGAGGAAAGTAAACTATTCAAAAAAAAAATGTCACCGAGCACTAGCAGTAATGAGCTTGGAAAACATCCTGTTTCAGTACATCACAATTTAAACAGAAATTATAATGAAACATCTGTTTCTTTCCTGAAGATATTTCTTATTTGACTTGAAATGAATAACTTGGTGTTCTATAACAATTTTCTTTTTCCATACTGAAGTTTCCAGGGGGTGAATGGTTTAATACGTTATTATTTTATCACCTATAGTGCCATTGCACTGTCACTTATAAATACAGGAGAGCTTTTTTTCGTAGTAAACTTGACATTTCGATAAGAATTTTGTTGCCTGGCAACTCAACGAGAAAAACTGCCTCGTCTGTAGGACGAGTAATTTTTTCTGGCAGTTTTTTGAGTTGATATGTCGGAAGGCAACTAAACTCGAATCATAAATATCAAGTTTTCTTCGACAAAAAAAAAGAGCTCGAGTGTAATTCGGTACGACAATTTAATGAATACAGTTTGGTTTATTCAATTTAACGGAAAATTACAATTGTTAAAAACACAATTTTTATATTTCATTATCACAGATCTGATATACTCAACGCTAGTGAAAAATTGACAAAGACGTCGTCAAAGATTTTTTACAATTCTGGTTGCCATGCTTTCAAGAGTTAGGTTCCGTTCCGTCGCTGAAAAACTTAGGGCAGAGTTTTTTCGCTGTCATAATGACAAAATCACGGCGGCTTATGGGATATTTTATACATGAGTTGAATTGTCATATAAAAAACCTTTCCAATCAGGCCGCAAAATTGACATAAATGTACACATTCATTCAAAGAGGTGAAATTATTCTACCACTTCTATAAAACATGATCAATTCCAATCGCAACGAATACCTCCTCTTCACTTGTTTATTATATGATAATTGACTCCAAAGACTCCCCGTGACTGTTTTGTAGAAATGTTCGAGAAAATTCCTTCAAATTAGATAAGCTCCATCAACGGAACTTTATTCTCATTAAATTGTAATAAGCTGGTCTGGAAATGGTCATAGTAGCTTTCTAGATGGGGATTTTTACTTCGGAATGATATGCTAATTGATCGTTACTCAGATGATAGTTCCATCTTATTTATGTGTATCGTTTTTCTATGCCTCAACAGCCCATAACTCGATACTAATCTGAAAGTTTGAATCGGCGTTTCGATCATGATATGAAGTTTCATTCTAGAAATAGCGTTCAAAGGCAATATTGAACTATATTTCAAACTACGTTTGATACCTGGTGGAATGATTTAGTGAATATCACGATATTTCCAAAGCAAAAGGTTTCAGTTGTCCTCAGTTCTCAATTTGTTATCCACATCCAGAGAATTACTATTTTGATCAAGATATTGCATTATGCATATTCACTCATTCAAAAGTGTAGTTGTAATAATTTACTCATACGCCGGTTATATCTTTCCAAATTAATAAAAATGTTGTTGTTTTTTTCTTAAAAGATATACATTCTTCAGAAGATTATCTCATTGAATACTAGTTGCAATATCTTTAACTCGACGAGGAATGTCACTTATCACTTTGAGTTTTTTATGTTTCCGTGTTTGATTACTTGGCGACTTTCGTTTGTCATAATTTGTAAATATTGCTCAATTTCAATGACTTGGAATTTGGTCTATTTGATTCGATAATTGCCACCGAAGATAACTCTGTTATTTGATTCTTTTCAAATGTTGTGAAATTTATTTGGGCTTCAGTATGATACTGATGAATCAATTCCCGAAGTTCGTTTTGAATGAAAGCACCAATCACTAGATTTTTAACGATTCTTTTTACAACAAGATCTGCTGTTACCTATCGTTTATGAATGTTCACTATTTTTCCGTTTGAAATTTGTGTAACTACTCTACTCAATTCGCAAATGCTGTAGAAGGAAAAAGTTCTAAGAGATGGTTTAGTATGTTTCACTAGCGCTAATAAAACAGTACGAATTCCATTTTCATTGAGGACCCCCTCAACTTCCCAATGGGGGATAGTATATTGCATTCCTTTTTCGAATTTTGAAAAAACTATATAGGTCAAACTTCAAGGACTTCATAAGATCGTATAATTTCGCACAAAAGTGATTTCAGGACATGTCATGGATTTCAACAACGCAAAAATTCTAACGAAGGTATGTAATTCCTCCATGAGCCTAATTCTAATTATGGAGATGGCTTTTATCGCTCAGTCTGATAAGTGCTTGAATAAAAGAACTGATGTATATTTACCATCAATTGATAGAAATCCACAATTATTACTCCATTGTTCTATAAATTGTATTCGTTTAAAATGACTTCCTTCATCATTATAAATGGGCACTTTAGTTACATAACAGCCGCTGTATCTTATATTATCAAACTTTATATTTCCGTCTGTTTATTCATAAATTGAAAAGTTTTCTCCGAAACATCAAAATTGCTTTTGATAAACAATTAATTAATGATGCGAACAAAATTATTATTCAAACATTTTCTTTGACTTCTCTCTCTTGTTACTCATGATTTTGCTCAAATTAAAATATAAAAGCATATATTCTCACCGACACTGTAAGTAATAATTCATTGTACTTCTCGTTCTTCATGTGTTGATATTCTTTAGAGCTCTCCTGACGATGACAGTAACTATTGTCGAAATATTGGAATAAAATGTTATAAATGTTTTGCCTGCTGCTTTACCCAATAACAACCTTCTCTATATTGTGACCCTAACGTCTAAACTCAATTCCGACAAACTAACGGATGAACTAAAGAATAACAAGTTCGCATAAACAAAGAAACAAAAAACACTACTCTCAATAAATATGCACAAAGTGAATGATATGAATTATCGACAATTTTTAATTTTTAGTATTAATTTTAGTTTCACTAGCGCTAGTAAAACAGTATAAATTTTGTTCAACATATTGTAATATCCACTCGTACTTCAATAAACTACTTCTTGTTATTCTTCCAATTTTTTTTAGTATAAGAAATCTACAACTACTGCTGTACCGAATCGGTTATATTTCACACCACATCAAGTGTACACTTCAGAAAAATACTTTCGTGCATTCCTTGACGTTACGAAACGGTTGTGATTGTGAATCAAAATACCTGGGAAAAATTCGTAGATAATAAACACAACATTTTTAGACACGACCTGAAATATAGCTATTTCACACGCAGTGTGCCAGCCCCAAATTGATAGTTGGTTCTAATCTCCTTAAAACATTTCCATTATAATAATTATAATGGGTCGTTATAATATAGAGGTTATGAGCCGAAAACACGCCATTCGGGAATCAGGACTCATGTTTTATTTTAACGGTACAAGATCTTTCGTGAGATCAACATGCTGGATTGCTCCATTAGAATTGGGTAATGAGCTTGTTAATTGCGAATAAATTTTCGTAATACGATTCATAATCGTGTTTTGGTGCCTATTAATCTATAGTCTATTCACGTTGAAGATAGAGTGCGCGTAAACAATGCATCTAGCTTGATCAGCACGTGGGTGGTTGGTACTGGCGTTGCGATTGGCTGGCTGTGATATTGAAGAACGCACAGAGTTGTAATAGGCGTCACAGTTTAATACTGAATAGTATTTATACTCATCGTTAGCAGTGCATGTGTTACTTTAGTCAATATGACCAGTATGGATATGGATAAATTTGATAACAATGCCGAATCAAATGCTGCTAGTCCTCGAAAAAGAATAAAGATAAGACATTTGAGTAGTATCTAGAAGAATATGATCTCAACGTATACCAGTAGCTAACGTAGCCAGTCATACAGGCGTATGTATAAACACTATTAATATTGTTCGTGACTTTCTCCAACCCAGAAAAGCAAAGAATTGTATCTGAAATTGTGGATCTTCTGGATTATTTCTTAGAAACGCCAAATACCTCTTTTCAGTAGCTGCAAGTCCTGCCCTCATTTACTTTACCAATCACCTGTATTTGTTTACGAGTACTCTATCTTTAACGTGTATGCATTATAGTTCAATGATGACTCGACGAGTACAGAATTCCCACCCCTTTGTTGTGAATTTGGAGATATGTCGAACCTCTCTTGCTATTTTTTCAATAGAACAGCTGAGCTTTGGAACTCCTTACCAAAAGAGGTTTTTCCTGCGGCTTACAAACTTCAGAAATTCAAAGTGAATGTTAATTCGTATCTCCTGTCCCTTGATTCACTACGCGGTGTTCTTTGAACATCACAGGGCTTCCCTTTCGTGTGAATCTGCATATAAAAAAAAAGTTTTTTTTTGTATGAACGTAAGACATAGATCCATCAATTTCTGGTACAGATCAACTGAATTGATTAGAATAACTTTATCTGTTGTACCAGATGTTCCTAGTAATACGTTTCAGGTATTCTTATAAGTACTTTCAAGAACATTTCTTGATGAAGATTAATTATTTTCCATATATATTAACGGACCATACTCTGGAAAGAGAATTGAATATGAAATTTCAATGCGAAAGGGTAACCTTCCATTCCAACCCGAGAGGTTGCTGCGCTTTGAAAATTTTTTTTTTTACTTTGATGTCACATAATGTTGATAAATCCACAACTTCACTTTGGTTCTGCTTTATATCAAAGATTTGCTAGAAAAAAAAATCTTGCGCATTGCAGCGTTTTGCGGACGACAGTACTCTACTGGTTTCTCTTCCAAAGTCCCCATATCATCAAAAGAAACAAACATTTGGAGAGGCATTAGGGTCAATAGTATAAACGGTGACTTGGCAAAAATAATAGAACAGGGTAACATAAACTTGGTGGGATTTGATGCTGGGAAAACTCAGACCATGAATCTCTATTCAATTTTCAAATGTTGGTGGTGTCTGTTCCTACAAAGTCAAGTATCTCGATGCTAGGAATTACGATCAGTAATGATCTCTCATAGGGAAACCACATGAGATAGATCGCTAAAAATGCTGCTAAAAACTGAGTCAGATGACACATAGTTCAAAACATTACGGAAACAGTGATAAGTATCAGTACAACATTCAAACAATTCGAAAACTAACATTGTGTGACAAATTTCTGTTGTGTGGAAAATATTGGAGCTTCCTAATGATGACAATAACCATTTGTCGAAATATTGGAAATATATCGTTACAAGAGTACACTTTCGCTTTTGCTGCTGTTCCAAAATAATTCCCAAGTTTTGTTCTCAACTTGTCAACAACGACTTCCGCTCCTCTCTTCTATATATATATATATATATATATATATATATATATATATATTGTATATGTATATATATATATATATATATATATATATATATATATATATATATATGTATATATATATATATATATATATATATATATATTGATGTGAGGAGGTTAGACGACTGTCTAAGTTGAAGAAGAATCCCTTTTGAAACTCGGATGTGCAGCCAAAAAAGAGATGAAAATAAAGTGAACTCTTTATTCTGTTCAAGCTTTCGAGTTTTATTGGCTTTATGGTCTACAATGAAATATATAAATATTATATATATATAGTTGTGAGAAATATAAATATATATATATATAATATATATATATATATATATATATATATATATATATATATATATATATATATATTATATATATATATATATATATATATATTATATATATATATATATATATATATATATATATATATATATAGAGAGTGTGTCCCCAGACCAGTGGGACAGTTGAATATCTCTTGAACCAATAGGAATTTTCAAAATATTATAAGTTCACATTATATTGCATTATGAGAGCTAACTTCAGGAATTACTATTTTTTATACGAGGGGCGCAAGAAAGGCTCACAAAATCGAACATCAATTTTTTTAAATGGAACACCCCATATATTTCAATATATCTGAACTCTCATTCCTTTAGGCTAATTATTGGTTTTTTATTTTTGAAAATCCGACAAGGCGTTGCCAAGTTATACCAGTTGTTCATGAAATGCAGACATTTTCTCAGACTAACCCATTATTCATACTACGGAAGAATTTCTGGAATCATTCAAGACTGTTAGTAGTCGGTAGCATATTCTATCATATGGAATACTCATCTTTTTCGAAAGTTATACAGGGTGGTCAGAAATATTATATGATTTTCACGAAATTCAAACTTTACTCACATCAATTTTTCAAATAGTGCACCCTACAATATGAATTATTTTCTAGCCCATTGGTGATTTGATTGCTTATGGTCAATGGTTATGAAAGAGACATGTGAATTTCATCATCAGCAAATGCAAATAAAATAATGCAGTGAACTATTTATTCATTCAATTATCCTAAACAAAGTCTCAACAAAAAATAACTCTATTGACAAATAATTAGGGACGATAATATTAATATAAATGTTCGAATTGTCTTCCGTTTGCTGCAAGGCACATTTCGAAATTTTTCATTACATGATTTCTTGTGACATTCTTCAACATTCGCGGTGTTATACGTAGTTTGATGATTTTTTTTGCATTTTCTGATGATGAAATTCACATGTCTCTTTCACAACCATTGACCATAAGCAATCAAATCACCAATGGGCTAGAAAATAATTCATATTGTAGGGTGCACTATTTGAAAAATTGATGTGAAGAAAGTTTGAATTTCGTGAAAATCATATAATATTTCTGACCACCCTGTATAACTTTCGAAAAAGATGAGTATTCCATATGATAGAATATGCTACCGACTACTAACAGTCTTGAATGATTCCAGAAATTCTTCCGTAGTATGAATAATGGGTTAGTCTGAGAAAATGTCTGCATTTCATGAACAACTGGTATAACTTGGCAACGCCTTGTCGGATTTTCAAAAATAGAAAACCAATAATTAGCCTAAAGGAATGAGAGTTCAGATATATTGAAATATATGGGGTGTTCCATTTGAAAAAATTGATGTTCGATTTTGTGAGCCTTTCTTGCGCCCCTCGTATAAAAAATAGTAATTCCTGAAGTTAGCTCTCATAATGCAATATAATGTGAACTTATAGTATTTTGAAAATTCCTATTGGTTCAAGAGATATTCAACTGTCCCACTGGTCTAGGGACACACTATATATATATATATATATATATATATATATATATATATATATATATATATATATATATATATATATATATATATATATATATTTGTGTTCGGATAGGTTTCCGCGGTCAGTTGTATTTATTTATTTTATTTTTTATATTTATATTGTTTTTTGTAACCAATCGATTTTTTTACTTCTGCTGAGCCCAATTGCCATTCACGGCCGAATTACAATTCTCCGTCGAACACTAAACATTGTAGAAGCCCCACGAAAGCGATATCTGCCAATCGTTCGTAATATCTCCGCAGTCACGTTTCTCGCACCGGCTGTGAACCTCCAAAGAAGGACTGCCAAAGAAAGGGAGAACCTACGTGCGTCGCATACTCCATTTCTCTACCTACAATGGAGTCAGCGAGACCTCGTAACTTTGGTATTTGCATACGATTTGTTCGTGTACCAGATGGCGCCCGTGGAGTGACGTTCGCTCGGATCGCTAATTGCTTTTAATTTGTGGAAAAATGTGCGCCGAATTGTGGGGATTGTATTCGACCCCTTTGAATTGGCTAATTACTTTTTGCGGATGTGGTTTATTAGCTATAATCTGCATATCAGCTTAATTGAACTTATCTCCAAATGTTGTCAGTTCGTGGCATTTAATGATCATTCTTTGCCATTTCTCTCGAAAGGTACTGAGTCAATTCCACAAGACCATCTTTCATATTTTGACGTATGTAAAAACATTTAACTTCAAGGGTTCACTGAAGCAGCGGGATTTCTTAAAAGAGCAACGAGAGACCTGATTGATCAATGATCAATCCCGTTTTGTCTGGAGAATTCGTAAGGTATTTCGACTGTCGACCGCATTGGAGAGAGTAGGTACATCCCTCTTTTTTTTTTCTTCATATTTTCTACTATTGTCACAAGTTCCAGTTTATCTGGAAATGACATCAGAGTTTGATTTTCAATTGAACCACCCCGTACTTTATTGCAGTTTTGAAATCTCCATAATTTTCTGAGTCGAATGATATCCCTCAATTGATATTTTAATGGGGTATTGGAACACATGGTTCTGTCAGGTGGCCTGCTAGATCACCCGACTCAACCCCTTTAGACGTATTCTAGGTCCTCGCGGATTGCCAAGGAAGTTGTTTCGAAACATAATTAAAATTTTGGCTTTCCGGTATACTGCTTTTGTTTTTAATTACTGAATACATTGTTGGAGATCGTATTGATAACAGAAATAAATTGCAGTTACTAATCAGCAGTTGTATTTGAAAATTTGAAGCGATATTCCGCAGTATAATACAAATTGCTTCAAGCTTTTTGGGGAGCAGGGTTTAGACTTATATACACTCCTCGATAATTCTTTTTTCTCAGCTATTCTTTCAAACTTCGGAAAATTTAACGAGTTCATGAAAAGGCACGTTTTCACGTATTGGGGGGGGGGGTTTTCAACTCCTAGGTTTTCTAGAAATAACTTCGTTTGATTTTCAAATGAATCGCCCTGTATTATACTATTTCATCTTTTGAGTCTACGTGATTTTTTCACCACCAATGATTCCTCTTTGTTGAAATTTGAATAATGGATTGAAAAGCGTTGTTTTGTCAGGTGTCCTGCAAGATCACCCGACTCAATCCTTTAAGACGCTTGAAGTCATTTCTAACTCAAAATCGTACGGGATATTGTCCGAGTACAACTGGTGTTCAGTAACTGCTGCAATTTATCGAAATTCCTCATTAATCATTTGCATATCCACTTTCCGTTTCTGTTATAAACTTGTGGAATTTTCAATTCATTTCTGTTATCAACACGATCTCCAACAAAGGATTCAGTAACTAACTTACGAAACAGTTCATCGATACGCCAGAAGTTGTTTTTTGTTCCATAATATTCCTGACTGCCCGCGATCTGACAAGCCACCAGACAGAACCAGACGTTGAAATCCATTATTCAAATATCAACTGTTGGGTATCGTTAGATTCCAAAAATTATGTGGATTTCAAAAATTTAATAACATATAGGGCATGGTTTGAAAATTCGAAACACAGATGTTATTTCCAGAAAAACCGAGAATTGTATAAATCTCTCATTTCGTCAAAAACTGACCAAAATTTGTCTATTTGTTCTCGGAAATGACTCTAACATGAAAGTCAAACAACTAGAACATGTCACAAATGGAATAATTCTTGCAAATACCATGCTTGACATATCCTCACGAGTCAAATATAACAAGGACAACGCAAGTGACTGAAAATTAAGTGAAAGTGGCAAATTCTATGTTGAATTCAAGAACTTCAGCACTCTTAGATTCATCCTGCGTACTTCATTTGCCAAGAAGACCAGGATTTGGACCCAAAATATGTATGTATGAATGGAATTCAAGGAAGATGTTTATCTTCTTGGTTGAGGATTGTTGCACTGGTTCAGTTGGAAGTCAACTTAACTGAACGCATTTTTTTAAAATTTTGTTGAACAGCCACCTTCCTACGGCAGACTTCCCGAACTCTTCGTGAAACTTGTACCAGCTAGGATCTAGGCCTTGTTACTAATGTAAATATGAATTTGATTAGTGGAACTACTATACATTTGAATAAACATAACACTGGTTCAGATATGAATTATTCCGAAGTGAATCAAATAAATCTTTCATATGTTTACAAATTTGACAGATTATTACCAATTAGCATGAAACAAAACACCATCAGACCGAAAGGCCTATGTTTTGCTGAATTTATTTAATTGGCCATTTCCATATAAATTGGTATTGCACCTGATTATATTATAATTATATTAATTAATAACTCGGAATTGAACATTAACCCTAAGAACATGTTGGAAAGTCTTCCCTATTTGGAGTGCAGAAGTTGGTATTTTGACTAAACTAACAATGTTATTCTTTGGAAGTTAGTGGAATCTCTCACAATTGCTCATTTGTGTATATGAAAAATTTCTAATTAATGTATACATGTTGAATACATAATCAACGAATATCACTTTTGAATTCTAGACTTTGCCTCTACACATCTGCCCATATACATATCATTTGATTAAAATAAATCGAATAATTGCGGAAACAAAGATTTATATGGTGACCTTCTCGACATGTAATTCATATTATCGAAGGATATTTCACAAACACAGAAGGCATCATTTCATATGTTTGTTTTTCATTTGTACTAGAATTGTTTAATAATTTAACAGAAGTTGATTGATTAGTGTAATGAATACTTGAAGCCAATTAAACACGACGAGTCAACAAAAATATAGTTATTCAAATTGAGTCGTCTTATGAAAATTGGAATCTTTATTAGGATAAACTTAATGAAAAATCTGAATTTGATTTTTTGATACCATTTACATGTTGGGATGAATTTGAATATCTATATCAACAACTCAATAAGGAGAAAAAGAAACGAAAGAAGAGGAGGGAAGATGAGAGGAAGAAAAAACAGAAGAGAGAGAAATCACCCCCAAAAAAAAAAAAAAAAAAAAAAAAAATAAAAAAAAAAAAAAAATTAAAAAAAAAAAAAAAGAAAAAAAAAAAAAAAAAAAAAGCGGGGGGGGGGGGAGGAGGGAAGGGGGGAGTACCGCCCCCCGCCCGAGCCCCGGCCACGAAGGAAAAAGAAGGGAAAAAAAAAAAAAAAGTTTGAAAGAAAAAAAATCCTTTTTTTTCTTTTCTCTACATCGTGGAGGAGTGGGGGAATTCCCACGCTAAAGAATTCATCACATCGAAAAGACAAAATAAAAACAAACCACGATTGACATGACAAACGACAAAAAAAAAAAAAGCAACATGTTGATTGAAAAAAAGGGTTTCATGGTTGAAAAGATCGTAAGAAAAGATCGAATGGATTTATTAAGGGTGGGGGGATATAAGTGATTTTGGGGGGAATGATATTTACATTTATCGAAATTGACTTTGGTCCTTGATGAGTTTCTCAAATATCATCCAGTTGAAAAATCACTACTGATAAGTAACTGGCAACTAAACTCAATTTTTATAGCACATGACGTGTGTATACATGCATGTGTATGTGTGAGTAACTCTCGTATATTTCTTTCAAACGGTTCAGAATATTCATTCAGCTAATTATTCGTTGTTACAGAAATGAATGAATAGTTTACGATTTGTTTGGTGATCGAATCTTGTGTTTGTTTTTATTCAATTACGATTTGAAAGGTTCCAAATAAGATTTTCCTACTCGAGAGAAATGGTATGGTTATCATTTATTTCAATATTTTGTATTATTTTTCAGTTTGAATTGAATTCAAAACAATCATATCAAACTAAGAAACTGAGAAAGTGAGCTTATAAGAGGATGGATGTCCACATTTTCAGTTCAGTGTTGAATCAATTCTGAGTAATATCCAACAACTAATTATTATTAAATAAATGCCACTAGAAATTGCCTTGAAGTGGTTTTTTTCCTTGGAATCGCCTTCTTGTTAGATATATTTTATATTGAGTTCTGCTAAAATACCTAGAAACCCCCGTGTGATAATTATTCGATATTATTTGTATTTTTAGGCCGAAAAACAATTGACTAATTTCCCTCAATGCCACCTCAAATTATTGAAAATAATATACATACATAACCATTGCCTTGAAAGAAGTGATTATATTTCCTTTCTTTGTGCGATAGGAAAACAATAAATTCTAGAGTCGTGACTGTCGAGAGATTTCAGCAAACTCTCGAGTAGGTACTATTGCAATTTCATCTATAGAATTGAACCATTACGCTTTACTTTATTGAATCTGATAAGACGAAACACTTAACACATAAGGAATCCCTCAATTTATTCCCTATGCAGCAGACAAATTTACTGCCGGATTGAGAAATAAACATCGATTGTTTATACCCATTTGTAAGGTAAATGATCTCTCACCAAGTTCAAAGCGATTGAAGGAATGTGTGAGAGATATACTATCAGGTTATTAATGCTTTCGCTGTCGCTATATACATTAAAGATAAGACTTACGCGACCACGACGGTCTCGATGTTTCCTTCAGAAGGAAAAAACTACGGCTCTCGACTCGAGTCGCTTTCGATATTGACCTTTATAACTTTCATCTCAAGACCAGTTTTCGTCCGGTGGCAAGAAAAACACTGTGCTGTTCTCCGATCAAAATCTCGAAGAGAGAATGGAATTCGGCCGACAGGGTTGCCAGCCCTTTTAGTACGGTGTAGAAGGGCAGATTTTCAATCTACCCCGGAAAGTTGCTGCGTCTATTGAAAGAGTTCTTTCTGGATAGAACTAGTCCAATTAGTCAGCAACTTCTCGTATATATATTTATATATATATATATATATATATATATATATATATATATATATATATATATATATATATATATGAAGGTTTCTTCTATACTTGGGTGTTGTAGTCAATTGGAGGGCTTCAGTAAATGAGTACTATTTTCTGATTATTCTAGCTTTCGGAAAATGTATTTCCTTTTTCAAGAAAACCTACAAAGTAAATGGGTTTAAAAGTAATACAATATATGATAGTAGAACTCACCAGAGTTAGATTATAAAATAAACGGGCAAAATTAAAATACATAAGAAGAACATTGTGGAAAGAAGTTGTAAAATTGTCAGTGAAAAATTGACTACTTGTTAAAATATAAAATTAATATTTGGATATGTATAATGTGTTGAGTTGTAAAGAATATCAACTGAATTAGGTCTTCAAAATACAAATCATTGATCGAAAGTTGAAATATAATTGTAAATTTTGCTTAAATTTTGAATCTCTGATTTTTTATTCAAATTGTTTGGACATTTACTTATATGTACCATTTCGAGAAATAACATCTTAATTTAACGGTTGAACAAAACAAAATTAAGAGGTTATTTCTCAAAATGGTACATATAACTAAATGTCCAAACAATTTGAATAAAAAATCAGAGATTCAAAATTTAAGCAAAATTTACAATTATATTTTAACTTTCGATCAATGATTTGTATTTTGAAGACCAATTTCAGTTCATATTCTTTACAACTCAACACACTATACATGTCCAAATATTAATTTCATATTTTAACAAGTAGCCTGACAAATGTCAATTTTTTACTGACAATTTTACAACTTCTTTTTACAATGTTCTTCTGATGCATTTTATTTCGCCAGTTTATTTTATATTCTAACTCTGGTGAGTTCTACTATCATATATTGTATTACTTTCAAACCCATTTACTTTGTAGACTTTCTTGAAAAAGGAAATACATTTTCCGAAAGCTAGAATAATCTGAAAATAGTACTCATTTACTGAAGCCCTCCAATTGACTACAATACCCAAATATAGAAGAAACCTTTATCCTGATCGATATAGTCAAATCGAACACTACTTTCTTATATATATGTTACAGTGGAGGTTTTTACGGATGCTTGAGTATGCGAAATTGGTATTCTGGGAGTTTACCCGTTGATTTGTCAGTATTGACTTTCGACGTTTCGCCAACGCTAGCACCAAGTAGGAGCAGTAACATTCTTGAAAATGCCAACTGAGATGTTGGCGAAACGTCGAAAGGCAATACTGACAATCCAACGGATAAACTCCCAGAAAACCATTTTCGTATATATAGATATATATATGTATATATATATATATATATATATATATATATATATATATATATAAAATAGTCATCGTTAACGTTTCGGAAACTAAATCCGCTTCCGTTCTCAAAACTTATACGCAAATTCCTGAACAAATCAAGACACTACGGATAAAATGATGACGTTCAAACTGTAATGATGATGAAATTTATAGTTGTACTAGAAGATGTAATCGAGAAATGAATTTGAACACCACACAGACCTTCGAAATCGGAAATTATGGTACCTTACTAACTTGGTGAATGAAAGATCAAGTTGAGAAATAAGGAAAGATGAAATGGGGCACTAAGATATGGGTGCCAGCAACGAAAATCGTACATATTTCTTTGAAACAATATATAAAATAGGGGTAGGAAATTATTTATTCGTATTCGAGTACTCAGTATTCGATTGTTAAGATTATTCTAGTACGGAGTACTCGATTTTTAGAACCATTCGCTTCTGTCCAACACTACTTGGCGTTTTGTACATCTGGCAACCCTGCCGGCCGGCTCTAGGGAAGCAATATGGCGGACTGGCCGTCTCCATGGCAACCGACGATTCCAGGGTGACGGTTCGCACCCTCAGGCAAGTCTGCTACCCGAAACATCGGCCAGAAGTGATTTATATTCCTATTAGCAATTTGGGAGCAGTGATTAATAAATTTTGGATCCCGCTCGTAAATCGTATGCCGTTCGGGCACTTACTGTCCGGGATATGACGTGGATTTCGCGGTGGGTAGGGCCGCGCGAGATTAATTGTTGTCTGCCGTCCGCGACGGAATTTTTTTTCGGCGTTGTCTTTAGGTATTAATTATTGGTAAGCGGATTTTTTGTGAGGGATAATCGCCCACTTGGGAAAGTCGATTCTTTGCGACATTTTATTGAAGTGGGCTTGCAAACAATCGGTTTTCGAAATTATCGTAATGCACCTTGATGATGTATCCATATATTTCGAAACGTTGGCAAACACATTGTACTTTGTCCCTTATATCTACAAAAAAAATGTTTGTCAGTTTATTCTATGTCGTAATGGCATGGTGGTCTTGGTAGTATAGGGGTTAGCACGCCTTTCGCACGTTGAAAGGTAAGGCCTCGTTAATCCATTGCTCGCACAAGTTTCGACGGGTTGACGTTCGTCAGGTGGTTAGCGGTACAAACAATTTCATAACAAATTTTCAGTAGTTGAAGGGTCAAAATCATGTTGGAGATGCATTCGGCTTCTAAAAACCGTTGAATAATTGTCGATGAAAAGCCCAGTATGAATAAAATTGATACAGAACTTTCGGTTTGTTGGTATGCCCTTGTCGGTAAAATATTGATCTAGACTCTTAAACACCGCCAGAGATAAAATTATTGGATCATTTCAGTAAGAATATTTGCGTAAGGATAAACATGAAAATATATTTTTGCAGTTACAACTATATGCAAAGAATAATGGTCATCATATAAAAATAATTGCTGCACCGTTTATGATGAGATCAATAATTTTTGAGGAATTGACGATACCATATCAATGAAATTTTTACAGAATTTACGTGAATACCTAATTTTATTTATTTTTTGCTGCTTATACATAATGTACGTATTATACTCATGGTTTCTACATTATAATGCCATATATTTTTCCCTTGAGAAATAATGGCGAAGGATTAATAGTAACAGTCTCTATTCCCTCTTGTAGTCCTATCACAAAATTTCTCATATTGAATATTACCATGGAAACGATATAACCAAACTCCAAAGTGTCGGTGTCAAACGCATAGGTAGTGTTTGTGTATTTGTATTGAGAGAAATCAATCTAAAGAATCGTTCATTTGTGACAAATAAATTAATAAATGAAGTAAAGTATACTACTCGCAATAATGATTATTATTCTCTCGGAAAATTACGCCTTAATAATAGCCATTATTATTGACTCGTGAATATTAAGCATTCTAACAAATGACTAAATAACCGAAGCACCCATGGGTTGGTTTACCCGAATTGATTTACATTCCCAACATTTGCCTAATTTTTTTTCATTGTAATGACATAAGTTTGAAAATTATATTGACAGAAGATTAACTTTTCGATAGAAAATCGTGATCAATACAAAAAATATTTAATTGTTATCATTTTGAATGATCGTTTCCAGGAATCGATTACACATAATTAACAACGAAAAAGTGATATAGTTGCTCGTAAACATATATATTCATTGCGTCCCAAAAACAGTAGAATTCCAGTCTGTTGAATAATCGTTATTCGATTGAAAAACAGGATACCGTTTCATTGAAATTTAATTTATTGTTTTCCATGCCCGCCCACATTAGGAGGATACAATTTCAAAGAGGACCACTAAATCATCCTGAATTCTTCCACTCGAAAAAAAAAAAATTGCCCATTTTTAGCTTTGGTATAAGTGGAATACAAATCAAACTCGTTTGTGTGACATGTCTTCGAAGATGAATCCACGGGAGATCTTTGTACCCAAAGGAGGAGCACAGAAATAAATGCACATGTATCTTTGATAAAAAAAAAGATGAGAGAGGTTTGGCCGCGCCTTGCGATCTTCATATATCTGAATTTCGCAATTTTTCTGCTGATTTAGCAATATCCACATATACAGAAAAGGCAGAAAGGGCACGCCCAGGTATGCAAAAATGATTATTCAATTAACTGAATATTCTCAAGGCCATCATAAATTGAATAATGAATAAATGAAGTGAAATGAATAAATGATTTTTTTGGATTTTGAATAGAAAACGTCCAATTAGCAACTTCGCGTATAACTCAAATTTGTTTAGCAAAAAAATACAAGAACTAATTAATATTAATAAAAATACTTATCTTTGTTAATGTTCCGGAAACCAAATCCGTTTCCGTTCTCCAAATTCATTCTTAAATTATTATTCTTGTATATTCTTTGTTGACAGTCAAAAGGAAGTGTTATTTGAATTCACGCAACAACTGCAGGTTTGATCAGAAGTCTACTCTTCTGTATAAATTTCAATATTAATTCATTCCTAATTTTTTCAGATTGTGGTAGGCGAAAAACCAAAAAAAAACTACACAGAAAAAATTCATTCACTACAAGATTATGACTTCCAAACAGTAAACAAGACGTTGTTTGTTATATCTGAAATTTAGGCCATTTTGAAATTAGTTTCAATATTGTATCGTACAATTTGCAGTCATAACTAGTAATTTGTTAAACTGCTACAAATATGTATGTTTTCAACACTTTGGGTTATTTTGAGTTTTGTTGAAAAATTATCTTTTTAGATACCAAAAACAGGTAGGCAGCATTTCTATGCTAGCACAATTTGACGTATCCCTGATTTAAAAAAAAATGACTATCAGTATCCATTTTTCGAACAAATTTTGAATATTCTGCTACAAGACTTCGAGTTGTTATCATCGAACAAATGACTTCGAATTAAAATTTTCATGATGTAAAATTCTCGTGACAGATTACCAGCGTGACGAACCTTACGTTAACGGGATATAAACGTATAAATAAATCAAGTTCGATTGAATAGTAAGACTTTAAATATAGTGTGGAAGAATTCTCTGTTAATATTTCAACTTAAAATTGATGTGACTTCCAGGAAAGAGTCATTATAGACATCGAAAATTGCCGGCGAGCAGATATTTTTCTTCAGTGGTTGAATAGTCATTTAATTTTTTATGCTTGGTCGAATTACATATTTTGGTACGAAAACCATGGCAGCCAAGTAATATCCTGAAGAAGCCTACTATTTTAAAAAATTAGTGAATGTAAAAAGATCATATTCAGACGGTTCCAGAAAAAAATATAATTATATTCTCATTCGACTGAGGTTTACTGCAAGCACATTTCCTGATCGACTGAACTATCATATAAACTGAATAAAAATGGAGAAAAAACGAAAAGTATAGATAAAGTTGATCTCGAACAAATGTATAACTTTAGTTTGGGAAGAATTGAATTCAAATGTATTTTTTACAATCGTAAAAAGTTCGGTACAAGCTAAATATAATTTCGATTATATCCTCTGAAATCACAGTATTTCTTTCATTGGATAAGGAATAACAATCATTCTTCATGTCCGTTTTTTCTACTACGTTGGGAAGATACTATCTTGAAGAAGAGCACTCGAATTCAAATGGTTTTTTGACAATTGTAAAAAAGTTCGATACAAGCTAAATATAATTTCGTTTATATCCTTTGAAATCACAGTATTTCTTTCATTGGATAAGGAATAACAATCATTCTTCATGTCCGTTTTTTCTACTACGTTGGGAAGATACTATCTTGAAGAAGAGCACTTGAATTTAAATGGTTTTTTGACAATTGTAAAAATGTTCGATACAAGCTAAATATAATTCCGTATATATCCAATGAAATCACATTATTTATTTAATTGAATTAGGAATAACACCATCATTCTTCATGTTCGTTTATTCTACTTCGTTGAGAACATACTATCTTAAAGAGAAGCACTTGAATTCAACTGTATTTTTGATAATCGTAAAAATGTTCGATACTAGCTAAATATAATTTCGTTTATATCCCATTAAATCACACTATTTCTTTCATTGTATGAGGAATAACAATATTATTTTTCATGTTCCTTTTCTCTACTTCGTTGGGAAGATACTATCTTGAAAAGGAGCACTTGAATTCAAATGTATTTTTGGCAATTGTAACGAAGTTTGATACAAGCTAAATATAATTTCGTTTAAATCCTATGAAATCACAGTATTTCTTTCATTGTGTGAGGAATAACAAAATTATTCTTCATATTGGTTTTTTCTACTTCATTGGGAAGATACTATATTAGAGAGGAGCAATTGCATTCAAATGTATTTTTGACAATCGTAAAAAAGTTCGATACAAGCTAAATATAATTTCGTTTATATTCTATGCAATGATAGTATGTCTTTCATTGAATAAGGAATAACATCATCATTCTTCATGTTCGTTTTTTCTACTTCGTTGGGAAGATACTATCTCAAAGAGCACCACTAATTCATCTTGAAAAACTTCTTCCATTTTCGTTTCGTTTTTGTGACAGGCCTTACCTAAGACGAATCCATGGGAGGTCCTTGTTGCCAAGAAAAGAACACCGAAACAATTGCACTTGGATCTAGAAAAAAGGGCAATAAGAGAGTAGATTTGCCCCGCCATAGCCGGCTATCCCCTCAAGAGCAAACGACCCGAGAGCTTAGGGCTCGGTTGGGGGTTAACATCTCGTTATGTAAAGTGTCTGTTTACAGGCATAACTTACGCACATTCGACTCGGCCATAACTTTGCCGAAATGGAGCTTGCTGCAGAAATGATGATGGCAAATGGTTCCGCAACATCCATTCCTAAGGCCATTTCTAATCTTGTAATAGTCATCGAGTGATTTGTTAAATTGGCCGCCTTTATATTGGCAGAGGAGATACACGACGGGGCATTTTAGGGCAGCAGAGATAGACAATCAATTCACAATAATTCTAAAAGTTTTCAAACTTTACCGCTATGTTAGTGCGTGAATGAGAACAAACTATAAAATTTTGCATAAGCTTGCGATTGACGGAATATTGTTTGAATGGCAAAAACGTTTTAATGCTTCTTTTCGTACAGAAAATTGCAAAAGTTCTGCAAACCAGGAATACCGCTAGTGATATTGTTTAACAACTTGCATTAAGTTTGCAACCTTGTTACAGTTACGGAACCTTATGTTTGTTTCATTTGTTGTAGTTTTGCATAGCAATTTGTTTAAAAAATTTACAGAAGTTCTGCAAAATTCATAAGTGAATGAAAAAACTGTTCAACATAGTTACATTTGCAACCATTTCTGAAAAACGGAATATGTATTTATTAAACTCAATTCCTTTACGCCGCCATGTCCAGTACACACAGGTATTAAGATAATTACAAAAGTTTTTATACGTGGTTGCAAATGAAGATAAAATCGGTCTCAGTGGATATGAAACTTTGCAACCTAGAACTTAAAACGAAACCTTGATTATTCAAGAAATACTAATCGCATTTTCACAACCCCAGAAAGGGACTTAAATCACAGTTCTCCAGATGGATACTTGATTATCGTTCGGGTTATGCTCATTACATATTTTACTGGTTTATTGAATCTGAATTCCTTTGTTAGTAGGTACATTTTGATGAAAAATTATATTTTCAGTAATGAGGTGAGATGCATACGTTGAATTTGTCTCAACATTATGGAAGCTACTTCTGTGTTCTTTTACGCGTGTATCAAATGTTCTTCCCGTTTGACCGACATAAAACATAGGACATGAACCACACAATAATCTATCAACTCCTGATCTATCTGATACTGAATTCTATCTTTGTTGTTTTTGATATAAGAGCTCAAATTATTCTTTGTTTTATATGCAAACCTTCAAATCTTTCTGTTTCAAGAAATTAGAAATTTTCTTACTTGGTTAACCTAAATAGGTCAACGTTCTGTATTTCTTATCATAATTCGTTGTGACTGGGTAGATTTTTCAGGACTAGACTATACAGCTTTTTGGATAATAAAGTGTCTACTAAATCACTATTATAACTCTTGTTAATAGCGATTTGTTTTATAATATTCAGTACTTTTTCGAAATTTGTATCTCTAATAAGGGAATATGTACCAGTCTGTGCATCATACTGTCAAATGCTGCCGCTTTACGTTGGTGAGGATGGGTTGAGGAATTGTGAAGTACTATATCTGTATGTGACGGTTTTTTAAAAATTGAAAAATCATCCTTGATTTTCGCTATAGTCAAATCCAGAAAATTAATTGCATTATTTTCTTTCATTTCCTCGGTGATTTTGATGGAATCAGTCAATCAATATCTTTACGTCTCAATATAGTCTAGTTGAGTTCTCGGATTGGGCAAAAACTTCTGATATTTTCTAGCCAACGATTATGGGCATTTTTTGGCAATTTGTACTTGTCTGAGCACTAAATGATTTCTGGTGTACACGAAACTTTGGTATGTTATGAAGAATTCGAAAGTAATCTATTCAACTAACTTACATTCAATGTCATATACTTCCCACGACTCAGTATTCCCTTATCGTAGGTCAAAAAAAAACGTGACCGCCCTTCACTCACTTTCATGAAAACATACTTCACATGTTGAACTTGCACGTATTTTCTGTAGTATCATTTCCCTCACATAACACACCAAAACTGCGTGTAAACATTACAAGTTTCTACTGAAAACTGATTCAAAATATGTTTCCATGAAAGTTTACCTAACAACGAAATAACCTGAGTAAGTGTTTTATAACTGTTCTGCAGACCCAAGTTGATGAACAATAAAGTTTATTTTATGGTAACAACGTTTTACAAGATATTGTTACGGTTTCGAACACCCTTCTGGTGAAAGTTAAACTCTTTCTTGATTTCTCTTCAATTCTTCAATTTTTTACCTATCTAAAAAAGGGTTTTACTGCTTCCCTCCGACAATAAAAAAGAAGGTCCGTTTCGTGAAACTTTTTATTACCTAGCGGATATCCAAAGGGTTTACTCAACGAGATAATAGAGTTTTTAGAAGCGGAATTTGTTGTGAAAGTTTTATCAGTTTTTTTGCAAATAAAGGAAACTATACATTTCGTACATTTCGCTTTGTGAACTTTCTCACTGTACATTACAAAGTTTCAACGGCCGTCGAAGGGGATGAAGATAAGCAATGAACATCATTTTTTGTTTACAGCTTATTCAACATATTTTCGACGCAGTTTTTTTACGAAATACCAACATTCGAACTGAGACCTATTTATTTTAATATTCTCAAATGAATAAATATATCTTTCCCCATGAGTGAACGAAGATCGATATGTATGTGGTTGATCTTTGTCTGGAATTTTATTTGAGTGTATGAAATGATGATTCATAATTGATGTCTAATTCAAAATGAACAAAATTTATCAATTGGGTGAAACATATTCATATTCCATATCATATCTACTCTCATTGCGATCCTTATTCATATCAAATAAATCAAAAATCGAGAAAAATATCAACAGGATTTTCGGATTATATCTCATTGAAAACTTTTGCATTTCTAATTAGTGCCGAGTTGAAAACGAATTGCACGACCATGAAGCATATGTCTCAGAAAAATACTCTTGTCTCGTTCATAATTTCTTTATATTTTATTTTAGAATAGTTGATTTGTATCAGATAATAATTCATTTTATTATACAAAATGTACGAGCCTGTAAATTGGTAATATCCTAGATCAAACTAACGAAATTTATATCTTTCATATATATGTATATATATATATATATTTTTTTTTCTCTCATAGAATTTTTTTCTGAAGTTGTTCTTTCCATAACATATTTAACATATTTACTTCAGTTCATTACACAAAAACAAAAAATATATAGTGAGTCTGAAAATTGGTTTGTTCCTTTCCCTTATCCGTTTGAAGTTTGAAAATGGCATTCCTGTCATATATTTAAAATGTTGAAATTCTGAAATTTTTTGATATTTGGTTTATATGTGTAATTCTGAAAATAATAGGCATAATTAATATCTTTTTGAAAATTCCATTCTATTATTCACGCGATATGTATGGAAATCGGTAATAATAATATAAATCGCATGTTTTTCGGGCCTGAGGGCCGTGTCCTGGAATTTTGAGTTCCGGAGCTTTCGACTGCATCTGCGGTAACCAACTTCAGCGGAGTGGTCTTAGTTGAACTCCTTCCTGTTATGTATGACTAATCATCAGCCTTAAGCCCGAAAAACTTGCGATATATCAACACCTGCCGTGAAAGCCTACATTATTTCAATAATATAAATAACTCTACCTAGCTCTTTAAGTTCGGATGTCAATTCTTGTCAACATTCTTTCTCAAATTTTGGATGAAATTTTGTTAGGCCTAATTCTCAGAATCACCGAGCAAATATCTTTGAATTTTCATCGGTAATGACTTTACGATTTAAGCTTTGAGCATTTCTGGTCGAATAGAAAAACATTCTCATATGCTTTCATGTTACGTGTCACCCGAACTCTCGTTCCCAAATATAAGAACTGTTATACTATTGTCAATCGAAGAAAATGGCACAGTGCGTAGGATTTCAACGTTACTTTTGTTGCAGGTCCGAACGGCTGTCCAAGGAGGAGAGGCCGCCAAACGTATACACGTTTCCAAACCTTGGAACTCGAGAAAGAGTTCCACTTCAACCACTACCTGACGAGAAGAAGACGTATCGAAATTGCTCACGCCCTGTGTCTGACCGAGAGACAGATCAAAATTTGGTTCCAAAATCGAAGGATGAAGCTCAAGAAAGAATTGCGAGCCGTAAAGGAAATAAACGAACAGGCGAGAAGAGAGCGGGAGGAGCAGGAGCGTCACAAGCAGCAGCAACAAGAAAAACAACAGAAGATCGAACAGACCCACTCGTCGATCCACCACCATCACGATCCTATGAAAATGAGCTTAGAAAAAACCGGTAGCTCAGATCTGCTGAAAGCGGTATCGAAAGTTCCCACATAAAAAATGAACGGTTGGTGGTTATAGATTATCTCTTGTGTTATGTAGAACGAAAGTGAGGTTAGCTCGAACGGCGTGAAAAAATTCGGACTTCTGTGAAGCGGATTTTTCGAACTCATCGTTATTATTCTCCGAGCTTCGTTGATTGTGTTTGATTCGTTGTATATAGTGATAGTGTGTTCACGTTAATATTTTTATACTTGAAGTAATTTTATTTCGTTTATTAAGTTGTTTATTGCGATCAGATCGGATTTGAACTTATTCACGTTATTTTACGTACCATTGTTGTGATTATTTGATATTTTTTGAGTTTTCCTGATGATGCATTACGGTATGCCAGTTTTTATTTTCATGTTTGCAGGTAGTTGATTTGACTTTGGGTCCAATATGAGATTGGGATTTATTAACTCTTGCGGAGAAAAAATTGATGATTTACAGTAATTTATTGTTTCGAATACTGATTTTTATAAAAATGTTATAAACATTCATTGTATAGAGAAAAACAAATTGTCTGGAACCAAAAAAATAATATTCCAACTCGATATATTACAGTGGGTTTCAGCGTAAATCTATTAGAAGATTACTCTTCATCTCAGAGGTTCTGTATATTGAATATATATGACGAACGTGAAAATTTCCCATTTTTGAAAAGACTATATTTCAAAATTGGGGAAAATTTGCTCAAGAAGGCATCACTATTAGTACTTTTATATAAAAAAAAATAGTGTGACATCACTTGCCTTTAAGAATTTGCCCTTAACTCAGCCTTTTATAAAATGGAAGTCTGTTGCTGGTTTTGTTTTTTTTTCCTGACGTCACGAGTCATAACCAGTTGAATTTCATTTCTAATAATTTTCAAACTGACAAAAAATCATAATTTGAACGAAATTCAATTCGAAAATCACTTAAATTCAAGGATAACGCCCAGCATTTGCAGGACTTAAACTGACAATGTGACAGTACTAATAATGGATCTTCATTGATGCTTATGAACCTTAATTATTGTAAAAATTGGTTCCGTTTCCTTTTCGTTCGATCTTGATTTCTTGTTCTGTTCGAAAGTTAGTACGGGTGGAGCTTTTTTCATCTGCATTGTTTATTAAATATTATCTTAGTACATATGAATACTTTTTCATTCAAGTCGTACACTATTCACATATCGACTGGATAAATTCTACGTTTCAGACAGAGTCAAGAGTTGTTATACTCGATATCGATTTTATTTCGTTTGATGAAATATTCTCGGATATTTGTATAAGAGAACATGAAATCATCATGTTCTCACAACAAAATTGGGTTCCCGTTGTTTTTGAGATTTTTTTCGGAAGGCAACTGATAAAAGCATCTATGAATGAGTACATGGAAGTGAAAGTTCAGGTTCAGCTATGTGGAATTCTGCATGTAGAGACCCTTCAAAATATCCTATAGTTATTTTGTATGTTTCTCGCAGATTGGTGTTTATCCCAATCGACATATTGGCCCTTGATTGTTACATGTTACAACTTTGATTTGATGTTGTGCCAAGCTCTACAAGCAATCCGCCATATGATGACAGAATGGTGCATATATTTTTTCAGTGAAAAGGAACATTTTCGTGAACAGATTCCAGCGGCCGAGTAATTTGCTCTTAGTACTCTTATACGTAATTTGGTGTCAGGGTAGAACAACCTAAAAGTAACCTTCAGTAGAAAAAAATATCTTCTAGCGAATTCATTGATGCGTAAGGGACGGGTGGAACACATCTGATTTCATGGCTGAGAAACATTGTTCGAATTCGAGTTTGTAGAAATCGTTTAAAGGGGGATTCTCAAACTGGTTTATAATCCATGAGATTGGTGTACTCTGCCTGATAACAAACTACTCTTTGTATATTATGGAAACTGATAGCCACGATACCCCTGCATACAACCCTAATAATGCATCACAAACATGACTACCCTAATTTGCATAGCAGGGGATCGCATATCACTTTCCAAGATAAACTAAACGGAATACGTTTGAGTATTCAAATTAGTTGTATCCCAATTTCGATAAAATCCTGGAACGAGATGTTTTCCACTCATACGGTCCCCCAAATATATTAATAATAATAGTTCTTGTCGTGTACTCCCAACGTTTATCGCGTGTAAAATATTTTCTTATAGATTTGAGATTTGGTGTTGTTTTGTGAATACTATGAAATAGTTCTCTTAGGGCCAAAAAGCCTTGTCCACAATTATAGATACGTAAAATTGTACAATATTTCCAGAATCTTAAACACAAATTGTAAATTTGATGAATGTAAATTTTTCTGTTCGATATGTAAAAATATGAATGTATACGCGAATTAGTGCCGGTTTTGTTGAATTTTAGATGAATCGAAAATAATTGCCTCAAGTCATTTGCAGAGCCTTTTTGAAAGTTGGGATGACATTGTAATTCCACGCATTTTCCTCGACAAGGAACTTGTTAACGTATTTTGTTTTTATATTTTTGAAATTTCAAGTTCAAGTCCATAAACGATACAAATACAGACTTTGTTTCATCTTGAATACTATTAGTTTCGAAGCTATTTCTTGGGGTATTCATTTCAATGTCAATACTCTACTCTCCAAAATGAATCAGTTGTCGATTAGTAGCCATTTCTTGTATGCAAGTTGTCTCAACTCATGATTAAACAGAAGTAGGTGGGGAAAATCTTTCTGAAATGTTTATAAAACTCACCGTTTACTAGTTTTCATTTTTGTGATATTCACAAAGGAGCTTTTTGTTACAGAAAAACTGTTCTGATTGTGTTGGCTTGTGCTACCCACATTTAAGGATATTCCAAGTTTTTGAGGAATAGGATATTGTATTACTATAACAAACATACAGTAAATGAACGACCAACAATCCTGCTATTTTCTTTCAAGCACAAAATTAATAATATCCTTGGGTTTTTACGATTCTATTTAACGTAAACTAGGTGTTTAATCAGAACAAAATAATTAAAACGTTGAGGAATCGATCCCCATATTATATAAATAAACCTTCTTCAGTTGGAAAAATGAATGATGGGACACCTTGTGTGAATCACTAATTGATATTTTTCAAATAATTGTAATGATTTCAAGTACTAGGGATGGTTTCGGAATGTTACCACTCCACAAAGATTTCCCTATCAATGAAGAGAGTTCATTCCAAGTTTATTTTTTTCATAAACGTTAAAAAAAAATTTTTCATTTCACACAGTGATTCTCAGAACCAGATTTGTATGGGAATAAATGTAACTTGATCTCACATATATCAATGGGGCATGATTTTAACCCGAGAAGGCTCTGCGAATGAAATATCCATATGAATCAACTCCTAGCGATTTCCTTTGGTGAATTTATTTCTTTGATTTTCTTCTCATCATTTCACCCGTGTTGTACAGAACAGTTTGTGTAAATATTTGAATAGTGCATACGTAGACCCTCGACGTATTATAAATTTCTTATTCAAGCATCTTGGACTGATTAATGCTTTTAAGAAAGAAAGGAGCTTGTTGTTATTTATAGAATAACTCACACTAGATTAAACAAACAGTTTATTGTAGTACAATTACCGTTTAAAAACTTGCCGCGTTTGAAATACGCGTACCATAGTTATTTATATTTCCCGTTGATTTCATATGCCTTCCTTTGTTCCGGCCTCTTTTATGTGTGAATGATTGTATTCTGCAATATTTTACAAAACTCAGTGTAATGTTTCAATATGTAGCGATATTGAATAACAATTACTGAAATCTGATCCTCACCAATATTTCCTACAACTCAGCTTTTATTTTTTTAAAGACGACCCATGAAATTTCGTAACTCAGATTTCCCCTCATTCATACAACTCGACCAATTTCACTTTGTTGGCATTCGTAGTTGCATACATCATTTACCGACGTGGCAAAATTTTGAGAGAGCTAACTATATTATCAGGGGAGTAGTTGGGGTTATGTTGAATACCTGACCATTTTCACTTTTCCACCTACGTTGCAGCTTTCATAATACCATCAAAATACTGTATGATGTTATGGGTTTTATTTGTTTTACATTGTAGTGATCTGAAGATGGCTTTATGAAAGCCGAAACGTCGACGATGAAGTGATACTGGTTTTGGTCACTCAACCGAACTACAGACATTCCTGACACACTACTTAGTTATCTTCGTCAAAAAACAGTAATTTGTTATCAAATTTTCGGAATTGAATATAAAAAATCATCTGACCAAGGAAAATTTCTACGCGAAGTGTATACGTGCATCGTCTGACATGATTTTTACCGATACTTATTGTCTTGGTTTTTTAGGAGTCAGAAAAAAAGGGAAACTTGTCGAGCTGTAAACAATAATATAATTATTGTTTTTTTGTGGGTACGGTAACAAGCAAGAAGTCGTCTTTGAGAAAATATGGTCATACTAAAGCTTTGATCGGAACTCGTGACTTTGAAATGCTCTTTTTGATAAACATTCATTCAAAAACAATGGCATTGATATAAAGAAGATACCTTTCTTCCAGATCACAATTAGTTCCAACCAGGAAACATGTCATATTGCTGATATACTAGGATGATTGACTATCGATTTACCACAAACTTGATGATCAGATGGATAAAAGTTGCATATTATGACATTGTGAATTGGATTTTGTAGAATGAACGTTGATTTAGCCTGTGATATAGAAATATCCTTTTAGAAGTGGAGTTTATTTTGGATAGATTTTCGTTTTCCTCAGATGTCCCTCAGGTTTGCATTGATTTTCCTGTGTATGTTGTTGTAGTTGAGGATTTAGTGCAATATATTTCGAAAAAATTGAACACGTTTTTGGAAATTGTTTTTATTATTTGTTATACATTTAGAATAGGCGAAAACCTGTGCAATCTTATATCGTTTTTGGCATGAAAAAAAAAGCGATACAGAGCATGATTTGGTACAATTTCTTATTAGGTTTCCTATAAGCTGAAAGTCAATGCGAACCTGAGAAAGAGCTAGTGATGAATGTATGATATTTGTGTATAATTATTTGCGTATTTGTTCTTAAGGAAGCAGTATATTGTAAGTAGTTTGAGGGCAGCTTTTCATCCATAGGCTGGTTTGTGATTTCCTGGGATGATTTTTATGTTTTAATGTAATGGGGGGTCAGAGAAACATTTTTTGTATTTTTAATTGATTACTAAAAGACTTTGACCTGTCCGATTATTTTCTATGAAAATCATTTCGAAATTTGGTAAACTAGTCTTGATAATCGTGTGTAAATTGGGTAGTCGAAAATCTTCGCGACGGATATAAAAAATATTCCAGTGATTCTTGAAGAAAATATAATTAGAGATTCTATTTCTATTCAGAATATATGGAACGTCAATAGTATCCTTAATTAAAAGATCCATGGAGATCCGAAAATATTAATTTGTAAGTTTTTTTTTGTTGCTTTCAAAGTAAAGAATTGATTGTTTTTCCAATGATGGAAAGGGGAACTCTCGAACCACAACATACCCTCCTTCACCATATTTAGTAGTTTTCTTCTAGTATACTGTGGCGCGAAAGATTTTTTGGAGAGCTTTGTTTGATTGTATTTCACGTAATTCATAAAATGTTCATAATACCGTAAGTAAAATAGGTGTACATGTTTCGTACTTGTATGATGTAGATTTTATCGATACGCTCTCTCAAAGCCGAATTATACTTGAATGTACTATACCGTGTATCACTATACTATAGTGCTCTACTCTTGCTTTAATGCCATGTTTCATATATAACTGTATAACCTTATGATATGTATTGTACAGATTGTCTGAACTGAATAAATATTCTTTGGAAATTTTGTTTTTTCATCCACCATATTCAGTTCCTAGGGGGCATCAGACGGGACAGTTCATTGTTGCTAAAGTGCTCTTGAAATCAAGTACACATACCTATTCGAAATTGTGGGGTTATTTGCAGAACGGATTCAAACACGAAACATTTGTGAATGACAATCTTGAGGAATACATTCAACTCACCTAGCTTTGTGTGGATTAAAACTGTTTTCATTATAATGTCTCCTATTATGCACAACACGAAGGAGTAGCCATGGGTAACCAACCCATTGTCTCCATTTATAGCGGACCTATTCAAGAATAGGTTTGAGACCGATGCTAGGAAAGAACTCAGTTACTTTTATAGGGTCTGGATTAGATATGTTGATGACATATTCGGTGTGGTGGATACAAGGAAACCGATATTTGGAAGGTCCTTGCAGCTCTAAGCAGCAGGTGCAGGAGTATAAAATTCACGTACGAACTAGAAAAGGAACAACAGTTGTCATTTCTAGTTGTATTGTTAATAAGGAACGAACAGGTTTAAATTGAATTTGAATTTATAGGAATGATTGTCCACATTATAAATTAGATTGGAAACGACCTCTTCTATCTATTGTGATGCTCCTTAGTTATAAGAACTTATTGTCTAGCTGGATCTCTTTGATGAGATCCCAAAGCCTTGACACCGACCCTTTGATAAAGCTAGTAGCCTCTGGTTTATCTTCTCGTTTGTCTCAGTTTTACTATCGCTTCGCATTCACATGTGGTGCGGTCTCTTCCTCTTCTTGGCAGATACTGCATTGGGTGTCTTCTGCCAGACCCATGTTGCTCATAAGTTTTCTGAGCAGGCTATGCCCTGTCAGTAGAACCACCACCACCCTTACAGTCCACAATATATGATGACAGTACCGCAATTTCTCGTCCAAAGGATAATAAAATTTAATTTGAAGAAATATTAGTACGACAATGAAAATATAATGATTAGGTTAGGTTAGGTACGTAGCTGAAGAAGAGATAGTTGAGATAATTAGAAAATGTAAATTCTAGGAAACACTTCGTGAATCTTCGACTTTTCGAGAAGATGAGATGAGTTGGGAGTAGTTAAAAGTTCATAGTAATTCCATAAAAACCTCAATAAACTACAGTACTTGAACATATATATTCGATAAAGTGATCAGGAAGGTTTCATATGAAACTTCTAAAAAATTGCAACAGCTTCTAGATAAATCGAAAGATGAATTGGAAAACACAGAAATGCCGGGAATTTACAAAATGAGTTTTCAAGATTGCAACAGTAAATACATTAGCCAGAGTCAACGAGCTATTAAAAACCATTTCAAGAACCATTTTGCACACATTAGAAAAGGAAGGGTAGAAAAGTGTCGCTCAACGTGCTCTGGAGAATGACCACAGAATTGGTGATAACAATCTGAAACTGTACACCAGAGTTTCAAATCTCATATTCAACTGATTCCCACAGTGGTCCAGGTGGACCCACAGGGGTCCACGTTAGACCTGACGGAGGTCCACGCTGGCGTGACCAAAAAATGAGTAAATATGTTAATATGGTAGAAATAGCTGCAGGGGGACCATCGGAACCAGCAAAATTTTGAAAAGTGTCGATGAGAAAGAAAAAGTTTGGGAACATCTGTTATAAGATCACTCATGATACCAGTTTCAATACCTGACATTGCCAATTAGGTTGTTACAACCTTCGTTGAGAATAAGAAATAGTTTCAGTTTCGGATTAGGTACTTCCTTTAATGTTCGAGTAAGATATGCTGAGGCACTACATCCATTAGAAGCAATGCCACGGAGAAAAAAAAAAAATTTCATCATCTAACAATTTTCAACTGCTCATCTTCAGTATAATTATTTTACCACATCTAAACCCAACAACTTCCTGAAATTTATTGTTCAGATAGATAATTGACCATTTCTAGAAATCCACTCCCCTGGAATCGACCAATGATTTTTGACCTATTCGGCAGATATTAATTAATTGTAGAAAAATTGCCAATAATTCAATCCACCAATTAATGTTGCTTTGAAATTCGTAATAAAATAATTTGGGTTACTATGGAAACTGTTTTAAATCGTTTCTGTAGTACCCTAACAACTTTCAGGAGCTGTATTATTTCCTTACAGAAAGGGAATTTCGTTACCGTTGGAATTCCATTAAATTAAAAAATTGGTACTTTAAAAATCGAATCTCCACTATTGAGACCAATGTGAATTCTGTGAATGGAAAAATAGTTGAATCAATTTGAAAATTTTATATTGGTACAGTTGAATATTCCAATAAATCTCGAGCTACAAGAAATCGTTCCAACTAGTTTCGATGAACGTGAAAAAAATTAATTATCCTTTAACTTCGTTTTCAATAGTGTCTGTGCAAGATAATAGCATACCGGTGAAACATTCTCGTTATATTACCAAAACTCGCACTTTATTTAAAATTAAAACCATTATGTATTCACTTATATATTGAGTAATTCGGTGAACCAAACTGCCTTCCTCATTATCAATACTTTTCCACAGTTCAGAACAATTAGTAGTTGATAAGCTGTTGGACTCGAATTAGTTTTTTGCACTAATACTTTGTTAGGTTTCATGTAATAATCGATCTGACCCTTCAGATGAAGATATAATTCGGAATGCTTGCCATGTTACTCATATAGTATGAGAAATAGATATATGTACTAGTTTCCCCTTTTCATTTCTTGATATGAAACTGTTTTTTCAGTTTACCGTTGAGAAAGGTATCAGCAAAGTCCTTTACAACTAATCGAATATCTCGATAGAGACGTCCGATTTGATGTTGAGGACTTAGCTGATAGTTAAGTTCCTTCACGGCGTTTTTGATCTGGTAATATCACGTTTCGAAGTGTATAGCACGACATCAAAGTTGTCAAAAAGTATCTCAATGGTTCAAAAAAACCCCTAATAATAATATGTAATATTTTCAATAGAAGATATTTTATAACAATTTTATTCATGAATCAGTATATTTCAGTATTGTCATTGGTGAAGGATGAATATGTTTCATGACTGATATTTCTCTTACTCCTATCGTCACTCAGGAGATTGGAAAAAAATACGTAATAGAAAATTCTTATAATGTGTTGAAACTGTCGCCCACAGAATTATGCGAAAATAAATAGTGCCCAGCAAATATCGGCAAATATAAAGTCAGAATAGGGTGGTACGCCATAATTTGTTTTCTGTTGAACAATCGCATTGTTGTGTTTCTATGGAAAGCTACCAAATATGCAAAACGTAAGCCAGCAGGTTACCAGTTGATTTCCGAGAACGAAATTTGTATTGCTGCTCACAGATTATTTTTAACTGTTCCAAATTATCAAATATGCTCAGTACTGATTGTTTCCTAAATAACCTTCGCAATTGAAGATAACAACGCACCAGGAACTCGTTAAATTGTTTTCAAGAGCTAAGGGTTGTCAAGCAACAAAAAATTCGATAGGAAAATTGTTTACCAACTCAAACCAGGTCTCGGGATCTGGGTATGATCTTGATTTGTTGTTGATTTAATCGTAAGTTTTGGGCCAGATATCTTGACCAGAATCTACAGGCGTGACATAGGGGGTTGTTTCCAGCAAACATAATGTCACTCGATCAGGGTAGGCTTCGCTCCCTCAAGTTGGTCCTCTGGTGGAATTCTGGCGGATATATCAATGATTTGGCCAATTGCAATATTTGTTCCGTGAAGTTCACTCAATATGGGTATTTCAGCCAGGTGAACAGCAATATCTATAACTGAGAAAGCGAAGCTTACTCTGATTCAGTGACCTCAAGTAAATATATATCAGATTTTGCTTTGTTTTATTTTTCAGCAAATGAACGCCAACTTTTTCGACACTGACTGAGCTTTGCATCAATTGTCGCGTTGTGAGCCACTGAAACTTCGATTGGCTTGTGTCTATTTATTGGTTCAATTTACTCTGATTTAGCCCTGGCTCTAGATTATATCACAAGAAATTGAATGTCGTTTGTTGTAATGTGACAGCTGTCATTAAACCAAGGTTTATCGGGTTGTTCTTTGTCAACAGTGCTTGAAATATTCAATTCCTTTTCCAGTATGACGATAGAGATTTCCTTGACAGATTGAGTGAGATCATCAGTTGAAAAATAGATTCCTTGTTGTAATGTGACAGCTGTCATTCATCAAGGTTTCTCAGGTTGGTCAGGACGAAGAGACCTTGACAGATTGAGTGAGATCATCAGTTGAAAATAGATTCCTTGTTGTAATATGACAGCTGTCATTCATCAAGGTTTCTCGGGGTAGGTTCTTTCTCAATAGTGCTTGGAATATTCAATTCCTTTTCCAGTATGACGATAGAGATTCCCTCGACAGATTGAGTGAGATCATCAGTTGAAACACAGATTCTTATACTAGAAAAATCACACCAGTCCAATGCCTTATAAGTCATACACGGAACTCTACCAGTCAGTAGAGGAGTAGATGTAAATAAATGTTAGTTGAAAGCATGTTCAGAATTACCAAGTTCAGCATCGATTTCAATTTGATGAGAATCGGAGCTAACAACGAGAGCATAGGATAGCATAGTCCTCCGCTTGTCGTTTTGCTTTGAAAGAAAAGTGCCCCAGGTCGAATAGTGCTAATGGAAAACACCTGAAATGATTCATACACTAGTTGGATAATTTAGTTCGAAGAAGGAATGAAATTTCATAATAAAAGTTATCATATGTAAGATCAGCTATTTAATCTACCAGAGTTCCTGCGTATTTTTCGAAAGTTATCTTATACATTTGTAGAGTTAACTACTACGCAAGATGTGGTTTCTTTCCCCGAATTTTCCTTGATTAATATTATTTTCATAGCTTCAATCATGGTAAGATCATTTTTATGATTCAGAGTTCATCTGGTCTGTACTCAAGTCATTTTACACATAGCGACACGAGTAGAACAAAAACTTTCATTATTCGTGTTGAGTTGATCACACCTTTCATTATTAGAAATTTTTTTCCTTTCTGTTGTTATCATAATTTAAGCTGAGTGTGATTGAGTTCATTATTGATACATTGGAATGTCGACTATAAGTGTTTGCAATTGAGAAAAATTACTAACTTCAAAGTTTTCGCAGGAAAAAGTCAGCAATAGTGGGTCTTGATTGCCCAAGGCTTGAGCTAGGATGACTAAGAAACAAAATAACCAAATGTTATACTATGAATTCTTGAAAGAATGAAATGAATGTATCTAATGATCCGAAGATCAACCAGTGAGTTATTGGTGTATGTTTCACGTATTTCGCAGCATTTCATCGAAAAATTTGGAGAAACGTTAGCTGTTGCACTCGAGATTCCGAAACGTTCCATCGAGTTTGGCGTAGGCAAAGGTCTCCTTTCTAAACTGTCATCCTATGGTTGATTTCCTCAGTTGTGTGCTTTGTTGGTGAGTTTCTTGTCTGATAGGTCTCTCTATGTGATTGTTGATGGACTACCTTCTAAAATTCTCCCAATGGATGCCGGTATTCCACAGGATTCAGTTCTGGCGCCCACTTTGTATCTGTTTAATATAAATGATTTGCTGGAGAAAACATCAAGTTCAGTGCATAGTTTTGCTGATGGCGGTACTATTCGTAGTAGTTTCTCCTCCGGAGAATTTAATGCTGGGGAAACCCAGGTATGTCTGTCTTCAGAAAAAGTTGATCTATCTTCATCTGATATTCAGATATCAGGAGTTATACTATTCCAACTATTTCAAGTATCTCGATGCCAGTAATTACGATCAGTAATAATCTCTAACGGGAAAACCATTTGAGATCTATCGCTTTCCAGAAGCGTAGATTATTGCGTGGAAAGCTTCTAATGATATATAAGAAACAGATACCGTCTGTCAGAATATAAAAAGTTCTCATGTATGGAGCTTGGCACCAAATCATTCATTGAAACTTCTTGATTCCATTCAGAAATTCGTTTATTGTTGATTCTTCGCTCACCGACCCATTAACTTCGTTTCGAATCGTCACCACTTGCCAAAATTGGCAAGATCATAACGGATAACCAGAAAATTCCGGAATTCTCACCGTTGTGAGCTCGGAAACCTGTCGAACCTCTCTTGCTCGGGGATCTTCCTCCTTTAGAAAAGTGCTTTTCTTTCTTGAGTCTGTATATGAACGAAAACATCACAAAAATCAATGTTGGAAATTGATTGTTTTTTAACTGAAGAATTAAACTTTCAGGGACGAAAAAGTACATATTTTTATCCCGTCTAATCGTTGTCTGCATGTTTCCAAAAATTATTTTTGTCCACGGGCAAGCAGAAGAGGATATCAACGTCTTGTTTCCCCTTGGCCTCAAGAAATGACAACAACTTGTGTAAAAGTTTGAAATGCAGCATTTCGAGGGAGATGAGTCGAAGAATCGATTGCAGAAAAAAAGAGCTACCTTCAATTTTCGAAAGTGTTTGTTCTAATCTTGCGGAAATTTTTAGTTCTTCGTGGCAACAGACGTTTTTCGCTAACAAGTACCAACAACTAACTGGTTCACCGAAAAGTAACGAGATTTTTTAATCTGAAATGCTTTGGAAGTGTCGAGTTATATTGTTACAAACGACGAAGTTAAAGATTAGCTGTTCCATAACTCTGGATGGCTTTTTCAATGATCATAATAATATGTTGAAGGAAAATATATCAGTTCGTTTCGCATGTAATGACAACTGATGCTGTTAATTCTGTTGATATCGGATTTATTCGATCGTTATTCATCAAAATTATTATTTCCAGGTCACCTCCCATAAGTACCTATCTCTTTCATGCCAATCTTCTGAGGCAATATCATATCAATCTTTCGAACAAAAACAATATTATTCCACTTCGACGAATCATCTTTTGCGATCCAAACAACCAAAAACCGATTTTCGAAAGTAATCCCAATAAACAGTGCTGTTCTTGGAAAGAATCCACGGCAGTGTAAACCGTATCCCGACTTGTAAATACAACAGGCGGAGGCAGAAAGTTAGTATCACATTGCGGTTATTGAATTGATCAATTCAGCTCCGGCATGGACTATTTCCTCGCAGCCTAACGTTGTTCTTACTGTATCCCTGGCTACGATCGAGACACGAACCGTACGACCCATCCAGCTCAGTATAAGGGTCTTATTATGTAGTAAAGGGAAAGGAAAACTGGAAGAATGTGTGTTATACGCCTGGAACATATTGTTATGTTCACTTTTTCATTATGCATTCAGATATTCCCGAATTCACAGCTTTTACGGCCACTTCGTTTTTCTTTCTGCTTCTCTCTACGATATAATCTTAGCGTACGGAAGGAAGTGTGAGTGCTGTTTGAGAGAATGTGCATTTGCAGGATGTGTTTCTCGTCTACATATTTGCCCTTCAAGTAGTAGTTTATTGTCCTATTCGATTGATGTTTTTAGAATACGATCTTTTCATTTCTATTAGTGCCTTGTCTATCTTTTCGAAAATTATTTTTCAGTCAATTGAGAACAATCTTCCCAATGAGCTCTTTCCACCAAATAGGAAAAATATGCATAATTTTGAGGTGACGCGTTTTGTAAGTTTGAATTTTTCTATTCAATTCTTTGATTGTATATTTCATGGGTTGACATTTTTTTTATATGGAGATTCACACGAAAGGGAAGTCCTGTAATGTTCAATGAACACCGCGTGAATCAAGAGGCAGGAGATAGGAATTAACATTCACTTTGAATTTTCGAAGTGAGCCTCAGGAAGATTTCTTTCGGCAAGCTGTTCTCATGAAAAAAGATCCCTGAACAAGAGAGCCTCGACAGGTCTCCAAATTCACAACAAAGGGGTGGGAATTCTGTACCCGTCGAGTGAAAATATCTTTAGAAGAGAGGCAAGACTCCGACTCTTCTATGATGTTCCAATGAACAAATACCAATCTTGAAAAAGTATATTGTCCTTTTTGCTTATTTTTAATGTTCTTATTATTATAATTCACTTATCTTTATTGTTTGTATATACCCTATATCTTCTTTATTTTTACTTGATGTTAGTAGTTACTTGATGTACCTGATGTTAGTATTGTATATGTAGTATGTATGTATTCTCTTAGCTCCGTACAAGCTCGTCTTACAGGAGTGGAAATGTGTTCTCTTGTCAATATTTGTACAACATCATTCCATTATTTTATGTAACCATATTTTGGCAATGAACGTAACTGTATTGATAACAATTCAAAAGAGCACCGACCGTGAAAATATCTTCAGAAGAGAGGCAAGACTCCGACTCTTCTACGATGTTCCAGTGAAGTGAGCAAGCCTGCCAGCGAAGAATCACCAACAAGACGAATTGCCTTCCTCTGAATAGAATCGAGAAGCCTCAATGAATGTTTTAGTGCCGAACTCCACACATGGGAACTATATTCCAAGACAGGTCATATCTGAGACTTGTAGATCATTAGAATTGAAAGCTGACGAGAAGTGAAGTATTTCTTCGCACGAAATAGAAATCCAAGTTTCTGGGAAGCATCTTTAGCGATCGATTTCACATGGTTTTACCATGACAGATCATCACTGACCGTAATTCCAAGCAACAAGATACTTGACTTTGTAGGAATAGTTACTCCTGACATCTAAATGCAAGATGATGATAGATCGGCTTTCCTCGAGAAGAGACATGCCTGGGTTTTCCTAGCATTAAATTCCACCAAGTTCATGCTACCGCATTCTATTATTTTTACTAAGTCATCGTTAATTTTATAGATGAGAATGTTTCTTTGAATTGTTGTTTCTCGAGCTGGTATGGGGACTCTGGAAGAGAAACTAGTATGAAGAGTACTGTCGTCCGCAAAACAATATACTGAACAAGATGTTTTCTCGAGCAGATGATTTATATGAAGCAGAATTAAAGTGGGCGTCAGAACTGAACCCTGTGGAACACCTGCATTCATTGGGGGAATATCAGATGATACTCAATCAAAAACCACATACAGAGACCTACCAGACAAGAAACTCTACAAAAAGCACACAACTGAGGAGGCAAACCATAAGACGGCAATTTAGGAAGGAGACACCGATGCCAAACTCGACCAAATGATTTTGAAATATCGAGGGCAACAGCTATCGTTTCTCCGAATTTTTCGATTGAATGCTGCCAAATATAAGAAACATAAGCCAATCGCACCCGTGAGTGAAGAATATATAAATGGGTGGCAATGCCACTTAAAACGTACTGAAAAGTATGGCATATATATGTGTAGCTCCATACGGATCTGTAATGGTATATAGATTGACCTGAAAATAATTTAATGTCAATTTTTCATCAAAAATAATATCACAGTTACTTGTACGTTCCCAACTGATAATGGGTTTACAAAACCGCGTCACGCGTTTTGCTAAATAATAGCTTCCTTAAGCAGGATGGAAAGAAAACTCTAATAATTTTTTCAATATGGGTTTTATCAAGTATCGGCTAGCTCAATTCAATTCTTTCAATTTTTTATTTTTTCAAAAATCCTTGAGGGATTCAAAATGGGTCCAATAGATAATTCAAACTGAGAGAAGGTAGCAATCGTTGGGAGAACTCATCTTATTGTTCAATGCAATGAGAGTTTTAAATACTATGATAGAATAATCCTGTATCATCTATTGCTTGTGAACCAAATATTTTCAATTCACACATTTTCAGAGATCTATGGTTGATAATTCAAATCTCCATCTAATTTTGAACCTGAGAACTGCATGGAATAAGGTATCAATCAAGGTCGAACAAAAGATGATGGTAATGGTTCGGACTTCCATTGTCTATATTATCAACTCTATTGAAACCTGTTCCAAAGAACCAAAGGATAAAAATGCAAATCAAGTAAGAAAATAAATGCATTTTCTGGTCAATAATGAAATTAGTGATTGATTGATCGAAGAAAATAATGTTGTTACAAAAGATCGAGATATATTCACCCGAAGACGATTGCGTTTAGCAGCAATCGAAACGTCGTGAGTAAACTCAACTTGAAACTCGGTCTCGACATTTATTCATAATATTTCATTTATTTCTTCATTTACATTTTCTGACAAGTATATCACATACCTCAATTTTCTTGTCACAATATTATTTCAATTATTTCTTTATTTAACATTTTTTTGACTAATATTTCATTTTCGATATCTCGATTTTTTTAACATCATTTTCTTTGGAAAATGGAAGTCCGAAACATTACCATTCAGCAAGGAACATTGTCAACACATTCAAGCAAATCAGACAGAAGATATTCGTAAAGGCTTCATTTAAGTATAAATTTTCCGATGAAAAAAGTTGCTGCTGAGAAAGAGTTATCACCTTTTTTTAACAGGAAGTGTTTTTTTTTGTGATACTATGTTTGATATATCTTGCGATTCCATTTCCAATGCTGTTCGAATTGTAAGAAGTTAGAAAATTATTAATAATGAAATTGTACTGGTAATGAACTCGGTTCTGCTAGCCCAATTGTCGAAAATGAAGTAGTTAGAACAAGTAATCAAAGAAAGGCTTTAAAAATTGAAAAATTGATTGAGATCTCCCACTCGTCGGCAAGTGACTTTACACTTTTGATTTCACTATCGAAATGTGCAAAAATTATGACTTTTCACGTAAGTTTCGTCCGACCTTGATTTCTATTCTGGTATTTGAGAGGGGCCTTGTATATCTGTTTATAAGATCTGGAGAAAGTTTTTTATACTCTCCAGTCTTAGTAAAATAATTAAATTGGAAGAAAATACTCCCAAGAAATCACAGGAGTCAATCCAACTGTTTTTCTATTGAGAAAACTACACAATCCTGAGAAAATTAAGTAGCTAGTGATTATATTCTTGGCACTGAGAATAAATTACTTGGCGTTTATAAGTAGCAGGTGTTTTCCAGGTATATTTTACAACCCTCATATTTTGATATTCCCAACGTAATTTCTCACCTGGAAAAATAACACTATATCTGGAACAATCCCACCTTCTTTATACAGGCTCATTTGATATAACAAACACCTTGGGAATAATTGAATTCCATTTTGTTACGATTGTTTCCCCATCTTCTACGTCATACACGATACCATTAACAATAACGAACCAACCATTCCACGCGTTACAGACTCTGCTGATTCCTCTCAGAAATAAAAGAAAAATATTCAATATATCTCTCCTGTCATCACCAAGGCATATTGAAAAAACTCGAGCACCCTCTTGACTATAAATATGTTTTTATTTTCTATTGGACTCTCCGGACGATTTCTAATTTCATGGTCCGACACCGGCGCTTTCCTTGTGCCCCTCTTTCCAATTTTCGATCCTCCGTATCTAATTACAGTATTTCTCTTCGAAGGCAAACCAGTGGCGCGGAAGGCAAGATGTTATTCACAATATTAACGGTACATAAAACGAATGTATGTACGGCTTATCCAATCCATCTTGGCACAGAACTTACAACGTATATGTCCAGCAATCTCTGTGAATTGTACTAAGATAAAAAACACCTATTATATGTGTTCACTGGGTTGAAATCTATTCCTAGTAGGTGTATTTTCTGAAAAGGTATCTGAGTTTGTGCCAAGATGGATTGGATAAGCTGTACGTTCAATCAATTTCGTGTTGAAGTCCATCAGTCAATCTCTGCAACACCAAAGAAAGTCTCAACAAGAAACTGAACAACATAAGGAGGGGTCTTCAGAAGAACGGCCACTCGAAGAAGAAATATTGAAATAACAAGTTTTCTCCACCCCTTACGTGAAAGGACTTCCAGAGAGGTTCAAGAGGATTGAAAAGAAATACAACGTCAAAGTCCATTTCAACCATTTTGTTTGGATTACCTCATTCGATTTGTATTCTATAAGTTTTTCCCCTTATTTTTTTTCTTAGCTACACTCAGCAAGGAACATTGTCAACCACTTTGAAGCGTAGTTACAAATGTTTGAATTCGAAAAAACGTAGATAGGTAGAATGGTAATAATAGTTTATCTGGTCGAATTGGACAATTGAAATAACAAAAATTCCGACAGAGCCAAATTTTGGTAAAGACCTTGGGTTTATGATAAAGAATAAAAATTTGAAAGTCCCTATCAATCCCATGTGAGCTAGGAAACTTATTCGTAGTCAAAGGTTTTTTTTTTGTTTTTTCCTCTCGAAAACGGCATGATCTATCAAAAAATACCTCAGACAAAGTTGTAGATTTTAAAATTTCCTGAGTATCACCGTTCCTGAGGTATCGTAATTGTAAGCTTCACTTTTTACATAATATGCACTCTTATATAATATTTAGACGATAGAAAAAGTCCATGCTCGAAATGGACTGGATTTTTTCAAGAAAAAGAATTAATCAAAGTCTTCCTTTAATGATCATGAGTTACTCCTTTTCTTGATGGTATATAGTCTATACATAAAAGAAACACAAATGGGCACTCTTGCTTGCGTACCACCTGAATATGCATATATGTGGCAAATGTTTAAATATTATGTAGAATGGGACCCTTACAACCGTTATACGTAGAGAAAAATTTATAGGGATCATTTTTGTAGAGAATTTTGATATCTACAACTTTGGTCTGAGCTATTTTCTGATGAAACTTTCCCCTTCTCGAGAAAAACCAAACAAACCTGAATTTTTGACATTTGACCCCGAATATTGAGAATATTGCCAATGCAAAGTTGTTTTAATAACAGAGGAGTATCAACTTAGCAGTAAAATACAAGTGAAATTAAACATTTCGTTTCTCAATATGTTACCTACCTCTCATAATGAAACCATTGTATCTATGAAACCAGTAGTTTTTAACATTCTTTTAAAACAACTCGTATATGATAATCACATTTCCAGGAAATTTCAAATAATTACAATAGTTGAATCGGGGGCCCCGATGTTGAAAAGGAAGTCGGATCGAAACAAATTACCTTAAATTTTTATATAAATAGGTGAATTTTGATATATTAATCATTCATTCGACTGCAAAGGGCGAAACAAATCATCTGGAATATTTTGCTAGAGGAGAACGAAGAAAAACATCAGAAAATGGTTGGCCTTCAGTTAATTATCGACATGGGAGCTCACGGAGTATTAGAATTTATCATTTGAGAAAAGACTGGAAATCAATGATATCTTGCTATGGAACTTGCAAAGAGTTCCGTAAATTGCTGAATAAATATTTAACTGACGACAATGTAGATTGGAAATGTATTTCCGCAGAGGTACTGCCTGAAGATTTTATCCGAGATTTCAAGGATTTTTCAGACTGGGAGGAGGTTTCGTTGCAAACAGATTTTTCTGAGGGTTTTCTTCGAGAATTCCGGCATAAAATTGTTTAGGATATATTTTTCCAACACGATAGGATTCCTGATTATTTGTTGAAGGAGTTGATACGTGAAAGTATTATAGAATGTGACGAATATTTTTCGGATTATATCTCCAAGGACTATAGTTTGTCTGCGGATTTTATCAGGGAGTACCTCTGTCATTTATTAGTCAACATCAAGAGTTGAGCGAAGACATCTTGGAGCAGTATTCTACTCGGCTAGAATTGTTTTTTTTATTACATTTTCCAAAAATTGTCGCCAAACTTCATTTCGAAGTATTCCAAAGATATCAATTGGTATGGATTGAAAATGAATGAGCATAATGCCTGACAGCTTTTTCCCGGCAGTAGCAGCCCGAGGACACTGAAATTTGGAGAAAAAAGGTAACGTCAAAACCTGCTTGGGACTCTCAACTCTCATTTTTTGGCCTATTATACCATTTTTAATATCAGATGGCTTAAGATTAGTCCGTTGCTCAACATTGTAAATTTCCATACTTAAGGCGGATACCTATTTACAGTCTTCGAAATCAATCATAGTAAAAATTGATAAAAATAAAAGTAAATCTATGTGTTCTTCTTACTCGATCAATTATTTTTTGAGGTATCAATGTGATAATTTGTATATGGGAGTTGTGGTTATCAACGTTGGGTATTTTGGAATCTCTGAGGACGGAATGGTCTCGGTAGTGTAGTGGTTAGCATATCTGCCTATCGAGCGGAAGGCCGGGGTTCGAATCCTCGCCGGGCCACCGTGCTGGGTAATCGCACGTTAAAAGGTAAGGCCTCGTTGATCCATTGCTCGCACAAGTTTCGACTTCTGAGAGTTGACGTTCGTCAGCTGGTTAACGGAACGAACAATTTTTTTTTAGATTAAGAAATTGCAAACTACTTATTTCATGTGAAAATATACAGGGCGCAATCACTACGAAAACACTTCTGTCTTGTGTTCATGATTCTTTGGCCACAATATGAATGTAGAATGTGATGATTTGTATATATTAATACGTTTTTTTCCAAAGGAAAAGTTATTGACCTATGGACAAGAAATTGCAGTGCCGCCATTTTATGCTGTGGACAATGATTTGAGTCATTTGGAATGTATCTGAAGGTGTTCGTGTCTTTCCTGTAACGAACAAAGATAGTTGATAAGATAATTAGAAAATGTAAATTTAGGGAAACACTTCGTAAATCTTCGACTTTTAAAAAAGATGAGATAAACGAAAAGTTTATAGTAATCCCATATGAACCTCAATACACTAGAGGACTCCAACATATATTTGACAAAGTAAATATGAAAGTTGCATATAAAACTTCTTACAAATTACAGCAGCTTCTTGCTAACCCAAAGGATAAACTAGAAAACTCAGAAAAGTCGGGAATTTACGAGATCAGTTGTCAAGATTGCTATTAAAACCCGTTTCAAAGAGCATTTTGCACATATGAAATACGGAAGGGTAGAAAAATCCAGTGTCGCCCAACACGCTCTACACAATGATCACCAAATTGGTGAAAGCAATCTGAAACTGATCAAGCATGTGCATGACACAAGACTACTCGATGCATGTGAGAGTCTAGAAATAGCAAAATGCAAAAACAGCATGAATAGTGACAAGGGACCTATCCCCTTTAGCCCGCTTCACAATTTATTGTTGAGGAAGTAATCAGAAATCAATACTAACAGATGACGGAACTTGCAGGTAGTCAGTTGAAACGTTTCCTAGAGATCAATTACCCTAACACCAAACTGATATTTTTGCACTCGACGCGCGTTTCGCTAACAAGGTTTGCATCTTCAGGAAAAGAAAATTGATAAATTTTTCAACTTTCAACCAACTTTTACACCAAAGGTTCCGAAACTCATCGTTTAGGTAGTCAGTTCATTACCGAAAAATTAATTAGAATAATTAACAGTAACAAACGAAGTCCATATCGGACCGGAAAACTCCAGGTATATAAATAACTAACCTCAGCTCTAGATTTAGTATCAATTTTTTTCTCCTGAAGATGCTAACCTTGTTAGAGAAACGCGCGTCGAGTGCAAAAATATCAGTTTGGTTTTAGGGTAATTGATCTCTAGGAAAAGTTTCAACTTTTACACCAAAGGTTCCAAAACTCATCGTTTAAATAATCAGTATTTTAAATCCAGTGCTAATCGAATTAGAATTTATAGTTTTACAAATTTCTAATTGAACTATTCAAATTTGGCCAGTTCAGTCATGATCTCATAAGTAAAATTCAAAGTGTTAAAATATTATGTATGTATTATGTATGTAATTAATATTGTGACTTACATTATTTTTTATTGCGCTTGTGATACCAAGCCTACCTAATTGCATTAAAAATAATTATCAAATTCACTTAGCGCTACCAACCATCATACAACCTTTCTGTTATCTATCTATTTAATCTAATACATTTAAACGAGTTATTCTTGTATGAGAAATTCGTGTTAGTAACACTATTCATAACTTATTTATAACTCAAGAACGGCTGAACCGACTCAGCTGAAAATTGGTGGGGAGTTAGCTCAGAAGGAAAAGACGTAAAATGTTTTTTATCGCGTTTTGCAGTATTTTTGGAGATTCCACACCTAATGGGGTGAAAAACGTGTGCCAAATTTGTATAATGCCTAGGTCTAACCTACTTCAAATGCATGAAAAGTATTTTACAGAATTGATGGAAGACGTTTTTCGTTTTTTTGTTGAATTTAATCGTCTAACGGGGTAAAAAAGAGGTTTGTTATATTTTCGACTTCTTTCTAATGCTCTTTTGAGTGAGCCCAGAAAGCAGAGCTGATAAAACTCAGTACTAAGAATTACACAATATAATTGCATCACAAAAATTATCAATAATTTTTCATGAAGTTCAGTATTCAGGGGTTTCCGGGGAAAAAACCCATATTGCTACCGGGTCGGTTGGGGTATCCAATCTAGATATCCCACCTAACAGGACTGGTATCTGAGCAAATAACAATTGCCTATCGCAACGATCCGATCAGAAAAAATCTGCACCGACCGAGGCTCGAACCGGTAGTGAAATAGTAAAATACAGTATAAGGCTGGTGGCCCACACGACGGTAACGGCACGATTTGCCGCGCGCGATATATCGCGCCGCATCTGCTGTGTTCTCGCCCACAACACGGTATATCGTACGAAACTCATTTAAATTGAATAGTGCATGTTGCCAAATTGATTTTAGCCAGTTGTTGCTGTGAGCTTCGAAGGGATGGATCTAAGAAAAGTAATTTTGTTAGCTATTGTTTTACGTAGGCGCAGATGAAATCGAGCTATCAAGATTCAAAGGCGATATTGGGTCCATCCATTTTTGAGAGTTAGATATGCAGATGGGGCGTTTTGTACATTATTCGAAAAGCTGAGAGAAAATCGTGGGAAGTTCTTTAATTATTTTCGCATCAGCACAGACACGTTTTATTATTTAGTCGACCAATTAAAAGAGTCTATAATATGTCTGGGCCCTTCCTACAGCCAATTCAATAATATGTTCTTCTGGTTTATATTTCCCTTTATTATTATTTATCAATTAAATCGATTATTTCGAAGGTAAATTTTCTCTTCGTTGACATGGGTACCTGTATTTCAATGCATGCACGCAGAAAGACAACACAGCACTTATTAAAAATATCGTCGATGTCGTCCTGTGGGCTAGAACTCATTTAATCCTATTGGCGTTCAGAAGTCATGCGATACGAATTCTCGCGATTTCTGACCGCCATATCGCAAGTGTTTGCGGTAACGTCCTGCCGCGACGGTATTGAATATCGTCGCGGCATTTTTCAACCAGTGGGCGACCAGAGCATTCAATTGTACGAAACAGTTGTGTACGCGATATCGCGTACGATTTACCGCGCGCGGCAAATCGTGCCGTTACCGTCGTGTGGGCCACCAGCCTAAGGATCACGCCTCCACCGACCGACATAACCGATTCATATTTTTTTATTATTATGTCGATAAAAACAAAATACATTATCATCATTTCATCGTATGTAATTCGTATTTAATTATAATTTCCAGGAAAACACTATTTACCAAAAATGAAATTCCGAGCAGTACTCGGTCATCCAGGTACTCATAATTTATATTTTTTGAATTATAATTATAATTCAAGGAATGCCTAATTCAGTGATACCATTATCAATTTACGTATGGCTTTGTTAAATAACATTCAAATTTCTCGTGCAAACTTTCAAACAAAATTTCTTTTGTGAACTCAAACTTGCATTCGTCTTTGAGTTACTGATTGGGCCTAAATTGCGTTTCTGACAGTTCACTCTGCACTGACATATCTGTATATTGCTCTCAACATACTGGAGTGAGGATTTGAATTGGCTTAATTCTGTCAAGAGGACCATTCAAGTTATATTCCTGAATTTGCCTAGTGGGGAAATTCTTTATCATTATGCGACGAGTAACAGTTTACTGAGTGTAGTCTGTCAACGAAGTACGATCTGTCATCGGAGATCATGACCGCGCGGATCTTTGCTTGCCCTCAGATCTCGACTAAACTCATTAGCCATCTCATTGGATTGAATTATATAAGATTCAAGGAGTCCTTCATTCAAGTCGCACGCAAGAATCTTCTAGCTACATGTGTTTGTTGTTTATTCGAACAAAAAATACGTTGACTGAATATATTCCTTATTCTTTGCCTTCTTTCTTGTATATCTCTGGCGCAACTATCCAACTTGGAGTTTTAAAAATGTTTCTTCCATCAAAATTATACAGGTATATTGAAAAACAAATATTCACCTCAATTTCCAAAAAAATAAATTGAGGTACGCCAATGCATTTTAGCGATCCAATAAGATTGGATACCGTGCAGCCTTTTCTATTCCCATCAATTATGTTTCTCCCTTCCTTTCTCTACCTGAATTCTGTTCCATTTATTTTCCCTTCTAATTAGGAAAACTTGCGAACTGGATTTTATCTGTTGATGGTTTGTTTTTTCCGCCCACTTAGATGATGAGAGAACATTCTACATAAATGGCCACACACGAGATTCAAATTTATTGAATTCTCTTCAGGAAACTACTTTAATAATACTGCTGACTCTTTAGACTTGAGATAACGGTGTTTTCAACTTTGAAGCGATTTGAAAGAAACTATGTTCGAGTTTATTATTATTGCTACAGTTCAAAAACAAAGTTTCAAGTGGATTTCTATTTGTTAGTAGGTAGTTCATGACTGTACAGAATATTATGAGTTGTGTAGTTGATTGACGGTACCGATCAAGGCAGCAAAAAATCAAAAATTTAATGAAGTGATTACTGAGGATAGTGACAAAATAGTTATTTATGTACCGATGGTCTGAAAAAGATGTTTATGCTTTAGGGCCAGATGCCGTATACATCTATTTATACCTATGGTGCATCCCAACTTTTATGTCATACTTGTTAATTTTGACATTAAAATATAATTATTTGAAGTAAAAACAATGATTCTATTCGTTTTTAACTAGATACTATGGTTGCTTGGGAAACCCAGTAAAAATTGAAATGTTAGCATCCAGAACATTTATGTTATGTAGCAAACTGAGCAATGATAACATTCATGAATTAGTTTGACATGAAATAAATAGAAAACTCATCAAGAAATTTCTGACATCTAACTTAGAATTTTCACAATATACCCTAGTAAGTTATCTTTCAATGAATTGAAAGGTGTTTAAATCAGCATTGAAGCATGGACATGCTTCAGTCCCTTATCTTCTAACAAATACTATCCCCAATGGAAGCATTTTTCTTCAGTTTAGTTTCTTCAGATTATTTTCGATACATTTTCGAATATTATTTGTATATCCCATGCAACAGTCATATTGGCTTAACCTCAATTCAGAATGGGCCAATATATAACGTGTTTTACTCCAATTCCATCCATTCCTATATCTTCTCTGTTTGAAATCGTAATAATTTTTTTTTTATTATTCTAGTCTTCAAAGGACTTTTTTATATGCAGACTCACACGAAAGGAAAGCCCTGTAATGTTCAAAAAACACCGCGTGAATCATGGGACAGGAGATGCGAATTAACATTCACTTTGAATTTTTGAAGTTTGTGAGCCTCAGGAAAAACGTCTTTTGGCAAGGAGTACCAAAGCTCAGCTGTTCTATTGAAAAAATAGCAAGAGAGGTTCGACAAGTCTCCAAATTCACAACAAAAAGTAGGAATTCTGTACTTGTCGAGTCATCCGTATAGATATTGCCATTGTGGAATGATTGATAAGTAAAGTGAGCGAGTCTGTGAGCGGAGAAGCACCAATGAGATGGATTGCCTTTCTCTGAATAGAATCGAGAAGCTTCAATGCATGTTGTGGTGCTGAACTCCACACATGAGAACTACATTTTAAGACAGGTCGTATCTGAGCCTTGCAGATCATTAAAAGCCGACGAGAACTGAAGTATACCTTTGCACGAAATAGAAATCCAAGATTCTGGGAAGCACCTTCAGCGATCGATCTCACATGGGTTTCCCATGAGAGATTATCACTGATCATAATTCCTAGCATCGAGATACTTGACAAAGTAGGAATAGTTACTCCTGACATCTGAATACTAGATGATGATAGATCGGCTTTCTTTGAGAAAAGGCATGCCTGGGTTTTCCTAGTATTGAATTCCACCAAGTTCATGTCACTGTATTCTCTTATTTTCACCAAGTCACCGTTAATATTATTCACGTGAATGTTTCTTTGAATTTTTGTTTCTCGACCTGGTATGGGGACTCTGGAAGAGAAACTAGTATGAAGAGTACTAACGTCTGCAAAACTATGTACTGAACAAGATGTTTTCTCGAGCAAATCATTGATATGAAGCAGAAACAAAATGGGCGCTGGAACTGAACCCTGTGGAACAACTGTATTTATCCGGAGAATATTTGATGATACTCCATCTACAGCCACATACAGAGACATATCAGACAAGAAACTATTCTACAGAACACGCAACTGAGGAGGCAAACCATAAGACGGCAGTTTAGAAAGGAAACACCGATGCCAAACTCGATCAAACGATTTTAAAATATCGAGTGCAACAGCTATCGTTTCTCCGAATTTTTCGATTGAATGCTGCCAAATATGAAAAACATAACCCAATAAGTCACTGGTTGATTTTTGATAGCGAAATCCGTATTGTCGATCATCAGTTATTCCTGATTCATCTAGTATTTGATAAACTTTATATTTATTGCTTATTCCATGACTTTGGAAATGATAGAAAGCAATGCAATTAGTCTATAATTACAAGGTAAAGTTTTCTTTCCTTCTTTAGGAACTGCCTGAACTCTTGCCCCAAGTTATATGAAAGGTTGAATGACTCGCAAAGTACTGGTAAGTACTGGTGTCAATTCGGGGGCACATTCTTTCAAAACGATTGATCCGCAAGCCTTATTCGTCTTCAGGTCCAATAAAATATTTCTTATATTTTGTTGGTAAACAATTATCTCAGGCATATGACTGTTGACAGGCGTGATATTCGTACTTGCCTACAAATAAAATTTCTCTATTGCGAACTGATCATCACCCATCATCATGACGATCAACATGATTTTCGAAAAAACATACATTTTTTATAAAATCAAATTATTTTGGGAAGTTGTTTGAAATTGTTACAAATACATGTATTCCAAATATTATCCAAATCGAAAACGATATGAATAATGTATGACTTCAACTCTAACCACTTCTGTATCTATTATTTGAAATATTTTCGTAAAATTGAACCTATATTGGCGTAATAAATGGATGCTTTTCGAGAAGTAGTACTCATAAAAGTTTTTCAAAATTTGTCTACGTCTTCAGTAATACAAAGAAAAAAAGATGATATAACAAGTACACTACTGAAATACAAACTACTCGCTGATAAATGAAACTAATGGACGAAAAAGTTTCAATTTTTAGGCTTGAAATGACAATACTCAAAGAAGAATAGAGAGAACATGTTCGAAACACTTCTTGCCTTGCCTTGAGCTACATACTCCATTTTATTATCAGTCATTGCCTCTTCAATAAGAATCCAATGTTTTTTGTAATGTATCTGTACTGTATCGTCTCACTCCAAAATTGCGAAATTTCTCGACAATTGAGTTTTGTAACAACTGAACTTTACTCTATTTCAAACATTACCACAGACAGCCTCATAGTTTGGTGGATCTTTCTCCGATGATGTGCATACATCTAACTCAAGGAAATGGAGGAATCGGTATTCGAAATCTCAAGGTGTTTACTCAGATAAGCATCTAAATGATCAGCATTGGTCAAGGAAATACGGCCTGTCTGTATTGGATATTCATTTTAATTATTGAAGCATTCTCCAGCATTCTTCTCTCGGAAGATTTTCAGAAAGTATTTTGGTAGTTTCATCAACACATGCCCATTAAATGATGTGAGGTCTCTGCTAAGAATCTCCAAGTTCATTATTTTAGTTGGGGTTGATGGGGTGAGGCAGTGGATTCTTGTACTGATTTCAGTTATATTAGGTGAGAACGTTGAGTCAAATTACAATAACTCCTGATAACGAATACTAAAAATCACATTGAAAAACTAATCGTTACTAATGGGAATCAAGAGTAATTTTTTTAAATTTTGTTTTATGCCATGACATTTTGACAAACACTCAAAAGCCTTTTACGTTAACTACGGAGATATTGGGCAAGTCTTTTTACAATTGAAGAAAAAATTGAAAGTTCGGCAATAAACAATTTTTTTTTATATTTCTGCAGTCCGGTATGTTTCCTTGATTTTGAAGGCTTGGGGGATAGTTCAAAAAAGAAAAGAAATGTGCTTTTTATTTATTCTAATCTTAGGGTTCGTGAGTGTCAAGAGAGAGGTAATACACCTATAGTGTAGCCGCTGAAAAGAGAGAATGATCACGTTATTGAATTAACGTAGCACACGTAAATACAAAGCACAAATGAGTACAGTTCTTCATTTATTTCAGTTTAGAAGGCGTGGCATTGTACGCCGCGCAGGCTATATATAGATGCAGGCATTCAGTTTTCACGCGTCCGTGAATTATATCTTTTGAACGGCCCGAATATAGTCCAATTTCTCTCCAATCTGGTATTGATTGATTCTTTCACGTTTAAACGAGATGTCAATAGATGATACCTGAGGTACCAAAATATTTTGGATATTAATGTCAGAAAATTACAACAGAATCTTTCGCACCGCGATTTCAATTCTCAAGTTCGCATATATATATATATATATATATATATATATATATATATATATATATTGTAGAAGAATTAGTGACTGGCTATAATATAAGTCGATTGATTTTGTGAGGTTGCAGTCAGATTTGTGGGCAGTTACAAAGAGGACTCTTTGTTATCTGTCAAGCTTTCGTCAAATACCTTCGTCAGGACAACTAAAAATAAAACATTGGATGATATTTTGTAAATATAGAAATATGAAACACTTACTAACGTGAGAATAAAATATAAATTGGTACAAAATAAACAGACAAAACATTGAAGAATATTGAAGTACCTATATGTCAAATTTTGATGTAATGTCATGTGGGAAACAACAAATCTGATCTCTTAGTTTGCTTTCAGTCGATGCACGATACCGCATCAGATTTTTAAGGAATTTATCCTTAAGTAAAGCGATTTTTAATTTTTTTGTGCGAAAACCATGCGTCGGACAAAGAAAACCCAGCAAATCAAATGTGCTCAAAAATGTATGGAGATTTTAAAAATAATTTTTATATCAAAATAAAGCAGTGGCGTAGTATTTTTTTCGCCAACAATATACATTTCAAAACTCGTACGTACGCCACTGACAGAGAAAATTAAGACAATTGTACATCAGAAAATGCGCCTTGAGGCATGGAACATATGTACCAAATATGCCAAAGATATCTACAAAATATTCTCAGTTGTTATCAAAAAACTTATTATTTTTGAAAACTTTGCCACCCTGTATCTCAAAAGTTAAGGCGTTTAGGACATACGTTCATAGGACGTTTTTTTCTCAAAATGGGTCTAAGAATTACCTCCTTGAATATTATCATGTGTTCAAGGAACACCGTGTATATACATACATATTGTGCAATACAAACATTAATATAATATTTGTAGTTCCTTACTATTTATCGGAGGTAGATTAAATAGCGTATGCAACTCTCATGTAAGGGTTATTACATGATCGTTGCATATTATAATAATATATAGTTAAATATTTATTACATTATAAATTGATTGTTATTTTTGACAAGCTGTACGTACTGTGTTCCTCTTCGATTTCATAATGTTCTGAATCTCGGAAAAAATAATATTACATTTGGACAATCAAGACGCCCATTTCATTCTTTCGAACCTTCACTCATCGAGATCAATTCCATCTGAACTGCTTTGAAAATAAATCAATGATTTCTCATTGATTGAGTGAATATTGCAGAAAATTTGGTAAAATAATTCAAGTAATATTGATCACATTTTTCTGAGACAATCGTTATAGACAATGACTTGTACATTACTTGTAATTATCTATGGTTTTTCGTTTTTCAGGTTGAACACAACTTGGTGTCGCGATCTTCGGAAATATAAGGTAAGAGTTGCATCCTTCCATAAACTTTAGAATTACCTTAGTCAATAATGTATTCTTTTTTGACCCTACCTTGTGGAATGATCCTTCGATTAAGTCTTTCGTTATTATTGAAGAGGGATACCATTGTGATCCATATGGTTATATTGACCTGCATTTGATACTGTTCAATATGAAAACGTCCACATTGAAGAATGGAGAAGTTATTTAACCAAAAAAATTGAGACGAATAGTGTATGTATTTTTTTTCTCAAAGATCTGCAGTCAGTTTTGAAAATAATTCAACCTGAACATGTATTCTGTCGTAGATCTGTTCGGCTGATTGAAACAAATGTTGGATGTTGTAGCAAAAAGATATCTAAGGCTAGCCCAATATTCAGACCAAGTCCCTTACAGTTCCTATTTCAATTTTTGCGGTTATGGTAGAGGTACGAGTTGAAACAATTGAATTTGGAAGTGAATATAATTTCGAGTTTTCAAAAGAAACCTGTAACTTGATTTCAATGATTTTCCATTTGCCATTTTTGTATTTCCTATGTGTATAACAACCTTTTTTTCGTTTTTTTTTGGATTTCCATTTCGACACTAGGTACCAAAATTGCAATTCCACTGAGAATTTTTCAAAATTGGTCTGAAAACGGGGACAGACTAGCCTCCGAAACGTCGCCTTCGACGTATACGGATTTTTTCAATAGAATCATCAAATAAATCTTCAAATTCATGAAAATACGTAACTTACAAAATAGTTACCATTTTCAATTTTGCATCTTTTCAATTACGTTGCACTTACGTATTATATTGTGTAGTTCTTAGTACTTAGTTTTATTGGGTTCATAACAGCTCTGAGTTCTAGGCGCACTCGAAAGAGCTTTTGAAAGAAGTCGAAAATGTTGAATCCTTTTTTATCCGATAGACAATGAATTTCAAAAGAATATGAAACATGTCTTCCATCAAATCTGTTGAAGAATATTCTTGCAAATTTTGAAGTAAATTGAAGTACGTTGTCCCATACAAACTATGATCCCGTTTTTCACCCCCTTAGGCTTGGATTTTGGAAAACTTTCCATATCGGATGCTTTCATCATATAAAGGATACACCCTCTAAGTTTCAGACCTCTACGATCAGTGGTATAGGCCGTGCGTTGATTAACCCCTAAAATAACTTTCTACCCCGTTAGGCGATTTATTTCAATGAAATACGAAACACGACTTCCATCTGTTCTGTTGAGGAATTCTCATGCAAAATTTGAAATAGATTGGACCTATGAATCACGTTGTCCTATATAAATTTTGAACCCGTATTTCACCCTCTTAGCAGTGGAATTTCTGGAAAATATTTCTTATCGGATACCTACGTCACAAAAGGAGACACCCTCCAAGTTTCAGAACTATACAATCACTGGTTTAGGCTGTGCCTTGATTAACGCCTAAAAAGGCGCAGCAAATTTCAATAATCTAAGATTGGTAACACCAACTCTATATCAGGATTAAACTTTAATAATAAAAATGAATGTTTATTTAAAAAAAAATAGATTTCTAATCGAAGTAGGTACAGTTGAAAACACTATAATTGATCAGTTATCGAGCGGGATTAAAAATGAATAAATTACTAAAATGGCCATGAAAAATAGGGGTTGGTGATAAAAAATAAAAATTTAGGGTTGTATGTATTTTTAAATGCCATATTATGGAGAAATAAAAACAAAAAATTTTGTCAAAAATTAAAAAAAAAATAAGGGTGAACTACCCTTATCACTTGGGGATATGGAAAATAGATAGTAGCCGATTCTCAGGCCTATACGCATATAAAATTTGGTAAAAATCGGTGAAGCCGTTTCGGAGGAGTACGGTAACTAACATTGTGGCATGAAAATTTCATATATCTAGAGGAGAGAAACCCCTATGAATCCTATTCATCGACAACGAATAACAGCTACGCCGAAATTATAATAAAATCAACGTTGTCTCATTTTCCACAGGCAATTCTGGGTTTTCAATCCTAACTCGCCCATCCACAAAAGATCAATAACATTACGGGTCGAAAATCGCCGATTTCTTACCCCTGTGCGGCGCCGACAGAAAGAGTCCTTTGTAAAGGAGAAAGTTATAAAACATTCTTAGTTCTGCAACGTGCATTTGACAGCGGAAATGTAATTTGTGAGTCCCTAATGTCGCAAGGGCAATCTCGAGAGCGCCGTGAATCGACGATATGAAAATGGGGATTCATCGAGGCCAATAAAATATAAAAAGTCATCTTCAGAAACGTCGACTCTCATTGGAATTTATCGTTGTTCATATTCGAGGCATGGGGGATCTCGAGAGTGTCTGTTGAAATATTAAAGGGTAAGGATGCATTCATTCCAATGGGCAAGGATCTTTTTATGCATGATTTGCTTCGTATCATCGAAGGCTTTCATTGAAAAATATACCGAGTTTTCATAGGAAAAAAAATTGGTTTCAAAACACACGTAACCTGTGGACGTTGAGTGCATTTTTCCAAGAGAATAACTCATTGGTGACTTCATGTAAAAAGATCAGAATCTCAGCAACCAATGATGATAACGAGAGCAATAAAGACAAACTGTATTAGCAAACTAGTGAAACTAGCAATGCTATATTGCTTGCCAAAGAATATAAGATTCTCAGATTGACAGCTTAAGGGAATGGGTATTACTCGCGAAATACAACGTTTGTTTCTAACACTATATTATAATTAAAATTCCAGAATATGAGTTCAGTGTAATTCAACCTCTCCCATAAATAACAATCAAGTTCATTCATTCCTTAACATCATAGAAACGCGCAATTGCCAGTAAAAATATTGATTGAGAAATCCATATATTTTTCTTTCTTTCCGTTCGAAACAGTTATTATTTTTGTTATTATGATGGTGATATCTTGCGATAGCTGAGGAATAAAAGATGCAGAAACGCCACATTGGAAAATTTTTGCCAGGCAAATGAAAGCTTGTGGCCAAAAACGGTGTCGTACAAAGTGTGTAACAACCAAAACAAAAAATGCTCTGCTATGTAGGTAACTCAAATAAGAAATCCAATGTTTTTGAGACCTCTACATTGTGAAGTGATTGTTCTATGCTCAAAATCACTCAAAAAAAAACATTATCGGTGAAAAAATGTTTTTTTTCTAGGGTTATATCTTAAGTGCACACCAAGTTTAATCGGGGGTTATGTCCCGAGTGCAACAAGTTTATTCGGTTAAAATGAGTGCTGCACTTCCATGATTCTCGAAATTTTGCTTAGCAAATGACTTGAGTGTATGATAATTTGATAAAATCCCGAGACCGCAGGTCGAGGGATTTCATTTTGAATTATTATACACGAAAGCATTTGCTTGAAAGCAAAATTTTGAAAATCATGGAAATGCACGCATTTTGGTCGATTGAACTTGGTGAAGGAGGGATATATGTTTAGATTATTTCCAGAAAACATGTAAACTCAGGAAACATCAAAATCGAACACAGGAACAATATAGTACCAGAGATAGTACCTGAAAAGTGATCCAAACGCCCGGTTTATTTCGAACATTTTAATCGGTTAAAAGGTCTAGTGCATTTAATCGCTGTAAAACTCTGTAAAAGCAGTCTAGCCTTCAACTGTTTCATCGTTTATTCGCATTGAGGGAAATAATCGGTTGAAATGCGTGCTGCACATCCGTGAATTTCGGAATCCTGTTAAGCAGATGACTTGGTAAAAATGATAGAATGGGGTAACATGAACACTTCACTTCTCGTCAGTTTCTAATGATCTACAAGGCTCAGATACGACCTGTCTTGGAATACAGTTCGGCACCAAAACATTCATTGCGGCTTCTCGATTCTATTCAGACAAAGGCAATTCGTCTTATTGGTGATTCTTCGCTCACAGACTCGCTCACTTCATTGGAACATCGTAGAAGGGTCGGAGACTTGTCTCTCTTCTATAGATACTTTCACGGTCGATGCTCTTCTTAGTCCAGTCTATGACCATTTTCCCGTGTATTTATCCAATAAAGCACCGATTCGCATGAAAATTTGGATTCAGGATCTACATATCCTCTTTTTCAAAATCTACCCTGTGCTGAGGGTTGCTTTTTCCCTGGGGGTGGATGCCACCCCTTCTTGGGGGTGAAAAATTTTTTATTGGAAATAAGTGCGGAAATCAATAGATTGACTAATTCTAAGCACTTTTTATTCAATGAAATTTTTTCTGAAAAGCAATACTTTTCGACTTATTGGCGAGTGAAATTGTCGATTTCCAGTCAAAAAAAACACGTTTTCAGATCCTTTTTCGCGAATAACTGAAAAAATATGGACCTAATCGAAAAACCTGCGGAAAGCAAAATTATAGCTTTTGAAAAAACAAAGGTGACGGTTTATTTGTGATGTATGCAAACACACTACAAACTGAATAATCGCTTGTTGAAAGTTGATTGGTATTTTCAAACGCCAAAATGGAAAGTTTCTACGTACAATAATCAAAAACCAATGCATTTTTCGGGAAAAACTCATTGAAGTCCTTCAGAAATCCTTTATTATTGTTATTCATAAAAGTTTCTAGCATCAAAACTGACCGAGGTATGAAGGAAATAATGTAAAATCCTATTTTTCTTTGAAAAAAAATTGTGAATAACTCATTCTCTCTTCCCCCCCCCCTTTGAAAAAAATCGTTGTTACTCCATAATTCACTTCATTAAAGTTCTTATAATGAGTTCTGAGTTTTTCATCAATTGAAAGTATGTAGTTTTGGAAAAAATTGAGATTGAAGAAAAAAAATCATATACGTAATTCAGCGAAAAATCACCATTTCTTCGAAATAACTCGAAAAGTATTGATCACATGCAAAATTTTCTAGAGTACAAAATCGAAGGTTATTCTTCTCTGAAAATGATGGTGTTTCAGTTTTTTCTGCAGGATGAAAATAGAGTAAGATATGGCCAGTTAAATATTGTGAGGGTTCGCGCAAAGTACCTTTTTTGAACCCTTTCAGCATCACCCTTTTCAAAGATATAATCTGAAACTAAAAATCATGACTAAGCTTATAGCTCTTGAGAAAAGCTACAAAATACTTTTTTGGTGGATTTGATTGCTTGAAGAATAAGCGAGTTATGGGGAAAAACAAAAACAATTTTTGTAGAAATTAGAGTATGTACATTAGTATATTGTAGAATACACATAGTAACTATATTTTAGGCCTAGTACAACTATGTGTATATATATGGAGTTAATAAAAAGTTGTTGAAAACTATTTCAAATACAATTGAAGATTATTATTTCAATCGATCACACATCCAAATCTAGACTTAACCGTTTTTTAATAGGGTAATTTTCACCCTTAAAAATCAAAAGCAACCCTGAGCAAAGAGGTAACTTTAAAGTAGAGTCTCAATCTGAATTTTCATACAGTTGGGTTTCCCGGTTACTTAATAACAATTTCGATATAATTTTTCAATGAAAACTATCATGAGGGTGGTTTTTAGGGGTCGAAACTGTTTAATAGATCAGAAATTGTCTATCAAGGTTAATTCAACGTATTTACAGATGACTGTACGCTCAAAACTAGTATTTTGTAATTTTTTTGAATAGGGGTAGTTTTCACCTCTGATGAATGAAAATCAACCCCAGGCACAACCTCAACTTTGAAGTAGATGGTAGATAGAAGCTAAATCTCAAATGGAATGCAAATAGATACTGAATAAGTTGATTAACTGCATAACATGTAAATTATTATTTTCTGATGATATACTGTCATAAGGGGGGGGTGTTGAGGGCTGACACTGATTACTGAACCATTAATTATATTGAAAATTATCAATTGATTGATTTTACTGATATAAATATGATTTCAATTCATTACATGCTCCAATCTGAAATTTTGATATTTTTTTTTCGAATAGGGGTGGTTTTTTGCCCCCCTCCAGAAAAGCAACTCTCGGCACAGGGTAGATTTTGAAATAGAGGGTGAGTAGAACCTATATCCAAATTTTCATAAGAATCGGTGCTGTATGGGATAAATACACAGTTTCCAACTTTTTTACCGTCATAGACTGGAGTATCTGAATTGTTATCAATATCTACACGGATGACTCGACGAGTACAGAAATACCACCCCTTTGTTGTGAATTTGGAGACCTGTCGAACCTCTCTTGCTCAGGGTTCTTTCTTCAATATAACAGCTGAGCTTTGGAACTCCTTGCCGAAAAAGGTTTATCCTGAGGCTAACTAACTTGAAAAATTCAAAGTGAACGTTAATCCGTATCTCCTGTCCCTTGATTCTCGCGGTGTTCTTTGAACATTACAAGGCTTTCCTTTCGTGTGAATCTCCATATAAAAAAAACTTGAGAGTATACCAATTCGATATGACCCCGAGATCGCAGGTCGATGGATTTTATCTCAAATTATTGAACAGAGAAGCGTTTTTTTGAGCTTGTTGAAGGAGGGATATATGTTGAGATCATTTCCAGAAGAAATGTAGACTCAAAAAACATCAAAATCGAACACAGGTGCAATATAGTAAGTACCTGAGAAGTAAGCCAAACTCCGGGTTTATTTTGATTAGCATAATCGGTAAAGAGGTCTAGTGCTCTAAACGCTGTTCTGTAAAAGGCGTCTACCCTTCAATTTCTTCATGAGTTATCCGTATTGGGGGAAATTATGATTGTAAAGAATTGAGTTGAAAAAGTTATGGCATTAGCCTAAACTAGGGCTGCAATTCAAACGAGTGAGAAATTGCATTTCTGCTCGTGTTACACGCTATACTTTTTCTACAACACACTATTTGCTAAAAATAATACTATACTATAAAACGGAAATTAATGTCAGTGACTCATTCTTCTCAGCTATATGGGAAGCAAATGGTCGATTCTAGCACTGAATATATCGACAATACCATAAAAGGCTTCCCTTGATTTGGACAGTTCTTCAAAAAATGCCAAAATATATTTTCAGAAATACTTTTAGTTTCGTATTTCTTCTTCCAGTCCATAAACTATTTATATGCAGTTTCATATTGTTCACTAGAAGTTGAAGGTAGCAAATTCAATGACATTGAATTAACTTGTTCTCTTAGTTCTGGAGGGGTATTTTCAATTTCAGAACTGTCGCTATCCATTTTATTTCAATCGCATTAAAAATATATGGGACAAGAATATGTTATAAAAATGTTATGCTTTACATTTGTTGATTTTCAGATTGTTCGATAGATGTTGCTCCGTTGCCTAGCAATGGATAATGTGTATGTGGGTTTTTGAATCACACACTGATGTAAAATTTCAATAATTGTGAGAAATGAGAAATGATCACGTTTGCGAACGTAAAATTATACAGAAGTGTGGTTGTAGAAAAAGGTGTTTAACGCATCCATAGCAACTAAAAAATGTCAACTCGTTTTTGACAAAATAGTTGAGGCTTTCGCGGCCGAGGTTTTCACTATCACTACTTTTGTTCGGGGTTGAAATTTCTTCCTGACACGACGTTTCGCTGGCGCGAGAGGCTAGCTTCTTCAGAGGCTCATATATCTTGAGTTTCAATCAGATGTGTCGTTTGTGGTTGTGGGCTACTAAAGCTGTACAAGGCCGGACATACAAATTTTTGACCGGACAGCAACAGAAAAAGCCTAACATGTCCAGCTAATCCGGTCAGATGTCAACCCTAAACATAACCATTTCGAAGGTCTATACCCCCCAAAAAAAAATTCACAAACTGGAGAGCATTCGAAAAAAAAACTACTCGCGAAAGCTATGGTCATTTTTTGAAAAATGAAAATGTTGAAATGCTACAACCCCAATAACAGACAAGAATATCGGTTTATTTCTGTAGCCAGATTAATGTCCAGCGCCCCCCTTATTATTTCAGTTTCTCCTTTGGTGGATAAGGAACATAGGTACAAAATCGAGGAAGACCGACAATACTTGAAATGCCCTTCCATTCATATTGTCTCCTTTTCCAGGAATGAAATATATGTCATTTCCTTTGTGCCATCAAGGAATCTTCGTGAAACAAGAGAACATCAGTATCGAGCGCCGGTTAAATACATTTTGATGGATGTGTCTGACCGAAGAACCCGTTTGACCTCAGTCGTAAATTTATTCGAAATTCGTGATAAAGGCACATGAACGTTCACAAACAGAGAGCGTTTGTCCGGGGCGTCAAAACAATACCCCTTTAGCTTGTTTTGACTGCCATTCATTCAGTGGCGTATACAAAGTCGAGGGGTATTTAAGATTTTCCGTCTGTTGAAGATTGTATTCTGTTTTTCTGTATTAGATCAGAGATTTGGTTTACGATGACTCGGAAACGCAAATTGACTCCTCTTTTTTTATACTTTGTTCGGTACTCATCGATAACTATAATATTCCGCAATTTTTTCTAAGGTCAAGAACTTACTTTTGCCTAGTCCTAGAGTGAAATATTGATAATCACATTTCTCTTCTAGGAAGTGTCATGGAACTTCGTCGCTTGATTAATATGTTTATTTTATTGAGGTGTTGAATGTGTTAGTTTATCATTCAATGTAGAGTCATTATCATTATTCAATGGAATGAATATGAATATTCATTAATGGTGAGAAGTTTGCGCATTTTTTTGTGTACTCGACACTACTACCACTGTCATTCACCAATTTTCGTTATTATGCTTTTCTGATATCAATAATCAATTGAAGTAAGTGTTATTGTGGGGTCTCAACTCACATTATCAACTTGGTTATTAACACCCTTTGAATAAGATGCTATAATAGGTTATTCGCTTACATTAATAGAATTTTTGCTTCGTGAAAAAAGATCCCTCAGAAATCTCGTGGTATCTGGCTTTCAGATATTTGTTTCAAATTTTTCTTTGAGAACAAAGCTGCTCTTGGTCGAAGCTTCGGTCCCATTGAAGTGCTGTATTTCGTATAATATTATGCCCTTGTTCCGACTCTGTTCTATGTGTTGTGAAATGAAAACATACCACCAGTATTGAAAGACAACCTACACAAAATACACAACCTGTATCAAACATTATACCTTATGTCCCTCTTTTGTCCGATAAGATAAAACGGATCAGCAACAAGTATAATGTTAGAACAACATTCAAAACAACAAATACTTCACGGTCAATACTGACACATACCAAACCAAATAACACGACGGAAAACACAAAAAATTGTATTTATCAAATTCCTTGTTCGTGCGGTCAAAAATATATCGGTGAAACATCTCGACCATTGGAAGTGCGAAAGAGTGAACATTAGAATTACATCAGGACAGACATATGGGTGGTTTCAAATTATCAGAACACATTCTTATTGCCGATGGAGATAACACAGAAAACGAGGTTTAAAGTAATCTGCTTTCATCAAGCTGTCTGGTGAAAAATGCATGAATCTATGTGTTCGCTTGATATGGATCGCGGATGGCTGCCCCTCCTGAAGGACAAAATGTTTTGTCAGATTTGAAATATTTACCAAATGTCAATTACGAAGATTGTCAACAAGAGATATTTGCATTTGATCAGGAATTTGCGTATAGGACGGAAGCAGGGTATTTTCATAATTTGAGATATACGAGAAGTGGCTGACTAATTGAACTTGTTCTATCCAGAAGGAACTGTTTTTCAATAGACGCAGCAACTCTTCGAGTAGATTGAAAAACTGCCCTTCTACACTTGTATAGATTCCAATGTTAATTTTTATTTTTTCAGAATGTGGTAGTTTAGAATCTCAGAAAACTACGGAACAAATATTTATCCAGAACTAAATAATGATGTCCAAACAATACCACCAAATAACCTCGTCTCGAGAATTTTTTGCTGATATTTAGAAAATTCTTGTTTTGACCAAAAACTTGTTTCGATCATTCATTGATATGAATATCATTTCGAGGTCAAAACTCAGACGCCCAGTATTATTCCGTTAGTGAAGGAATCATCATCTGGTGAATACTTATATTGTTCTTTTCCAATTTCTCATTGATATAATTTATATGAACATTATTATTGTATTGTTAGAAAGTCATTATATGTTGATATAGCTGATACGTTTCTCTATGCAGATGACGCTACATTTATAATTGAATCTAGTAATATCGGGAAACTTGAAGATTTGTCAAATGAAGCAAAAGAAAAATATGAACAATATTTCAATGCAAATGTATTGTGTCTGAACAAAGATAAAACAAAAATTATTGATTTTAACAAAGGAACAAATATTGGAAACGAAACAAATGTGAGAATTTTAGGTTTTCATATAGACAGCAATCTTAGCTGGAAATCCCAAATCACAGAAATAAATAAAAAAATGTCTAAAGGTCGCTTTGCCCTGAGGAGAATGAGAAGCGTAGTGAGCAAAGATGTTCTCAGAATTGCATATTTTGGTCTAATACAATGTCATCTGCAATACGGGATATTATTGTGGGGGTCGGTATCATCAGCAAAAGACGTCTTTATAACTCAAAAAAAAATAATCAGAGAGATGGTTCGAGCTAACTACAGAGAGCATGCAAAACCTTTCTTTATTGAATTAGAGATTCTTACAGTACCAAGTTTATATATACTTGAAGCAATCTTATATGTTCATAAAAATAAAGACAAATACACTACTGGGGCACAGATACATGATTACAATACCAAAAGTAAAGATGTCATTAGAACAGCAAAAATGAATTTAGTAAATACTGAAAAACAAACTGAAGCATTATATGGCAAAATATATAATACTCTTCCAAAAGAATGGAAAGACTATCAAATAAAAAAATTAAAATTTGTGGTGAAGCAGGCTCTCATTAGCCAAGCATTCTACTCAATAAGTGAGGTTTTTGAAGCAGATTGGTCAGCTTGATGAAAAGGCTAAATTGAAATTGTCTAAGCACAAAAGTGACTGTATAATTTGGATATATTTATAATTATTTATTGTGTACGATGTTTAGAATAAGTTTTGTAAATTTTAAATTTCGTTTATCTTGTTGTGACGTGTCTAAACAAATTATGTGTGTTGTCTCTCAGTGTACATAAGTTGTAATATGAAGACCAATAAATTCTATCTATCTATCTATCTATCATTTCTTTGTGATGGATAGATTTCTTTTGTAGTTTTTACCATAATCTCAAAAATTTCAGAATTGATAAGTTGGAATGTATACAAGTGTAGAAGGGCAGACAGATTTCTAGGTAAACCTAAAAGTGAATGCACTGAAATAAAAATTCTATTTAAGTTAATCGTCTAGTCCGTTTTGTTGAAGCTCTAAATGTCAAATTCGAACTTATTCTTGATCCAAAGTAACATTTTGAAATTACCCGCCAAAAATCCAATATCGATACAAATTGTCGAAAAAAGGGGGCAGACTAGCTTTCGAAACGTCTACAAGCGGAAGTATATCCAAAAACTAAAATATTGTTTGATTTTTTCTGCAAATTAAAAAAATCAATTAGTGAATATTGCAGTAATGTACCAATTTGTCGTCGTAACAGATTTAGTAATGTGAGATTTTTTATCTTCTTATGGAAGGGAGAAAAGAGAAAAGTAAAATTTTTACCTCACATATTATTATAGAACAGTATTTATTCATCTTTCATCTTTATTCATCTTTAAAAAA
>JAVJAQ010002202.1:488750-753539 GCA_032362365.1 Zygogramma bicolorata | reverse complement strand
CTGAGCGGAGGAGTAGGGGTTTCCTTGGCATGGTGCGGTAGATATTGGGTATAACTCAGCTTAATGGCTTTTGGCCGGGTAAGCTGCACCCCACGGGGTGCAAATCTCTCTCTCACTGTACTCCTATGGAGAAGGGCAGAATGTGGGTTCTTCTCATGGACAAAGATTCCATGGAAGAACTCTAGAAGCTGGACATGTCCCCATACTTCCGAATAGGGATATTGAAATTCCGTCCGAAGGAAATGGGACATGCAACTGAAAAGGCTGGACCCAGCCACTCAGGGGAGGCAGCAGGAGGCTCTGCAGACCAGGCGAGAACCGATTCTGATCCAGGGCACGGGGGAACCCGAGGACTTCCTTTCCAAAAGACGCGACCACAGAGGGCGCCATCCAGCTCAGTAGGGAAACGCCCACAGAGCAAAGGCGGGTGCCCATGGAGGTTGAAGCGGCCACGGGTGATGAGGGCTCCGGTTAGGACTTTCTACGCCAGGAGCAACAGAATTAGGGCCCTGCAGGCGAATCTTCACCATGCAAAGGCTGCATCAGCCATTATTTGCAGGAGGTTCGAAGAAGGCATAGATATTGCCCTCCTGCAGGAACCTTGGCTCAACACCAATAAAGTAGCAGGCCTCAGGACTAAGGCAAGTAAAGTACTTTACGACCAGGCCGCCTTAAGGCCACGCACGTGCATAGTACATAGCGACAGGTTGAACTGTATCCAAATACCAGGGCTATGCTCTGAGGATTTTGTTTCAGCAGTCCTGTCAATGCCCACGGAGGAAGCGAACAGAAGCTGGGTGATTTGCTCCGCCTACTTCCCTGGAGACGAAGAGGCTTGTCCACCACAGATGATAAACAAGGTATTGGCCTACTGTGCGGACAAGAATCTCCAACTGATAGTAGGATTCGACGCCAACGCACAGCACACGGTATGGGGGAGCACCGACATCAACGCAAGAAATGAGTTATTACTACAATTTATCCCAGGGAAAGGGTTAGTTATAGCTAATAGAGGCAACGAACCAACATTTGTCACGGCCGCTCGGAAAGAATTTTTAGATCTGACACTAGCAGACACAAGCGACTTCATTGAAAACTGGATGGTATTGGATGAGCCATCGTGTTCTGGCCACAGGTACATCCGATTCGATCTAGTTTCACCTCTCAAGGTAGGCTGCAGAATTCAAAAATCCACGAGAGACCGACTGAAAAGGCTACATAGAGGCTCTGGAGTCTCTTCAAAGAGATCAAGCTAGACAACGAGCTCTAACAGCCAAGGGGCATCACAATAGATCTGGAAAGGTCGCAGTGAATCAGGCCATGGGCCAGCTCCTCGATAATCTGATCTAATAATATAATCTAATACGAGGTGTATAAACTAAACATTTCATCAGTCAACTGACATAGAACGCTAATTTCAGATTCGTCAATTATCGTATCCATTGCAAGTTGATCAGATACGTCTTCAATCATTTGCAAGTCGGTCAGCTCCGTCAACAATCATATCCTTTGCAAGTCGGTTAGTTTTTCAATCATTACCTCTAATGTACAATGGTTTGACACATAAAGCTAATTTCAGATTTGTCAACAACCATAACCTTTGCAAGTTGTTCAGGTTTTTCTACCCCGATCGGTCTCACCTCCTTTGCAAGTTGTACAGTTTTTTCAAACCCGATCAGTCTTACCTCCTTTGCCAGCTGTTCAGTTTTATCAAACCCGACCAGTACCACATCCTTCGCAAGTCGTTCAGTTTCTTAAAACCTGATTAGTCTCACATCCTTTTTGAAGGGATAAAATGAATTATTGGTAATTTCATAAGGTATATATTTGGGGAACAAACAGCGATGGATCTATGATACGAAAATTTTTGAAAAATATCTAACGTTCTTCAAAAACGTCTGACGCTTCATCTGAAACGTTTAACGCCTCTTCCAAAAAGGCCAAATGCTCCTGGGGGTGGACCGCTGTACTCATCAAGCTGAATGCGTTGAAACAAGAAATATTTAGAGATAGAGAGTCTCCAATGTCAACCGATACTCTGAGAGGACTTTTCTGGTTCACAACAAAATAAATGGAAAGACCGCACTCGCCAGGTCAACCTTAATGGAAATCTCATCACGTGAACTGAAGGAGAAGGATTGGAAAGTCGTACTCGTGGGGCCAACTGCAAAAAAAAACGTTGACAACCACCGCCTTCTTGAGATGTGAACGGGTTCATAAGCGATCGACTCGAAAAATAGGTGTGAGGCCGAAAGCCGAAATTTGGCATATGAGCCCCGAGAAGGTGTTTTGTTAAAGTGAAAATGGCTGTTTTCGTCAATGTTCCACCGCGAGACGATTCATCCCATTGAAATATTCTGATAAGAGAGAAACTAGCGGCTAAATGACGATAAGGAATGCGGATTTATCGCAGACATTTTCAGTCAAGTCAACAACTTCAATTACGCCGCTCTGAGTCATCACAAACAGAATGCGGTGACGTTCGAGATTTCCAGCAGTAAAACGAACAAAGACGCCCAGCTCTGAGTGGTGACCTTCGAGTCGTGAATGAACAATTTCCAAATGCTCTGTAAATTGTACAAGTGGAAATCAATACAAGTTCACAAAACACGTAGAAAAAACGGCGTTTGACCCCCAAAAATTAAAAGTTTCTCTTCAAACGAGAGAAAGCCGTTGAAAAGTCTCTATCTGACTGCGTCATGCGGAAAACCTGCCGAACGCGACGGTTCAGTTGAAGCCATGACGAATATACCAAAGACGTTTACCTGAGTGCGTCAGGCGGAAAACTTGCCGAACGCGATGATCAAACCGAAACTTCCCATATCTATAGGCGGTAGACCGCATTTTTTGTAGTGAGATCCATTCGAAGTGAAGAGTCCTATGTTTGACAATATATGAATCGGAAAAACACGTACTATACCCATGATAGAATCGGGTGAAACGACCCATACATACAGAGAATGGTGTTTTCATGAGGCGTCTCGCAACTTTCGACAACTGACCAATCGGTCTCAGTCAGACGCCCCAAGAACTTACCAAATGCGGATTTTTCTACACCGGAATAGGAGATCAAGTGAAATGCTTTCACTGCGTCTCCGCCGCCGCTGAAAGTTTGTTTGGAGAATGAATTATGCATCGTCTTCATTCCTTGTAGATATTTTCTTTGTTGTATCGAATGCTGTGTGAGAGGCAAAAACAACGCCGTTTGCAGATCACCAATCACCTTATTCATGAAGATATATGTATTTTGAATATACGTTTGAATTTGGCGCCTCGTCTCATTCCACCTCCATTTGCACAAAAGCAACATTCACACACAAGCGCATAATGTATTCAATACTTTGAAACATTCATGAAGCATCAAGTCACACACATACGTTCTTGGGCTTGAATTCTCGACCACTGTGGTGTGACAGATACAAAATCTCCCAAGAATCTGGGAAAATATCGAGGAAATCCTTTAGAATACCCAGAATTTTCCCCAGATATAAAGAAATGTCCTCTCAAGTGCGATTTGACGTCGTTGGTTTGTTTACATCCGTAGCTTCGTTGAATCAGCCGGTAACCGAGAAAACTGCATAAACGTCAATGACTGTGAGTTTTCAAATATCCCACCCCATGCCTCCCATATGACCTAGAGCCGTAGAGGGAGTTACGTATGAGGACGTTCAAATTTTCCACCAAGAACGCCGTCGACCACGTCAGTCAATCTTTGAAACATATACGGTATTCAAATGTTTCCGCTTTCATACATCTGACGTATCACGTGACCATAAGTGCTTCAGATACTCTGTGTGGTCATAAATGCTGGAAAGTTCGAAATTCCCGCCAGTTCGTCTGCACAACGATCATGGTCTCGGTAGTGTAGTGGTAAGCACATTCGCCTTTCAAGCGGAAGACCGGGGTTCGATTCCTCGCCGGGTCACCGTGCTGGGTAATCGCACGTTTAAAGGTGAGGCCTCGTTGATCCATTGCTCGCACAAGTTTTGACTTCTGAGGGTTGACGTTCGTCAGCTGGTTAACAGAAACGAACAATTTGTTGTGGTCATGCGCACAAAAATCCGCTGGGAACCATAACGTTTTCATGAGTCTGACTACCAATCTTTCAAAGTTCAAATTTCGCGCCTAGAGTTTTTGTCGACGTTCAGGTAGTAGCCTTTCAAATTCCACGCCAGGACGTTTACTTTGACACTCAGTCTGAAGTCATTCAAAGTAGTCACTATAGCGTTTGTCGACGTTCAGGCTGAAGTCTTTCAAATTTCACTCCACAACGTTCCTATTAATGCTCAGGCTGAACTCATTCGAAGCTCCCGCCTAGAGCGTTTACATCTCATACGCACAACGACCATTCGTGTACTTTGAAATCTCCGAACGTCTGAGGACAAACCTTCCAAAGTTCCCGCCACAGCGTTTGTAGACGTTCAGGATAAATTCTTTCAAACTCCGCGCCTGAGGCTCAATCTGAAGTCAGTGTTCACCGCTCATACGCGCAAGGATCCCCTGGGTACTTACACCTGAAAACTAACTTTTCGAAGTTTCCGCCTGGACCGTTTGTCGCTAAGGCACACAAACGCTTTCGGTAACTTTGACGTTCAGGCTGAAGTCAGCGTTTACCGCGCAAACCGATCTTCTATGTACTTTGAAATTTCCATACGTCTGACGACTTATTGTTTTCTGCTCATGCGCATAACGTATACCATACTTTAGCCTTTCGACGTTTGGCACTTATATAACGTAGCCGTGAAATCGCTCATACGCATAGGCTTCCTTAATGGTGTTTTTCAAATTTGCCGCCATCAAATGTTCATGAGTCTGACATATCACGTGACTGCCACCTCCCCTCTTTACATGTACATGAAAATCGGAAGCGAAAAGAAATTCAGTCCATCAGTTGAAGTCGTACGATCAACAATGTTGAAGAAAATTCGTAACTACGCGAGTCACTGGACGACGCAACCATAAACGCCAGAAGATGATGTGAAGTCACCGCTCTACATTTAGACTTGTTGCAGACAAGTATCTAGAAAATCGAATCGAAAAGTTTCCTAGATCCTGAAGGGCACCGAAAGAGTTGCAAAAAGTATAAGTGGAAATCAAATCTGTCGAGGTGATAAGTTTGAAAGAGTAAAATAAACTACCCAACAGAAAGATTGATACTCTCGAAAGGCGTATTGATATTTTGGAAACACAACAAAATAGAATTGGCTTGTGTTGAATTTTGATAGATTCAAGTTCTTTTTTCCTTTTATCAATTAATTCTCTTTTTCATCATTTGAATTTCAATTGCCTGTTTATTTATCATAATTTTAAAAGCCCTAATTCCGCAATAATCCCGGTATACTCGATCAAATTGTTGATTTTTGCCAATGCAATATGCCCATTTTTTGAGTTTTCAAGGACGCATAGAGCTCGGACAGAAAGCAGTAAGAGTTCTGATATATACTCCCGCCGATCGACATTGGTTATTCTCGATTTTGATATTTTCATTCCGCATCGGAAATATTTTGCTTCAACGCATTTTACAGTGTTTATTTTGTGTTTCAAACATATTGTTGTTTTGTTATTTGTTGCTGTGAGCCCTGCAGACCACATTTCGAATAGGCACATCTGGAGGGCCCCTCCCATTGAAAGGACTATTTGAGGATGACCACCTGTTTCTCGAGCCTTCTCCGAAAGAAGTTCTTGGTAAGTCATTTCGGTAGTTATTTGATGATTTGTTTGAAAACTCACTCACTACTTATCGCTATATTCAGTTTATTTGTCCAATTTTCATTTGGATGCGTCCATTTGGCTATCCAAGAGCTATCGAAGTTTGAAAATTGTACAGCTTGTTTTCTATGGAGTACAGGAAGAATCTGAGGAAGACCCAGTAAGGTTGGAAGAGAATGTCTGGAAAATAAATTGGATGTTATGGTACCTTGTTAATGAACAAGGTTTGCAACGCTTTCTACTGATGACGATTTCTGTTGGTATCTCTCAGTGATTTCTGGCTTCTTGGGTAATATATATATCTACAATCCTTGAAGAAATTGACATGAGTATATTCGGAAATAGGGACCGCTTCATCAGCTGTGCTTCAATTAAGTCCTGCCCTAGCTGTCTCAAAAATTGTTTACGTCATTTTGATTTCCTGTAAAAATGATTTGGGAAGTTATGCCTCCAGCATTGAGTAGTGAAAAGAATATAACGAGGCTATCTTCTAATCCCTCTTTGTACATCATGAGATGAACACATTTTATCGACCATATCAACTCCTATCTTATGGGCATTGTATTAGGTGATAATTTCGAGTTTGGCTTTATCACTTGTTTCTTCATCAATGGCATGCATCATCCATGTGTAAAGTGGAGATCAATAGCACGTTCTTTTTCTTTCGTTTTTGAGGAACATAGGAAACCATAGTTCCTTCTCTTCTGAAGGCAAATATACTAGAACAAATGGGCCTGTGTTTGATTTCTTTCATTTCTATAGGAATCTACCATTTGTTTTCTTTAGTGTCCCAACAAATGATAAGCGATGTTTCTCTGAAAAAGTCTGCAGAACATCGCTGAACCAGTTATCGGCGATAACGTTGCATTCTGACTTGCTATCAATCTTTCGACTACATCTGTACTCTTGTTACTATGTTGATAAAGTTTTTCTGGTTGTTTTCCTGCATATATTTCTGAATTACAGGTATGAAACATCTCTGAATCTACCACTGCAAATATTTTGAGATCGTATTTAGCAGGCTTTGATGGAATGTACTGAATGAATGGACAACGCCCTCTGAATGCTGAAACAGGTCCCGTATATGTGCGAGACGTTCTATTCCGTTCGTTTTTTTCGTTCCGGACGAGAAAAATTTAAAAAAGTACATGTCAATTACTACCTTGCGCATATTATAGAGGGTATTATGCTAGGAAAACTCTTCGGAGGCACGTCAAGCGTTGTCCTTTCAATAAGCAGAGTGACTCAACGAAACGCTCTTGTCCTCAATTAGATGGTCACAATTCAATGGCGAATCATTTCGGACTAAACGATCCTCTCCGTACATCAGGAGTTCTCAAAACTTTGAGAGCAGATGACATATCGCTGATTGCGAAACGTGATAAAATAGTTTGTGAGATAGCTAGAAAATATATAAAATCTCATAAAGATAAACATTTGACATTTGTTGCTAGGCGATATATGAGACGGTTGGCTCGACTTCTAATCGAAGAGCGTAAAATTGCATCCCTCAAAATTTCGAGCGATTGTGCAAGCTAGTCATTCCATCTGCGGATACGATTCATTGAATGAATCATTCAAATCACCCACTTTGGGTCTTCAAATAGGAACACTGATAAAAAAGCTGTTGGTCCAGCCTATTCGCTGGAAATTCAAAAAAATGTTGATTCACCTCATATGAACATTTTAAATTCTCTGAAAAAATTGATTGACGAAGACTGGGCCTCATAAATATCCAGTGAAGCAGGACAAAATTTAAATTTGAATAGATTTAATAAACCAACACTGCTGCCTAAGGCAGAAGATGAAAAATGAAAATCTATCTGGAGGATTTGATCCGAAATTCAAAATCTGATCTGAGTAAAAATTATAGAAACGAGCGAGCTTATAAAAAACTAATCGAGGGTATGTACTGCAGCCTGCTTCTATTCAACAAACGACGTGTTGGCGAACTTCAGCGCATACAATTAGATACGTACCTCAAAGTTCAAAATAATCAACCTTCTGGGGATTTCGAAAAACTACTTTCACCAACAGAGAAAATACTTGTTAAGAAGCTCAATAAAATTGTCATACGAGGCAAGAGGGGAAGAGGTGTCCCAGTATTATTCGATAAAATGACGCAAGAGGGACTGGATATAGCTATACAACATAGAAACAACTTTTTTGAAATATATAATCCATACTTGGTTTGCACGTGTCATTCTGAAGAAAGTATCAGTGGATACCATGTCTTCAGAAAACACGTTAATCACGCTCTCGGTGACCCAAACAAAACTGCTGCCCTTACTTCAACCAAGCTTCGTAAGCATCTCGCGATTATAGCACAAATATTGGACATGAGTAAGGATGATTTGGAACGGTTAGCCACATTCATGGGTCATACGACCAAAACTAACAACGAATGGAACAGTTTGACATCCGATATATATCAGACAGCAAAGGTATCCAAAATACTGATGCTTGTCCAAAGTGGTGCTATAGACAAATATAAAGGATGTAATCTAGACGAGTTTGATATAAAAGAGGACATAATAGAAACGCAAAACGACAGCGATAGTGAAGAAGAAGCAGAGAATATGCAAAATGAAAATAGCATAAGACCTGAAGAAATTACAGAAAAACCAGCACAAAAAAACAAGAAAAAAAAGTTGTCAAGAAGTGGGCTCCGGAAGAAAAGAAGTTTACAGAAAGTTGTTTACAAAATTACATCAAGAATAGAATTGCACCAAAGAAAAATGAAGTCTGGAAGTTGGTGGAATTATACCCATCGCTTTTTAAGAACAGAACGTGGGAAGGAATCAAAATTTATGTGTGCAACAAATATGCTAAGAAGTAGGTTTTCATAAATCCAAAACATTTTGAGTACTTTATTGTATTTTATACTGTTGGAGGTTTATTTCATTTCATGTATGTATTCCAAAAATATCGAATTGAAATTAATGTGAATTTTTAGTAACTTCTTTTTTATTGGAGGAAAGGAATCATATAGAGATCAACAAATTACTATCATTGACTAATACATTTGCCAATTTGAACGATTTCGTAACTCCAATAATACTACTAAATTTGGATCAGCTTGAAAAGTTTTATATTTTCTTGATCATTTTATATTATCTGTACTCACAATCATTCATTTCAATCAAATTAGTTGATATTCTCTGATTCCCACCCATGTTAATTTCAGGATAAATATGTAATGAGGCCTTTGAGAATTAGAACATCGATAAATACTGTTGTTCCATATTTCATTAATGAATGATTTTAGCGACTAACATCCCTAAACTGGAGTTGAATTAATCTCCTATCATATTCAAATCATCTTTACTCTTGTGACAGTTCTACTTTCAGTGACAAAGGTACTGGCGCCAGCATCATTACTCTTGATACTGCCGGACCTGAACAAAGCACAATATTTTCAGATTTTTCGGAGAATTACATTTTTCACGCACAGAAAAAAAGTTTCGTTAGGAGGAAAACAAAACATCACTTTTTATCATTTAATAGAGCAATGTTCCTTTTCAAACGTTGAAAATGTTCAACAAAACATCACATTTTCCTGTACGATTCTCGGTGACGATGGTCTTACAAAAACCGCAACACGATTTTATCCTCGAACATGATAAATAAATTACTACCCTTTAATATAATATTCCAAGCATCATGGGTCCAACGTCCTATGTAACAATAAAACTCCTACATTCAACCCAAAATTGATTTGTCATTTCTGGAAATGGGCTAGATTCAATCGATTGGACGGGAACATATTCAACAACGGTGAGGTATCAAGATTCTGAATTTTGACCTCTATTATTTTCAAACAGGTTTATTTTCTAACGTTTCTCCTCAAAATGCCGTATTTTGAAATCATGTTTGAACACGTGACCCTTTGTAATAAGATGGAATGCATAATGAGAGTTTGTTTTTCCATTTCAAAAGCTAGTTCTATGTTCTTTTAGACGTGTGTTGAATGATCTTCTCATTTGACACATATTAGACACAGACATGATCCGCATAACAATTCAATGTTAGAATTGTTTGCCTCAATGACTGAAATTTTTATGGCTTATGTTATGCTAAACCTTCAGAGGAGTGCTGTTGACTGAAAATACAGGTAACTTACAATCATTATGTTTTCAGAATTATTTAATTCTCATGACAATCCACAGCAAGAAATATCTCAAATTCACATCACCATCACTATGATTATATTATTTTTTTCGTCACTGAAATGCAATTTATGCCAAATTCATAACTCATAGTCTTTGTCGTAAGGGTGATTTCATGAAAGAAAATACAACAATATTGCGTGAATAATGTCAATTTAATTCTCAACCTTCCTCAAAACAAATGCTAAGACGAAAACCGCTATGTATATTCATCGACAAATATATAGTATTAATAGGATTATTTTTTGTGGCCGTCGATCATTCGAATAATGATTCTTACAATATATTTATATATGTATATATTTACACAGTATTCAATAACTGAATCTGTTTTCCAACCTAACTTCCACAATAGCTAAGTCAAAAATTCAATTTTCTTCCTAAAAATACAATATAAGTACTGATTTTCGGCATTGAACTATTTTTCTCAAACGATGTCAGAAAAAGAGTTAATATTATTGATTGTTGCTATTCGAAAGATACAAATTCCAATAATAATGAATGAGGGTGAAAAAATCATATTTAGAATCTATTGCAAGTCTCTTGAAAATAAATGCGATGACTTAACATACTTCGGCACCAGTACGTCTTCAAGGAAGTGGCAACATAGCATGGAGGCCCAGTTAACCTATGATGCTTCGAAAAAGAGGCCAAAAGACATATACTACATAAAACATATTCAAGATATACAGTGGAGGCCAAGATAATCGAAAAAAAGGTTGGAGGCCAAATTAGTCTTTTAAAGTACATAACATAATATATATGTATATATATATAAATATATATATATATATATATATATATATACGAGGTTTCGGTTTGATTATGTCAACTGAATCATTGCGTTCGGCCAGTTTTCCTCATGACGTCTTTCTCTCGTTTGAAGAGGAATATTTCTTTTTTGCGTTTTTTCTGTATTGATTTCCACTTGTACGGCTCGAAGGTCACCACTCCATATGTGATGAGTCAGAGCTGGGCATCTTTTTTCTTTTTACTGCTGGAAATCTTGGAATCGCCTCGCGGTGGTACATTAAAGAAAACAGCTGTTTTAACTTCAACGAAACATCTTCTTGGGGCTCATATGTGAAATTTCGGCTTTCGGTGTATCGGGGCCGTCCACAAAGGTCCTTCACGCTAATTTTTCGAGTCAAATCTTCAATCGCTCACGAACTCATTCACAGGTTGACCTGGCGAGTGGGGTCTTTCCTCTTATTTTGCTGTGAACCAGAAAAGCCCTCTCAGAGTATCGGTTGACATTGGAGACTCTCTATCTCTAGATATTTCTTGTGTGATCCCATTTAACTTGATGAGTACAGCATTTCCACCCCAGGAGCGTAAGACGTTTTAAACGAAGCGTTAAACGTTAAAACGAAGCGTTAGACGTTTTTGACGAAGCGTTAGACGTTTTTAAGAATTTTCGTATCATAGATCTATGGCTGTTTGTTCCCCAAATATACATCTTATGAGAGTTCCAAGTATTCATTTTATTCCCTCAAAAAGGATGTGAGACTGATCGGGTTTGAGGAAACCGAACAACTTGCAAATGATGTGGTACTGGACGGGTTTGATGAAACTGAACAGCTGGACAAGGAGGTAATAGTGAAAAAACTGAACAACTTGCCGAGCAGGTGACACTGATCGGGTTTGAAGAAACTGAATATTATGCAAAAGTTATGGTTGTTTCCGAATCTGAAATCAGCATTATATGTCAAATCATTGTACATTAGAGGTTATGATTGAAAAACTTGCCGACTTGCGAAGGATATGATTGTTGGCGGAGCTGACCTACTTCGAAGGATTGGAGACGTATCTGAACCTCGTATACTCACCATAATTTTTCTACCGCCATTCGTTATTTTTTGCACACCCTGTTAACCCCCATTGACATTTGACAGATGTTGATGCTAATTATCCATAGATAGCATTTTCCATTCAATGATACAATATTCAGCGTAATCGCCATGTCCGTGTATGCCCCCATTGATAGATGTTTACAGTTAACTTCAAAATATCCCGTATATCCCTCATCATTGCCATGCCCTTGTATACCCCCATTTGACAGATGTTGCATGGACACCATTTTTTTATAACACATCAAAACACCCTGTATATCCCCATTGGTAGATGTTTACCGTATACCCCGCCCACATAATCACCATGTTTAATTTTTTACATATTCCCTATTGACATTTGACAGATGCTTCCCGCCCCCCGTAATTGCCATATTCCTGTATATCCCCCGTAATCGCCATGCCCTTGAATACCTCCATTAACCTTTGACAGATATTCAGATTCAGATTTATTCATCTTCAAAAAAAAGCATTTACAATATAATTTCTATACAGTATTACCATTTCAAAGCAGAAGTAGTCACCTAAGCGCAGTATGGCTTGTTTTGTGCTCTACTCCTTCTTCGTCATGGTATTCATATTAGTTTTTACACTAGTTATCCGACAGATCTTTACAATTCATTTGTAATTTGAGCTATTGATGATTAGTCTCTACAGGGTGATGTATATTATTGAAGATTTGAATATTTCGTTAGTGGTTATTTGTTTCGAAAAAACTGTTGAGGAAAGACAAGTATTTACATATTTTGCAGTAAGTTTATCACTGTGGAACTATTTGTTTCAATAAATTTCTTAACGAGCATTTTGTACTTTCTAAAATTTCGTGTTTGCTTTATATCTAGAGGTATTGCATTATATAGCTTGGGTCCAAAGTAAAAAATTGTTCTTTGGGTATGGCTTTTTCTGAATAGAGGTATATTGATATTTTGATTCTCTACATTTCTTGTGTTATTTGTCGTATTTATGCTGAACGAAGACAGGTTAGAATACATCCAGCTGAGGCAGTGATAGGCGTATAAACTTCTGGTATTCAATAATTTGGTATCATTGTACAACTGCTTCGTATCGAATCGTCTATGTTTCTCAAATATTATTTTAATAATTGTATTTTGAGTGACTTGCACGTTGCCCAATATATTGGTAAACATTCCGCCCCATGCTGTTATGCTGTATCTTATGAGTGATTCTGCTAAAGATTTATATATCAACATCAGGTTTGATCTTGACAGAACATCTCTCAGGTTATATATTTTGTGAATTAGTTGTCTAAGTCTTTTTACCAAAAATGCAGCATGTACATCCCATCTCATATGCTGATCCAAGAATAATCCGAGATATTTGAATTTGGATACTTTCTCTATGGTTGGACATTTACAGAGTACTTTGCCACAATTTGACGCGTGAATGCATAGTTTCTGATTATCTGGCTGATGACTGCTTATAAGGGTAAAAGTCATAAACTTTGTTTTAGAGATGTTTAAACTCAGGTGGTTATCACTTCACCAGATTTGTATACTATCTAAGCCTTCTTCTGTATCTCTGTAAACATCTTTCCATGTTTTGCCTCTATATACTATGACTGTATCATCGGCATATGATATGAGATGGCCTTTGAAATTAGTAATATCAGCAATACTATTTATATATATCAAAAAGAGTATAGGGCCCAAGACCGTCCCCTGTGGAACTCCTATTGAAATATCTCGATACATACTTTTTTCATTACCCACTTTCACACATTGAATTCTCTGGAACAAATAATTCTTCAGAACATCAAGGGCAGGTCCACGAATACCATAGTACCATAGTTTATCAAGAAGTTTATTATGGGAAACTGTATCAAAGGCCTTGGCCAAGTCCAAGAATACCGCTAGACATTTTTCCGAATTTTCCAAGGCCTTTGTTGTTTCTTTATAGAAATCTAAGATTGCTGATTCAGTGTTACTTTTATTGATGAAGCCAAATTGTCTGTCCGTTATAACTTTGAAGTTAATGCTGATTTTTATTTGTATTTCATTCTTCGATACCGCAAACCCTGTATATCCTCCATTGTCGTATATGTCCATTGCCGTTCGTATCATTGCTCTCAGTTACAGTGTCGAAGCATAACATAGTTCAGCTAGTTGCTCATAGGTGGCACTGTGTGTTCTAACTATAACTTTTATGTTATTGTTGTTTTCATATACGTTTGTATCAATGAAACGAGCATTTATCTTTCTACGGTTTTGACTGATAACGCGACATGCATTCCCTTGAGTTGAATATTCGTCTATTTGAATTGAAGTTACATCTACAGAGACTGAAATACGACTAACTAAATGACGCCACGCAGGGCTATTTATAAGGTTAGACATGCTGATGATGCTTGTTGGAAACAATAGCGTCCATGGTCTCCTTCGTGGAAGTCTGGAACGTGCGTGCGTGGGCTTCGTCATCACAATGCCCACTTGGGTAACTTGATCTTGTCCAGAGGGTCGTTACTTTCCATATAACAACTCCCTTCTCAAATAAAAAGTTGGTGCTATGCAATTATTATGGCTCACACCTATTCAAACTCGACCAAATAAACCCAGCTTCTTAACGAAGCCGATTAGTTCGTATGGTGAGTGATCTTTCAGGTCAGATGGTAAGAGTGAAACCTTGCCAAACTCTGAAAACCTGATTCGGTCCGCAGCGGGGCAGGCACAAATTATGTGCTCTGCTGTTTCATCATTTTCCAGACAGAGACGACACAGGCTGTCTTCTGACAGTCCGATTCTCTGCATATGATGATTCAAATGACAGTGACCTGTGAGAAGGCCAGTTAGACATCGTAGTTCGTCCCTACTGTAGTCCAACAACTGTTTGGTTTCCGACTTCGAAGGATGAATGGAATGAGCCAATCCTGGAAGATTTTGCCAGAAGTCCATAAATCTTCCCGCCATCCAGGTATTTAATGTTTGTTTGGCAAAGCCTAAGGCGATGCCAATGACAGGTTCTGGTCCGATGAAGCTGCTTGCAGCACCCTCCTTTGCAAGGGAGTCAGCAGCTTCATTGCCTTCCAGGCCAGTATGGCCCGGAATCCAGACCAGAGACAATTTGTTAAATCTTCCTATTGAGGAGAGTCGTTTTTGGCAACTTGTTACCAGTTTGGACGTTGATCGGTAAGAGCCAATGGCTTTCAGCGCCGCTTGACTGTCCGAGAATATTTTTATTGACTTGTGTGTGAGGTTGGATTCTGCCAATTTCTCCGCACACAGTTCAATAGCATAAATTTCCGCTTGAAATACGGTCGCATAGGTCCCTAGGCAGGTTGATATCTCTGTCCTGGGTTTGCGACTGAAAACACCTGCACCGGAACCAGAAGGTGTTTTTGATCCATCTGTGAACCAACAACTATCTGCTCTCAGTATTTACTTCTCCCGGAGGATCCAGTCCTCTCTACTCGGGAAAAGAACTGTATAAGGCAGTTCATAGTTCACAGTTGGAGTCATAATGTCAGAGGTCATTCCCAGAATGCTGTGACTTCTAGTGTCAGCCAGCAGTCTAGTATACTCTGCATTAGATTGTTTTGTGCAATTAGCGATGTGCACAAGTCTATATGCAGTCCATCTAGCCTCTCTCTCCAGAAAAATGTGGAGAGGAGGTAGATCTAGAAGGATCTCCATGGCCGCTGACGGTGTGGTACTGATGGCACCACAGATAGCCAAACAGGCCTGTCTCTGTAAGCCAGAGAGCTTTGCCTGAGCCGTTTTCTGAGAAGCCTTCGGCCACCAGGCAATTGCCCCATAGGTAATCATTGGTCTGACAATAGTCACATAAATCCAATGAATTTGTTTGGGACCTAAACCCCAAGATTTACCACAAATCCTTCGACAAGTCCATAGGGACAGTTTGGCTTTGTGTAAAACTTTTTCCAAGTGGGCGTTCCAGGTGAGTTTTTTATCAAGGACAATGCCAAGATATTTCACCTCCGTTCCAAATGGAATGACCTCACCATTGAGAGAAAGTGGCGTTAAATCATCCAATTTTCTCCTCCTGGTGAAGGGGATTATCACAGTTTTGCTGGGGTTTACAGACATCTGCTCCCTCTGGCACCAACCGTGAACAACATCCATCGCGCTTTGAAGGATATTACAAGCTACCCTTCCCGACGTGGACCTTGCCAAAATGACAAGGTCATCTGCATAAGCTTGCAGATCTACTTGTCTTCTTTCGAGGGCATTAAGCAGACTGTCCACCAGGAGTGACCACAGAAGAGGAGATAGTACCCCACCTTGAGGGCAGCCCCTGGTGACTCTGAACTTAATGGCCTCGTCTTGAAGAGTCGTAGTTGCAATTCTGTTTACCAGCATGGCATAGATCCAACCCGTTATGGTTGTTTCTATGCCCCTTTCAGTCAGGGCTGATCCTATAGATTTTGGTAGTGCATTGTCAAATGCTCCTTCGATATCGAGAAATGCGGCAACCGCAATCTCCTTGTTATCAAGGGATTGGGAAATTTTCTCTATGAGGTTATTCAGTGCTGAATCTGTCGATTTGCCAGTTTGATGAGCATACTGGTGGTTATTCAGGGGGGCTGAAGATAAAGCCACCTTCCTGATATGTTCGTCCAGTATCCTCTCAAGTCCTTTCAACAGGAAGGATGTAAGGCTGATTGGTCGTACCGATTTAGGGTGTGGGTCTTTCCGACCCACTTTAGGTATGTATACCACCCTTGCTGCCAACCAACTGGGTGGTATATAGTTCCACGCCAGACTTGCTCTATACAATTTTATGAGAATGGGTAGAATTATTTCCAGTCCGTTTTGAAGCAGAGCTGGAAATATGCCGTCCTCTCTAGGAGATTTGAAGGGCTGAAACGACTTGATAGCCCATTCAACTGCCGGTGCTGTGATAACCTTCTTGACGACCTCCCAGTCGTTCTTTTTAGGGCGTTTAGCGCCCTCAAAAGGGGGAGGTCCGTTGTTATCAAGAGTCAGACTTCCAGGAAAGTGGTTTTCTATTGAAAGCTCTAACGTTTCTTTTCTAGAGGTCGTGAAAGTTCCATCGGGTCGTTTCAGCGACCCAATTTCAGCAGTCGGCTCTCTAGAGATAATCTTGTGAATTCTTATGCTGCGAGGTGAATCAGAGATACTCTCACAGAACTTCCTCCAAGAATCCCGTTTTGCCTTCCTGATTTCCTTGTTATATGTTGTTAGAGTAGTTTTATAAAGCTCTCAGTTACCTGACTCTTTAGCTCGATTGAATAATCGTCGAACTTCTTTTCTTTGTTTTTCAAGGCTTTTGTTCCACCAAGAAGAGTTATGGTTATCTCTTTTTGTTCTCAGTGGACAGTTCTCGTGATAGGATAAGATCACTGCTTCGCGAAGTTGCTCCGCTACTGTGTCTATACCATCACAACTGTGAATAGTAATGGATCCGTCCTCAAGGTATGATTGGAGGGAGTTTTCATAACAACTCCAATCAGTAGATTTTGAGTCACGATATTCCACTGCTGGTCTTGGACCTGTTTCAATATTGAAAAGAATATATCTGTGATCTGAACACGAAGGTTCAGTAGATACAGTCCAATGGTGTATCTTGTTGCTCAGAGAATGTGAGCTGATGGTTAAGTCTAATACCTCCTGCCTATTGCTAGTAACAGAAGTTGGTTCCGAGCCCTCATTAATTACAGACAGCCCCTTCCCTAGTATATAATCAAAGAGTAACTCACCTCTATGGTTAATATTCGTGCTGCCCCACGCTGTATGGTGTGAATTGGCGTCACATCCCATTACAAATTGTAGTCTGTTCCTTTTGCTGTAGTCGATAAGTCGTCTTACAGCAAGAGGAGGTACAGTATCCGCATCTCCTGGAAAGTAAGCAGAGCAGGCGTTCGTCCTACACTTACTACCCGGTAGGGAAATTTGGATGGCTACCACGTCTTGAGTGCAGAAGCCTGTAAGCAAAAAATAATTAATATCCTTCCTGATGACTAGACATGCTCTGGGTTTAACCCCAGGGCACGCTATTACCTCACCAGGAATATTGCTCAGTCCGGTTACTCGGCCTGTATTTCCTGTCCAAGGTTCCTGCAGGAAAGCAAGGTCGATTAATTCGTCCTTGAAGTTTTTACCAAGGACGTATGAAGCGGCCTTGGCATGTTGCAAGTTTGCCTGCAAACACTTGAAAGTGACAGAGCGTTCTTGCAAACTAGGACTCCTCGACCCTAGGAGAGAGAGAGGGTGGAGGATCACTAACGACACCTCCACCCACCCCTCCCAGGATCGAGGGATGGTTTGGCTCTGAAGACGGGGCGAGGACACCTACCGTCACTGAGTTGCCGGCTGGTTTCTTGGATCCCTTTGACGAGACGATTTCCGTCTTCGCTTTCGAGGAGCCAAGTCCAGTCTTTTTCCCTGGTTTTCTGGACGAGACGTTAACCGTCTTCGTCTCCTGAGAACCAGCTGGTTTCCCAGCCTTGGGATGGGTACGTGCCGGTGGTTTATCCCTATGTTTGGGTGGAGGTTTAATTGTTCTCCTCCCCATAGAAGGATTGCCACTCGGCCCCGCTTTTTCTACTCTAACAGGTGCGTTAGAGTGACTCGATTGAGTAGATGTCTGCTGGGAGGGTGCCCGGGTTTTAGGGCGGAATAACACCTGCCCAAAACCAAAATGTGGTCTGAAACCCATCCTCGCCAGCGCGGCCATGGATCCATCATCAACAGCGAAGGTCCATGTTTGGCCAGGGCCTGAGTTTTCCTTGTGAAGAATATTCCACTCCAAGGTTGACAGACCGTGGTTCATTTTCCTCAATCTAGTGAGGACCTGGTCGGAGGTCAGTCTGTTACTCCCTCCGTCAGGTAAGTAAGCGACACAGATGTGTGGCTTTGGAAGTTGGTCCCCTGTGACGCATTTCAGTGAAGCGCCTTCCCACGGCTGCAGGGTATTGACTACACCCACAAGCCAGTCGGCGCTGTCCTGATCCTCACAGGCGACCAGTAACCAGCCAGGCCGAAATGTGCAGCTCTGGAATTGTACCTGTGGCCCATCATCTGGAATATTCTCTACAGCCGACAAGATAGCCCCCTGCAGAGATTCCAGTTGGTTGGCCTTCAATAAGGTGGTCGGATAATCAAGGTGCAAGATTCCCACCTTGATTCCCGAAACAACCTTCCCATAAGAGGGTTTTTGCACGTCAGCTACACCTGACGATGCCTTGGATTCTACCGTGCAGGGCTTTTTCGCCTCTGGTTTCGGTGAATCGTCATTTGAGCGCAAACGTTTACTAATCTGCTCAGGGGGGGTTTGTTCCTCCTCCCGAGACGGATTCTGCAGACGCCGCTCAAGGATTTGGTGCAAGGCGGTTTCATAAGGTACTCCGCTCTTGAGGAGACGACTCAATCGTTTCCTGGCTGCACCACCTAGCCTATTTCTAGGTTTCGGTATTGTTTCAGGAGTTGGAGAGTTAAGAAGCTCTCGCTCCTGATCTGAAGTTACAGGGAGGTCAGTTGGAGTCGTATGCTCGACATCCATCTCCTCTGTAGACTCAAGGTCAGATACGTTTAGATATACTGTGTCCATGAAAGTCCCACGAGTAGCTAGGGAAGACAAGTCCATCACGGCAGAGCCCCGCATTACCGTGACAAGGCAGTAATACGACGAGAGGGCGCCCGGTGTCTCGAAGGTTCCGTTAAAGACAACTGATGGGCTCAGTGTCATTCATCCTCTCGGCACGGATACACACACCTTAGGATTAAGCCATCGTTGGGATGCCTTCGGTTAGGGGATAACAGAACCACAAGTGATTCTGTCATTCCCATATCCAGCGGTGCTACGAGGAAGCAGACATCCGATGGCCGGTTTGCTCAACCCCCACATCCCAAGCCAATGCACCCGCAAAGTAGTAGGCACAGTAGCTCAGGCAGTGAGGGACGAACAAAGACGTCCAACCCCGCCTCTTTTAGGGTAGTAGTAAAGCGGGTTTCTCAGGCGATGTTGACGTCGTCCATCTCGACGTTTTCTTCTTGGAACTCGTCTCGTAGGCTTGGTCTTCTTCGGGGAGATATGGTCATGAACATCTTCATACTTCTATCCGGTCTATGCGGAGGCGGTGGAGGACTACTCGAGCTCAATAAGGCTAGGGTTCGGCGTCTCCGTCTACATTTGCAGAGGATATAAAGTAACACTAGAATGATTATAAGTGTTATGGTAAAATACGTAAACCACGAAATATTTTTCGTGACGAAAGGCTAGTGAATCAAATCGTCTAGAGTTTTCGAATAGGAATCTAATTTGTGTTTGGCGATTTCTAGATCTTCGACGTTCAGCTCGTTCAGTTTCAGCGGCTTCAGGTTTGGGAGGTTTGATTTGTCAGGAATGTCTTTACAACACTCGTACGGGATTACCACTGGATGTGTGTTGTGCGACACATTAGAGGTTTTCGTGAATCTGGAGTTGGATTGAATTTTCGTTATTCCGACGAAAGCACTGCATTCGGTTCGAAGTGAAACTATAGAGTTTTTGGTAATAAGTTCCGTTCTCGTTGAAAACGTGGGGCAATTAACTGTTATTTGTAACGGTTCAGAAAGTAGCACCAACCACAAATCGCGTTCTAATTTTTGAACGTTATAGTTCTGACTGAAGAATAACGAACTTCGACAGTTTCGCAGAATTTCGTTGATACTTTTGAAAATATGCGCTTCACAAATCGAATTGTAGTCAATTGGATACGCGAACATATATCGGAGCACAGTTCGGTTCGTTCGTATAGCGGCTAACATGAACTCCGATCGGAAACTGGTATAAACATCAGAGAATCATCATCTTTCTCGATGTATTGTTGAGAAAATGAAAGAATAGGATGCAAACCAGTCCTATTGTCAAATATCGGGATAGGGTACAAATGATATAGGGTGTAAACTTTTGGTTCTGTTAATGGAACCTTAAGAATGAATACTAAGTTAGAGTTGAGTTGAAATGCTTCAAGCTCTATTATTTCAAGATATTGTGCAATTTTGGATAGTTTCGGTTGAAGTGGAAGGTTGTTCCTTTGTAAATTTTGGGAAAATTTCTTTAATGCGGTAACCAAATCATCGGGTGTTATGATTGAGGAATGAATTATATTAACTTGAGCAAATGTTACAGAGTCGAGTAAATCATCAAGACTTTCTTCAAGAAATAGAAAGCTTTCCATCAGTTTTTCGCATATATCGAAAAATTTTAATTTTGCTTCAACTTGTCCAATTTTATCATTCATTTCATAAATCGTTTTTCTATCAATTTAATATCTTCATCGAATGTTCGCTCGTCTATTTGTAGTTTTCTCAGTGTAGTATTGAAATCTTGAATAACAGAGGTTGTAACCGATATCTGATTTTTTAATAGGTTCTCGAGTTGGTGTTCGTCTGAATTCAGCTTATTTATGCAATTTGTATAGTATTCGCCATCCGAGGCGTTGAGGTTACCTGTTATTGATTTAAATATACTATCTACACCGTGAGTCGAATTGATTTTGAAATTTGAGTGAGGAGACTAATATGTGTTTTCACTTCAGATCGAAATGATTCCATGCTATGACCATCAAACTGAGTCGTGCCTGTTAGGACTTCGAGAATGTGTAAATTATTTTCATATGCTGTTCGGTACAAAGAAATATCTTTGTTGACGAGTATTGACCATTTGTCGTTAGTGAGGATCATATTACCGACTTCGTGGTAGTATACACCCACGGTGTTGTTGATAGGTTGAATTCGATATTGGGCGAATGCTGATCCGACCAGCAGGAATAACCTGAAAATAAATTAATGATCAACGTATGGTTTCATACGGTCAAAATTTACTTTCGTTCGTTGATTTGTTTCGACATTGAGAAGTATTGCAGAGTTTTGCAATATTTGTTCAATGATAAATGGTCCGTTGAATCTATTCTGAAGTGTATCTTTTATTTGCGATTCTTTGACATAAACTTTGTCTCCTACTTTATATTCCGGAGGTTCGCCTTATATATTCCGGTCGAAACGGGCTTTGGCTTTTTTCTTTTTCACATGAGTTTTGTCTCTAGCGATTTTATAATAGTGGGAAATTCTATTATTCAGGTCTCTAACGTACTTCGTGACAAATTGTTCTTGATTGTATAAAGTTTCCGGGGGTCGACTAGCAGTGTGTCCGAAAACTAGCTCATATGGGGTAAATCCATGTGATTTGTTTATCGAGTTATTTTGGCAAATAACCGCATATGGAAGAGCATTCATAGGGTGATCGTCAGGATGTTCGGTCATATGAATTCTTATCATTTCTAAAAGAGTGGCATGAAATCTTTCCACAGATCCATTTGACTGAGGATGATTCACACTAGAATATGTCAGTTTTATATCAAAGAGACCACATAGGTCTCTAATTATTGCGTTATCAAATTCTTTGCCGTAATCGCAGTGAATTCGTAAAGGGGCTCCGTAGTGTTGAGAATACAAGAGCGGAGTAGTCGCTACTGTTTTTACAGTTTTGTCGGGAATTGGGTAAACTTGTGTAAATTTGGTTAATTCGTCACAGATGCTCAGAGCATAATTTTTTGTGGGGATTTCTACAATATCCACGTTTATGCGTTCAAATGCTGTTTTAGGTGTTTCGATTATAACTGAAGGGTTGTTTAAATTTTTTCTACAAATTTTGGTCTTTTGACATGTTTCACATTTCTTTATGAAGTTTTCGACATCTTTAGTGAGTCCTTGCCAATTATATTTTTCTCTTATTCTCCGAATTGTTTCGTTGATACCACTATGTAAATTCATTTTTCCGGAATGGTTCTGACAATGTTTTGACATACTTTAAATTTGATGTCTTTATCAGAATAAATGAAACAAATAAGTACTTCAAGAATGGGAAGATCTAAATTATTTTCTACTTTATAGACATGAGAGGTGTCTAGTTCGTTTTGATTTCGGTACAGCGTAAGAAATAAATGTTCTAGGACAGAATCTTGATCGTATGTGAGAGGGACTATGTAGTATTTTCTGTTTTTGACTGATTTACTTGAAACAATATTAATTTTGAGGCTTCGGAAATCATAATCTTCTTCTAGAATATCTTCAAATATTTTATAATGAAAATCTTTGATATCTTTTTGTTGTGGAATTATCAAAATGTGTTTATTTTCTTTATCAAGAATTTGGCCGTTTGAGTATTGAACCTTATTGGAATAATCGATCAGTGATTTAGTTTTATATAGGTTCAAGAAAGTGGCGTATTCTCGTGCAATAAGTTCGTTAGAAAATGGGACTTGTTCGTCTTCAGAGATTATTTCTGTTTCGGAGGGTTCTTCCTTCTCAGGAATTTCTTCCGTTTCAAGGATTTCAATTATGTCTCGCGAAGGACCTGGTTGGGGGTCAGAAATGATCTGTATGTCGGGGTCTTCGTTCGTAGGTGATATTAACGTGCCAGTTGGTATACGTTTCGATTTTATAATAAGGCATGTTTTCATATGATCGGTTTTGATTCTAGAAAGTGCGTCAGCGTTTTTATCAATTTTTAAGTCTACTACCAGGGTCTTTGATAGAGAAAAGCCAAGTGAGGGGCGGTGATATGTCATTGGTTTGAACCTCCTACCAAATAAATAAGGGCGGAAATGTTTCACAGACCAGACAATAATAGCGAGTAACTCGCGTTCGATTGTAGAGTATTTAGATTCTGCTGAACGAAGTGTTCGAGATGCGTACGCAATAGGCAAATCTTTACCTATAGGGCCTTGTGAAAGTATGGCTTCAATGGCGTATGCACTTGCATCTGTGGTGAGTAAGAAGGTTTCTTCAAAATTTGGATAGATGAGTATCGGTGTCGAAACGAGAGTTTGTTTCAGTTCGTTGAAAGATATCTTACATTCGTTTCCAAAAACAAATGGAGTATCTTTCTGAAGTAATTTTGTCAAAGGTTTAGAAATTTTCGCAAAGTTAGGAATAAAGCGTCGGTAATATCCTGCAAGTCCGAGAAAAGATTTGATTTCTTTTGGATTTCTGGGTTCAGGGAAGTTGATAATACACTCTACTTTGTTAGGATTCGGTTTCATTCCGTCTTTGGTTATAAGAAGACCAAGGTAGGCTACTTCTTTTCTCAAAAATCCACACTTATCCGGTTGTATTTTCAGATTCGCTTGTCGAAGTCCTTTAAATATACTTCTGTGAGTCTAGAAATATGCTCGTGAATTGTTGGCGAATAAATGATGATGTCGTCCATATAGACGAGACATCTCTCATTTTGAATTCCGAGTAGGATGTTGTCCATTACTCTTTGAAAAGATGTTAGAGCATTCTTCAGACCAAAAGGCAATCTCACAAATTCGTAATGCCCGTTTTCCACTGTAAAGGCCGTTTTAGGGATGTCTTTTTTGTCTATTTCAATTTGGTGAAAACCTGAAGCGAGAGTAGAGAAATGTTGGCATTCTCCTAATTGATCGAGTAAATCGGATATCATTGGATGAGGATATTTGTCGTCAACTGTGAGTTCGTTGAGTTTTCGATAGTCTACTACAACGCGCCATTTCTGTTGTCCAGAAGCGTCTATTTTCTTCGGCACCACCCAAACAGGAGATGATAGAGGGGCGTATTATACCGTCATCTAACATTTTATTCATCTGTCTTTTCACTTCTTCTTTGTGAATTTGAAGGTAACGATAAGACTTCGTGAAAACTGGTTTTGCGTCCTTAGTATCTATAGAATGTTTAATTTCGGAAGTAAATGTTAATCTGTCTCCTTCAAGATAAAATATGTCAGAAAATTCTAAACACAAGTTCGTTATCAATTCGGATTCTTCCTCGTTGAGATGATCTAGTCTGAGTTGATTTTGTATTTCGAAAGTTCTATCAGTCTGTAATTGTTTTATGTCGGTGTCATTTAAGTTGTTTATAGAGAAATTTTGATTAGGTTCGATTTCAAAGTTAGAAAAGTCTACGGTATTCGGCATTGCGTTTGAATTAATCACTGAAGTGAAAAATTATCCATTCTGATTGACTTTCACAAGAGCGTTCGGTAATCGGACGTTTTCTTTATTCTGAGCTACCAGTATAGCATCAATATTCGAGAGGTCGCATTTAAGTTTGAAAATTTTCTCAACTCGGGGTTCGATAGAAATGATGTTCGTTTTTTCATTCGTAATTGACCGAGAAAAATTTTCAGAGTCTGTTACTTTCGTAAGAGGTGTTGTTTTGAAGTCCGTCACTAATTGTTTGTTTTTAAAATCTACTATACAGTTGTAATGCTCTAGAAAATCTGATCCTAATAGTCTGTCAAAATCTATATCGAGATTGTGAATATATACTTTATGCGGGTCACTTTGGGTGAAATGAATCATTACAGATTCCTTAATCATTATTTTCTGGTTAGTGATACCTTGAATTATTACGTTTTCGTGGGATCTGTTTCTATAATTTTCGACAGTTTTAGGTTTGAAAATTGATAGAGCAGCACCGCGGTATCTATGAGAATTGTATAAGTATTGGTTGCGTCCATAATATAATACAAGTTTTCCGAATTTATGGTGAGGGACTGATTTACAGAAAATTCTGTTCCGGGAAATTCAAGTTTGGGTTGAAATCGTCCATATTCAAGGTTTGTATTTGTGCTTGGAGTTCCGAAACTGCATCTGTTGATTTATTTTCAGGTTGAAATGTTTGATGATAATTCGTACATTCCCTATAATCCTTAATTTGGTCCTGAGAATTAAAATGATGAGTTCTTTGTGTATTTGCCCTATTATAGTTTGGATTGGGTTGAATAATTGTCGGTCTTTGTTGATTATTACTCGGATTTGGTCTAGCTTGATTCGGATTTGTTGGTTGATTGGGCCTGAAATTTGAATTGAATCTGTTCTGTGGTTGTCGTACATTCGGTCTCTGGAAATTTTGAACGTTTTGAGGATAATTAATTCTTTGGAATTTTGTGAATTTTGTAGCGGTTGATATTGTCGCATTCGACATTCATTGATCGTATGTCCTTGTCGTTTGTAAAACGAACTTTTGCGGTTGAGAGGGACCTTGTGTTTTTTTCTGTTGAGATGAATGATTGTGTGGATTCGCGTTTCTAGTCATAGGATGTTTTTGTTGTTGAAAGTAACTGAGTTGAAGTTCACTTCCACTTCTGTAAATTGCTTGGAGCATGGAAATCGGATTTCCTGCTCTGACAATATGTCCAATACCGGGTTCTAGACCGGCCAAAAGAGTATTTAGTGACATCGATTCGATTGAATTCGACTGTGCCATTTTTTCGTCAGGGATGAGAGGTTGTTTTTGTACGGTGGAGTGCATTTTAGCGTTATGCGTTTGTAGTCGATTAATGAAAGTTAAAGGAGATTCACCTGGAAGTTGATAAATTCTTTGAAGGTCTTGTATCAAAGAAGCTTAATCTCGAGTGTCGCCGAAATGTTGGCTAAATAGTAATTTAATTTCATCCCAAGTTTGTGGATTTCGATAACTCATTAATTCAGCGGCTTTACCTCTGAGTTTGTTTTTGATATGTAACGTGACTAACGTTCTTTGATCACGTACTGCCATGCGGTAAGCTGTATTACAAGCATGTATGAAGGTATTAATGAAAATTTGGTCACCGTCATATTCAGGAATGATTGAGAATATTTCCTGCAATTTGTAGGGTTCAAGATCGGTTTCATTTTCTTGTTCTGTCATGATTCTTTTATTATTGAATAAAACTGGTTTACTCATTGAAATGGAATAGGCGGTTTCCGTGTTCCGCTGGTGTTGAAGGATCCTACTGACTGCGCCAATTTGTTATATCTCACTTTTTAACTTTGACTTTTAAAAAAATAATATAACTCAAAAGGAGAATTAGGTACTAAATTTCCTTGAGTTGAATATTCGTTTATTTGAATTGAAGTTACATTTACAGAGACTGAAATACGACTAACTAAATGACGCCACGCAGGGCTATTTATAAGGTTAGACATGCTGATGATGTTTGTTGGAAACAATAGCGTCTATGGTCTCCTTCGTGGAAGTCTGAAACGTGTGCGTGGGCTTCGTCATCACAATGCCCACTTGGGTAACTTGATCTTGTCCAGAGGGTCGTTACTTGCCATAAAACATACATGTCAACAATCAGCACGATATATTGTCCGAATGAAACTAATTCAAAGTCCAATACGAAGCGTATTGTCCCCATACGACGGTGACCGCGAGGCCCCAGTGCCTCCAACGATGTCCCCAATGCGCCATGCAGCAATTGCCCTTCCGCCCATTGGCAATGTTTGGGTGACTCGTAACGACGCTAGTAACCATATCATGAACATCTATCATCTTTATATTAAATGGTAAATTGGTGTAGTGGTAAACGTATCTGCCTCTCACACAGGCGGACCAATTTCGATCCTTGGCATCGGAACTTTTTTATTCAGGTCTGAGCGCACTAGGTGGCGTACTCGCAACGATCACCTTACAACTTGGCACACTCTGATTGATCGCTGGAGCCAAAATTACCAGAATGGATATTACATTATTTGGTCTCGGTAGTGTAGTGGTTAGCATATCTGCCTATCGAGCGGAAGGCCGGGGTTCGAATCCTCGCCGGGCCACCATGCTGGGTAATCGCACGTCAAAAGGTAAGGCCTCGTTGATCCATTCCTCGCACAAGTTTCGACTTCTGAGGGTTGACGTTCGTCAGCTGGTTAACGAAAATGAACAATTTTAGAACAATTTTTTAGAACAATGAAATTTAACACGAAAAAATCGCTGTTTTGGTCATGGACAGTCATGGAACTGTCATAGCCTACTTACTGGTACAGTTGGTTGTACTGGCAGCAGTCGCTTTTCTGAGAAATACAATACCCACAAATGAAAAAAGGGATAATCTTATTACTTATTCTCTTGTGCACCTATGACAGCTGTTGGAGGGGTAATGATCTTCGTCAACCGCTTGATGAATAATATTAGTCTTCAATAAGAAACCCGTTGGAAAGTATGTCCGCTTTTTTACCCGTAAAGTTGATTTCCCATAATTTTTTGTAATCATGTGTGCGTAGTCGTAAGAATATCTACTCATTTCAGAGAATTGTTGACAGTTACGAAACGTCATTTTGATTACTTTCACACATCAGTTCTAACGGTTGTAAATAAGTCCTCTCATTATTTATCAGTACCACAAATTCAGAGTTCGAAGCCTTGTTGTTACTTTTTGACTTCTTCTCCAGCTCTTTCCTATTGGACTCGTCCAACTGGCGCCCCAAAGGCTTACTTTTTTTTGTTCGAAATCAAAGATATTATTTCCTCACCCACACTCCACCCCGACTTCACATGAGCAAACGCGGAGTGATAACTTTTTTGAGTTGAGTTGAAATTGGCACCACAATGCTGGGACAGGAAATAAAAATTTTGGTTGAAGAATTGTTTTGATTTTCTTTACTGAGCCGGTGCAGTAAGCCTACCTTTTACACCCTTCCTAGTAGAGAAATAGACAAAAATATGTGTAAGTTTTTTTAAAGAGTTTTTAAAGAGATTTGGCGGAGATTTATCGTTTATGATCGCCGGCCCTATTCTTGAATCACACGTTCGCTGAACGTATACGTTGTTGCTAGACAGAGACCAATCAAATATCAGCAGTAACTATGGACAAGGCGCATTATACATTTTATTGCGATTGGACTTCACAGGCAAGAAAATTTTAATTTTGACCAATCAGAAAGCTGTCGAATCGTCGTACCATTGGATCTGTCTCAATCCCAAGGACAGTAAACTATTTTTACAGAGGATGGCCCGATTCGCCAATTTCATTATGCTGTCATTGACGTCATCGCGATTCCGTAAACATAACCAAAAACAGATTCACAATACTAATGTTTTGTTTTATTATTGATAGTCATTTCAATTGTTATGAGTTCATGTCATTAACTAGTATGAAATAAAGATACTCATTATAACTGAATTGGGACAATTATTTCAAGTAAATAAAAATAAAAGATGGCAAGCATATGGCATGGCATTGATGGCAATTGACAACAGTCGCTTAGTTAGCTCAAACTTATAACATCATATTAGTTTCACTGCATCACGAAATGTACATATAAACTACGGAAGGAATCGTGGTGACGTCAGTTTGACAGGATAACATTGCAGTATAGGGAACTGGCCATCCTCTATAATAGTTTACTGTCCTTGTCTGAATCCAGCCTTAGTAACACGGTCTGTTGTTACAAGGTAGGTTAACTGTGGTTCAAGTGAACGGAGTTCAGTTGTCAAGCAACAAACGATTCTATTGCCTAACGCTCATCATCTGACCGCGGTTAACTTGAACCACAGTTAACGTGTCTTGTTACAACACGCCCTAATACACACACATAACTAGAAAAGATAATTACTTGACTTTGGGTATATGTCTAGACCACAGAACTCATAATTATAACGAGTTCTGTGGTAACAACACAACAACTAACCTTACTTAATACTTTTAAAACTTCTACCTACACGTCAACAGAAACAAACAATCGAAATTTCAAGTATTTTTCAAAGCTGGCATTGCATAAAATGAGAAGAGCTCATGCTGGTAATTATTACGAACCGCTACCTCAAGATTCCAATGAAATTGAAGAAGAAAATAACCGAATGACTCAAGAACTACAAGAAAAAATTGGTGTTCTGAAATCCTTATCCATTGATATAGGTAACGAAGTGAAATATCAAGACAGACTACTTGGAGATGTTGATGATGATATGGATAGAACGAGCGGATTTTTAGGAACAACTATGAATAAGGTGTTGAGGTTGTCCCGAGGATCCCACAACTACTACATTCTGTATATGTTTTTGTTTTCATTATTTGTATTTTTTATCATCTATTTAGTCATCAGATTCAGGTAGTTAGGTCAGAAAGTCTATCAAATAAAGTATTTTCAGTAAATTAAACATAGTTATAAGCATAAGCAAAATTTAGAATTTAATATATTATTTAAATTAATGTATGACTTCTATTGTGCAGTAATGCCTGCATGGCATTGATCCAAAAAGCATATAAATCCTGTAAAATATTGGTATGAAAATCTTGACATAATTCAACCTGTGAGATAGCAGTGTCTTCTGATTTTATACCACCAATATCAGTTCGTTACCGATGATGAATTTTTCAAAAATCAGGCGCTAGTAAAGTTACTCAAGAATAAACTTTTCATTCTTCTTGGATGTCATCATAACCTTGTTTATTTTACTTCACTAATTGTGCCTTTGAAAAAAAATTTGGGAAGTAGATACAGCATATCCAATTCAACATGGTACAGTAATTGGATCCACATCCAGTTCCACACTAATCTGACAGTAGATTTCTTATGGCTGCTTGTCTTTCATTGCGCAATACATCATCATTTATGTGCCAAATTAATATGGACAAGCTGTATGTATTATTATTTGTAAACACAAATTTGAAGTCGATCCGCGGCGCTCTTCCTTTTTTCGGAAGCTATGGCCCTTCAGAAAAAAGGTATAATCTGTACTTCTTTTTTGCACAAAAAAATGAAAACATCAGCTGCCCTTTACATCTCATTCCACCTTCTTCAAAACCTTTGCTTGAATTTTAACCTTTTTCCATCATAAAACTCCAACCAAAATTCCTGATAAGATTGCTTGGTTATAAAAAATCGAGTCTTTCACAGTGACGACTGTTGTTTTTTTGTTTTGAAAGGGTACCCAGCATTTTGAATGAAATGGACCCCTGACTTTTCTAGGATTTTCCTGTACCTGATGATGAGAAAAGTACTACAAACATTCTTCACATGTAATAATGACATATGCATGTAATAACCCCCTCAATCGAACTAAATAGTAACACTAAAAAAGTTTTGAAAACTCAATTATACAGTATGTTACATCAAATTTTCATGAACATGAGGTGCAGTGACATTATCAAAAAATGTTTCTTCTAATTGTTCAAAATAATTCACCAATACACAATGTACTGATTAAAAGAGTAGCATATCGTCATGTTTTTTCAAACCGAAAAACGTAATGATTCTCATTTGTATTCAATTAAAAAAAAACTTTCTCAAAATAATGGGATGTATGCTGATATACAAAGCGATTTGGACGTTATGCTCAAAAAAAATTCAAAAAGTAGACCCATTGAACAGTCCACAATCTCAACAAAAACTTCGTTGGACAGTTCTTCCTCTCTTAATGAAGTTTCGAAAATGTAGTTCTTTCATTATCAAATGATAATTTGAGCAGAAGCCTTTTTTTATAATACTGGATGTACAAAAACAATTTTTTCAAATGGAAAACCTCATATATCATTCAGGTGTGTATTACCCTTGATTACTTTTCGAAAATGTATGGGTAGGTACCAAGTAATACCCAAGGAGAAAAAATATATATTTAACTTCCTCAGCAAATATTTCAATTGATATTATTTTATACAAAAAACCCAGTGAAACATAAAAAAATCCAACTTAACTTTTGCTCTAGCTATTGTTTGAGAACACTTAATCCTAATAATATAAATAGGGCTTTAACCGAAAAGAACACTTCATGTGATACATCAGGAAACAGGTATACACGTTAGGTATTCCAGCATGCTTTACATTCACTAAAGAACTATTGAGATATGCTCAAAAATATCTAGTATTTTCATGCAAAAGTATACAGAGAATTAATACTGTTACATCACGAATTAAATCCTCAAAAAACACCACAGGGTGCAATTACTGAAAGAAGGCTTCTGGTCGTTTACATTTTTGAGGATTGAAGAAGATTCAGAATTCCCTGCAGAAAAAAATTAAAACTGTTCTAAAATCACGAAAATATTTTTTTTATTGGGCAATAATGACCGTTACTGATCATCAGAAAAATTTTAATGTTTTTTTTTGTATAAATGATATAACTATGGCTCACCGTTTACCATATAGCCCCCTATTTTCTGCAAGTACTTAAGTGTATATACCACACATGAAATAATATATAATTAGCATTGTGACTTCTTTAAAGTAAAAGATAAAACCGAAAGTGAAAACTGGTGTTTGAACCAGACAATATTCAGTTATTTCAAATCTTATTGAAAGTTATTACTAAACTGTTACCCTCACAGGTGGATGCTTTAATTTCCTAACCATTGATTTTTTTATACACAGGACTTCTTCAAATTACACAACTACATTAAAATTCTGCATGAAATTGTCTTCTAGAAATCAGTTTTGATAAATACAATATACATGTGTGAAATTATCCCAAAAAAGGGTTCAAATATTGCAGAGTACTTATTAAATTGGCTATACTTCTCCTGAACTGCATTCAAACAAAAAATGAGCTAGTCATAAACTATTTCTATTTTTCGATTGTTCTTACAAATTCATTTTCATTTCACTAAAGCCTCTACTGCCATAATCTGATCCTTTTGATCTGTCAGAAAGCTTGGGGTATGATGAATCTCCTTCGTGGATTGCAATTCTCGACTCTATAATCCTCCACCCTCCTCTACGGGTCCAATCGGAAGTATTATATTTAAAATAATATGTAATACAATATGCGCCAACTATTCCTAGTAGAATTTTGCCAGTGAAGTATCTCATAGAATAAGCCCTCTGTGCACCTACCACAGGTTCAATTACTTTGGCAAATTGATCCAGTGGCCACCTATATGCTCTTCGAATAGGATTATAGGTAGCTCTGTAGATTTCGGGAACTTTTTTTGGTTCGTTTGGGCTTAGTTCTTGATCCTTCAACCATTGTTTACGAAAAGCTCTTTCAGCATCAGTCATTCCAAAAAGTCGTTCGCGTTCATCTCCATATCGTCCAGCAATGGACATGGGCTTGACGCCTCCAGTGTTAGAAGCTTTTGCCATTATTGTTCTAAAACTCCAATTGATTAGTCAAACAAATATGTACTATTACGTAATATTCATCATTCACTAACAAGTAACAAGATTTGGGAAAATAATAAAATAAACCAACTGCAGAATCCAAATTGGCAGTCAGTACACACAGTTGCTCAGTTGGCACACTTGGACTTAGACAGTGGAGATCTATGACATTGGACACTTGGCTCCAGGGACATCAAACATTTATACAGAGGATGGCCCGATTCATCAATTTCATTATCCTATCAGTGACGTCAGCACGATGTCTCAAACAATCAAAATAGTATATTATTCAACAAGCGTATAATGATGGCTATTATTCACGAGGTGAAGTTTATTGCCACGAGGCACAGGCGAGTGACTTAAATCACCGAGAGAATGATAGCCATTATACGCGAGTAGAATTCTATACTTTATCAACTACTAATGTTTGGGAAAACCGTATGTGGTTTTATTTTCGTTAACTATAAAAAACTGTCGAAAGAAATTGCAGGGATCGACCTGTAGCGAAACAATATATAATATTATAGCTAGATCAAGGAAGTACTTGACAGCAGTGAATAATGACTCACTTATTCACTAGTGAATAAAGGGTATCAATAATGTCGAGCAAACAGACGTATAATGGGTATATTATACAACAGTCGTGAATAAACATTCACAAATGTTTTATTATTGATATTAATTTTTTATGTGAATTTATGTCATTATTCAGTAAAGAGTATAAAAACCCTCATTATTCTTGTCCTCCTATGTCACTAGAGGTAGTACAGCTGTTCTGTACTGGATGACCACAGTTTTAATCAAAAGACATTAAACATTACAGAGGATGGCCAGTTTCCTATACTACAATGTTATCCTGTCAACTGAGGTCACCGCGATACCTTCCGTATATTTCGTGACGAAGTAAGTTTAGCTAAGGTGATGAAGTCTGAACCAATCTAACGAATCTAACAAAGCTCAGTTTTTTTTAAACTTTGTTTGAGAATTGTTTTTCCACTTGCTATTTTGTTGATGCGTTTTGCTTTATGAAATTTAATTTGTGGGTTCAACCTATACTTTTTAAGCGAAACTCAGTGTAACTCATCAATATATATATATATATATATATATATATATATATATATATATATATATATATATATATATGCTCTCTGGAACTTCCGGTTGAACTGCGTCTGAAATTTTTCTTTTTTCGACTCCCACTTTGGAGCCATTCTCAAGACTGCTTGACTTGGTGGCGAGGCCTAAGTCTCCTTAACCCCCAGAGCACTCATCTTGACAGAGTGAAGATTGTGGTTTGGTGGATGGAGGGATGGTATTTATAGCTGTATGAGAATCCGACGTTGTTGAAAATGTCGGACTGTATACAGGTCTGGTTTGAGGATTAATTCATGGATTTATTCGAAGGGATAATGATGGTTTCCAGGAATTGGGGAGTTTTTGTGAGTCGTCTCGTTTGTTGAGGCATCGAGTGCGTTTTTCAATTTCTATTGCTTCGCGAATGATTCAGGAGTGGAGTGTTTTTGCTGTGGCAATGGTCTTCGTGTTGTTGAAGTCAATTTTGTGTCCGGTTTCGTGGTGGTGTTTGAAGAGAGTCGAGGTCATGTCCGAATTATGTACTGCTGGTTCGTGCTCGTAGGACCTGTTTGATATTCGTCGGTTCGTCTGTCCTATATATGTTCTCGAGCAGTCGTGGCAAGGAATTTCATATATTCCTTGTGATTCGTTGGGTATTGTATCTTTAGGTGAGCGCAGGAAAGAGGATATTTGATTGTTTGCTGTGAAAACTGTCTTGATGTCATATTTTGTCAGAATTCGGCTCACTTTATCAGTGACACCTCGAATGTAAGGAAGGAAAGCTTTCGGGCGTTCAGCCGGGTCGTCCGGTGGTTTGGGATGCGAGAAGCGGGTGTGTTGGCGTTGAATGGTTCTCTGGATCTGGGGTAGGAATAATCATTTTGAAGAAGGGCAGATGTGAGCTTCTTCAGCTCACTGGGTCTCTTATGGTCATCTGTGAGTTTGATGGATCTATTGATAAGAGAATTCAGTACGGAGCTCACCTGGGCTGGATGATGGTGGGAGTTGGCATTAAGATATTTATTGGTGTGCGTGGGTTTTTGGTAGACAGTATGAGTTAAATTATCGATGGATTTTGTGATGTGGACATCTAAGAAAGGAATAGCGTTGTTTGTCTCAATTTCCATGCTGAATTTTATATCGGGGTGAATATTGTTGAGGTGATTGAGGAAGGTGTGAAGGCTTTCGGTTCCATGGGGCCAGATAGCAAAGACATCATCCACATAGCGCAGCCAACACGTCGGCTTCAGTGCAGATGTATCAATTGCTCTAGACTCGAAATCTTCCATGTAGAGGTTTGCAAGTACTGGCGAAAGAGGAGAACCCATAGGGGCGCCTTTTACTTTTTTATAAAATTTGCCCTGGAACAGATAAAGTATGTACTGGACATACAATGACTAATGAGGTTGAGCGTGTCTTGGGAGATTCGATGTTTCGTTTTCAGAATGCTAAGTGTATCTGCTAAGGGGATGTTTGTGAAAAGGGATACTACATCGAAGCTTACCAGGATGTCTGTGGGACGGAAGTTGACCGATTTGATGATTTCTAAGAAATGGAATGGGTTTCGAACATATGATGAGGATTGTTCTGCAAGAGGTTGAAGAATGTTTGCGAGATATTTAGCTAGAGCTTGTGTTGGTGAGGCAAATGCACTAACTATGGGGCTGAGTGGAATGTTCGGCTTGTGTATTTTGGGAAGGCCATATATTCGAGGTGTACGTGAAGATTTTTCCCTGGGAATCAGAGATTTCTTCAGGTCACTTGGAATATTTGAGTTGCTGATGATAGTTTTTGTCTTTTTTTACAAATAGGTTATTGTAGGGTCTCTTGCACTTATTTGGTATTCGGGAGAGTTGATTAATCCTGTTAGTTTATCAATGTAGTCTGTGGTATACTGCTATACTGTATAAAGCCAAAAAGTGGCATGAATCAAAATTCAAAGCTGAATAAAATTTGAAGATAATAAAGAAATAGTTTCAATATACTTAACTCACTATAAATATAGAGAAAACTAAATACTTACCCTTTGTCTCGTATGCAAACAGCTTACCAAATTTAGGACCCTTGGAATAGTAGTAGATATAGGCCTGGGACCTACAGATAAAACATAATGTAAGTAATTTAAGGGGGCTTCTATCAAGATTTAGGTATCTGAAGAAATTCTTGGAGATTACTCACTAAAAAACAGTGTACTACTCCTTGGTCCAGTCCATCCTTTCCTACGGTATTATGAGTTGGGGCGGAGTTAGTGACATACACTTAGAAAATCTCAATGTATAGTACAGAGGTGGATACTGAAAATCATTTTGGGAAAACCTAAAGACTATTCCACCGATAGGTTGTTTGATGAAGCCAATGTATGTGACATTAGACAGCTTTATGGTCAAAAAATTTTAAATCACGTTTTCAAGAAAAAAATAGTTGTCTGTCCACCCTCCCACAACTATGAGACAAGGCAAAAAGAGAACACATATTGTCCTATATTATGTAGTAAAACTATAGGCCAACGTAGTTGTGCTTACCTCGGGAGCAAACTCTTCAATATGCTACCTTTAAATATAAAAACATGTAAAACTTTCACTAGATTCGAAATGAAAACAAAAAACTGGATTTTAGAGAAAAAAAATCGAATTTTTCCATGACATCATCAATATCGGAGTATAAATCAATTCAATCGACTGGTTCCCCAGGTAAAGAATTCGAAATCAATTTTTCATGAATTTATTTACAAATTTTAATAAACAGACTTGACTTTCTTTATGTTCAATTTTAAATATTATTTGTGATTTTACCCAAAGCTAGATGTAGGAGTTTTCACTAACATACTATTTTATATATATTTTTTTAATTTACTATTCACAAATCCCATTTGTCATACCACGCACAAGCTGAAATGAATCAGTTTCTGTGGTTCCTACCTGTTTATTCACACCCCCCTTTTTTTCAAATGTATCTTTTTTTTTTCACATGTATTGAGGATTACGGTGGCGTTTCCCTTGTCGGCCGGGAGAATGATAATGTCGAGATTGTTACGAAGGTTTTTGAGAGCTTGTCTTTCGGACGAGGTGTGGTGCCACCGTCAACAAAGGAAATAAATTCACAAAAAATACTCGATTCCATAAAGTCTTCATTCAAGGAAAAGCTTTCTAATTAAGTTTTGTTTCAGAAGCCGTTCATGTAAAACCTTTAAATTCAACTATGTATTTACTCAAGTGAAACAAAAAGGAAAATTTTGTTTATATTTTCAAAATCATAATAAAGTATTATAGAAATTAGAAATATAGAAATTCAGGAACAATTGTAATTAAGTAATTCTTAATCATATTTCAACGATTGCTCAAAAATATTCAAGGAAAGTTATAGCATAGAATTATACACAACATTAAATTTTTCAAACCTTACCTTCTCATCACCAAACAAGAAATAGAACAGAAGTAAGCTCGCAACTTTGGAGGATATGGTGGGGAATTCCTACTCTTGAAAATTTACACGTGTTGACCTCGATTGGCAAACTCGTGGCAGGAAATTTGGCAATCTTTACGACTTCTCCATGGGATATTTTGAAAGCAATTAAACTTAATGGGGACAGATGTTCATAGCACTTGCTGAAGCTTGCGTAATTCGCAACTCACAAAGAACGTTCTTTGTTCGAGGGGGGTATAAAAGCATTCGCACTTGCGAATTCATCATAGTATTCCAGTATCATAGTATTGGAATAGAGTGGTATAGAAAGAGTAATACAGTAACAGTAGTATGACATCAGAGTAATATAGTAACAAAGTGAATGATCAAGTATTATGTACCAAACAGTAGACAGTGATTTGAACAAAAACGCGGTGCAGTAATAAATCAGTCGCTAGAAGTGCTAAACGTTAAACTGAAGTATACCCAGAATCGCTCTTCAAAATGTTATGTAAGTCTAGCCGTTAAAGCCGAAGCGATGATATGATTATTTATGTACCATGTCTGTACGAGATTGTAATGAACGAAATTATGGGAGTTCTATTGACTTGCCGACGTATTTTGTGTTACGGAATCATCGATTTTGGGCCTTATGTATTCCCTGCTTTATTTGTTGAATGTTCGAGATGCCGCTTATCCAAAACCAATTAAAAACTGTTGAAAATTCCGCCAATTGTTATTATTTCCACCGAGAATTCACGAACCATAAAATAATCATGTACGATTGGGTATTTAACATCTCAAGGACCGCTCGCCTATTCAACATGGATTCTATTACAAATTTTGATGGTAAAATAGATATAAACGAGTTTCTACAAATCATCGACGAAACTGCCAATATCGCAGATTGGACGGAGAATCAAAAAGTCGCAATAGTCAGATTGAAATTACGAGGACTTGCAAAACAATTTTTGGAATCAGAACCCAGCTTGAAAACTACTAAATCTTGGGAAGAATTGAAAAAAGAATTGAAAAAACACTTTGCCATTGTACAATATCCAGGACAGTCTCTTAGGCAATTTTTAGAATGTCGCCAACGACATGGGGAGACGTGCCGGCAATTCCTAGCAAGACTGAAAATAGTAGCCCTCAGAAATCTCAAGGTTACAGGAGATCCAGCCGTTAACGTCATTCTGAGACAACAATGGGAACAAAGCCTTGTTACTCAATTTGTCATGGGTTTATTGAACCCAATAAGAAAAATTGTCTTATCATCAACCCCAAGGGAGAGAATGTCGCGGAGTCTTTGCTAGTACAAGTAGAGAACAGCCTGTGGAAAATGTACCCGTCAAATGTTTTAAATGCGATAAAAATGGTCACATTGCTAGACATTATCCTACATATGATAATGACAGAAATAAAAATTTGAGCTATAAATGCCATAAACCAGGCCACAAAATCCGAGATTGTGCAAAAGACAAACCATGGGAACTTCGACCTCGAAGACATGAGAGAGACGGGCGTAATTATTCATATCAACCGAGAAATTCTAATAACAGGAGACCAGTACAATACAGGGATACATATACGGCCACGAGAGATTTTCGCCAAAGAAACGCACCACCACCAAGGAATTTAAGCCACGAAGCAGCTGTATTTCAACCCCGCAATATAGCTGCTCCCTCTCAGAACGATGTTTAGATACTGGATTGGCAAGGATACTTAGTTGCACTCAGGAAGACGAAAAACCCCGAAATATTGCGCAGATATGGATTCGAGGAGAATTATATACTGCTATGATTGATTCTGGGGCACAAGTATCCTTAATAAAGCCAGACGTCGTCAAGGGGTTCAGTATAGAAAGGACACCAACATTCAATATAATTGATATACAGGGTAGAAAAATACCAGATAAGGGAATCGTGAAGATGCCTATCACGTTAAGTCGAGAAAAAGTGATTGAACACGATTTCATTATAATTGAATCAGGAAATTTCGATGCAGATTTACTACTAGGATTGGATTTTCTGCAGAAATTCGAAGTAAAAATTGATTGGGGAAATGGATGTATGTATTTGTTAGAGGAAAAAGTTGAGTTAATGGTAGAAAAGAGATTCGTTAGGAACACAGAAAAATTTTATGACAATAGGATACGAGAAATGGAAAAAGAATTGAACGAGATGAAAATTGAAATGATGAAAATGCAAATATTAGTTAGTGAAAAATTCAAGAACGACGCGAGTTCGAGGTCACCGTCAATGACTGTGGATTCCGCGACGCAGGGGTGTGACGACCCCTCAGAAATCGACAACAACAGACTTCGTATGAATCTTTTACCTATACTACAAACAAGGTACTTGGCTAGTTCCAGCAGTTCATCAGAAAATTCTAGAAAAAAATCAATCACCGGTGGAAATAAAATTAATAGGGAAAAGGAAACTAGAGATGAAGTGAATAAGGAAACAAGAAATAGAAAGTACAAGGAAATAGAAAATGAAGAGGAAATTGAGACAAGAGCTGTAGAGAAAAATAAGAGAATACAAGGAATTCCAAAAGGGTCAGAAATGAAAGGAAGTGATATTTTAGTCGATCTCAAGAACGACAATGACGGACAGACAGAAACTGCTTCAAGAAGCTATTCTGAAACCGAAAAAGTCGTTACTGATGGGGTAGGAATTTATTTGTCCAAGGATTTAATTATTCCTGCTCGGAGTGTGGCTATTTGTTTCACTAAATTGCAGAAAGGTCCTGCACTGACTTCGGAAAATGTAATAATAGAAGAAGGAGAAACTCAACAAGGAATTATGGTGGCAAGATCTGTTTGTGAATTACAGGATGACATCCCCATTCAAGTGATGAATATTTTAGAGACTGAACTATTAATTCAGCGAAATTATGTTACTGCAAGGGCATACGAAACTGATACCGAAGAAGAAATTCTGGATGACCTAGTATATGCGAATGACGAATATCAAATTTCGCCCGAACCTGCAGATATCGAAGAAAGCCAACATGCTTGTAGCGAGCGCTCGGAGAACGAATCCAACAGCGATGCCGATACAAATAATTCCGGAGTAGGAGGAGAAAATAGTAACGATACTGACTCTGTAAATGAAAATTCTGATTTAGAATCTATTATTGAAACTTAACCAACGCCGTCCATTAGCCATTCTCATCATGCAAGATCGAAAGGGCCAGCACCAGAACATGACTGGGTCCTGAAAAAACGGTTCTAATGCATGAGAAAGTATTGAAATACGAGTATTTTTCACAAGCCGACAACGCTGTTTTACCGAGATGCGACTTACGAGTTACAGCGCCGCTAGCATTAAGAAAAGGCACCGAGTATTGATTTTCAGACAAGGATTCCCGATCATCTCTATCTTAGACTAGAGAGTGGCGCGCGCGCCGATATGATTTAAAATTGAAACCAAGAAATGATGGGACGAATAAACGAATTCAGCCGACAACGGCAACGGTAATAAAATATATCATTCTCCTGAAATGCCGCTAGCAGAGCTTGGAAATGCATCAATAGTACCCAAAGATGAATATGTAATTGCATTTTCGGAATTGCGTGAATCGATCGTAAATATCGATAACGCTAAATCGGCAAAATGGACATCAGAGACAACGTTCGGTTGAAATGAGAATAACAAAATAATATTTAGAAAAATAAAAATACACCTAAAAAACACAGTTCTAGACGATTTCCTTCAGATAGATAAACAAACTCAAGTGAAGTTTCATACTCGGCTAAAAAAAATGTTATTGCTAGGAAGAAAAATCTATATAAATGGGACTTTCAATGCGCGAGGGGACAGTAGAAGTTCACGTCGCGAGTGTTGAGTTCTTAACCTCAAATCAAATTGAGTTAGTGAGGTCTATGCAGAATACGGAAGAAAAATACGCGTTATACTGATGGTAATCTTAACCCAACTAGCGCGGGAGAGACCTTACCTGTCCGAACCAGCAATTTATTCATCCTATCAGTTGGGTTACAACATATTATATAGCATGATTTTTCATGCCGAATTATTTCGCGTGTCCGTATACCTGGGGAAGCACAGTTGTATCTGTTTATGGTGCGAATTAGCCGGTAGACCACCCTGCCCATGCGAAAGATGCGCACCGCTACCAGAAACACCTGGCCCAGAGGCAGCCGGAGATTAAATTAAAAATCCTCAACGACTCTCACCGATCCAAAACGGAAACGAGGGATGCCGATGTCTGTTATGCAACCCTCCTTCTCCCCCTCGTTTCTTTGAAGGGAGATTTTCGAACGAGCCCAACCGAGTGGATGCAGCAGCCAATGCCTTTCCTGCCCCTTTTGATGCACTGCTGGCCAACCCCATTGCCAGACTCCCTGACGCTCTCGCCGCAGCCCCAAGGGAAGTCGACGACAGAGTTCTCCTCTAGCGGGAACCCCGGAGTCCGACGCCCCCGGAGCGGAACGCAGTGTGGGCGGTAGCCCACGACATGCCACCTACTCCTAGCTCTGGTTTCGGTGAAGAAGACGCGATGCCATTCGACGAAGTCGAATAAACTTAGCAAAAGCGTGAGTAAAGATTTGAGAAACAATGATAGGACACTCTTAATATTTCGTTTGTATATTATCTACTTTAAGATTTTTGCATATAGCCATTTTTATGTTTTCTTTATAACCATTTTTATTACTTCGAATTTTTTTGCATATAGTCATTTTTAATATTTTTTCTATATATTACTTTGAGGGTTTTGGCATATAGCCATTTTTACTATTTCTTCTATATAACCATTTCACTACCTTAAGATTTTTGGATGTATTCATTAGTAATAAGCATTTTTCGGACTATGAAATGGATCAAATAACAATTTTCTGAACTGACTTGGCTGTTCTATGGATGAAGGCCAGTAGAATATTTTTAGTTGCTTATTATCTTTCTTATATATGTATAGATATAATATGTGTATATATTCCTGGGACATTGGAATCCAAGGGTAGGTAACTTTTGAATTCTTTCGAAACAAGGAGTCTCTGATAGCATTTCTATTCAACAGTAAAACGATAAAAATTCTGTTTACTGTTTGACAAGTCATGAGAGTTAAAAATAATATCTTTTGAATCAAAAATGGTTTTCAAGATTAGGCAAACCATTTTTTTTGGGGTATTGGAGGTAATGTGGTGCCACCGTCAACAAAGGAAATAAATTCACAAAAAATACTCGATTCCATAAAGTCTTCATTCAAGGAAAAGCTTTCTAATTAAGTTTTGTTTCAAAAGCCGTTCATGTAAAACCTTTAAATTCAACTATGTATTTACTCAAGTGAAACAAAAAAGAAAATTTTGTTTATATTTTCAAAATCATAATAAAGTATTATAGAAATTAGAAATATAGAAATTCAGGAACAATTGTAATTAAGTAATTCTTAATCATATTTCAACGATTGCTCAAAAATATTCAAGGAAAGTTATAGCATAGAATTATACACAACATTAAATTTCTCAAACCTTACCTTCTCATCACCAAACAAGAAATAGAACAGAAGTAAGCTCGCAACTTTGGAGGATATGGTGGGGAATTCCTACTCTTGAAAATTTACACGTGTTGACCTCGATTGGCAAAGTCGTGGCAGGAAATTTGGCAATCTTTACGACTTCTCCATGGGATATTTTGAAAGCAATTAAACTTATTGGGGACAGATGTTCAAAGCACTTGCTGAAGCTTGCGTAATTCGCAACTCACAAAGAACGTTCTTTGTTCGAGGGGGGTATAAAAGCATTCGCACTTGCGAATTCATCATAGTATTCCAGTATCATAGTATTGGAATAGAGTGTTATAGAAAGAGTAATACAGTAACAGTAGTATGACATCAGAGTAATATAGTAACAAAGTGAATGATCAAGTATTATGTTCCAAACAGTAGACAGTGATTTAAACAAAAACGCGGTGCAGTAATAAATCAGTCGCTAGAAGTGCTAAACGTTAAACTGACGTGTACCAGAATAGCTCTTCAAAATGTTATGTAAGTCTAGCCGTTAAAGCCGAAGCGATGATCTGATTATTTATGTACCATGTCTGTACGAGATTGTAATGAACGAAATTATGGGAGTTCTATTGACTTGCCGACGTATTTTGTGTTACGGAATCATCGATTTTGGGCCTTATGTATTCCCTGCTTTATTTGTTGAATGTTCGAGATGCCGCTTATCCAAAACCAATTAAAAACTGTTGAAAATTCCGCCAATTGTTATTATTTCCACGGAGAATTCACGAACCATAAAATAATCATGTACGACTGGGTATTTAACATCTCAAGGACCGCTCGCCTTTTTGCCAACCAACTATACCCGGTCGTCACAGAGGTGACATTGGAAGGTGGGATTTTTGCTCTTCTCAAGGAAGAGGCGATATCTTGCCGGGCTTCTTCGGCTGTGTTTTCGGGAAGATGTGAGATAGCTGATTCTGTCTGAGCTATGATGGTTTCGATTGGAATGGATTTTGGGGTAACAGAGAAGTTGAAGCCTTTTGATAAAATTGCCTGGGCATTTTCATCGAGTGGGGTGTCAGAGAAGTTGTTGATAAACTTGAATAAACTTGATAAACTCTACAATAAACAAAATTAACATTGCGTAACAAAAATAAAACCAAATGAATTGATCCTTATGGACCTTATAAGCACACAATTAACTGAAAACATTCCAAAGGAACATCAATCTTATAGGATTATTGCAAATTGGCAAATAATCATTAGAAAACAACTACTTTTCGTGCTAATACCACGATATATATTCAATCACAGATGATGATTGTGAACCTGGTTAAAACATGGCGTGTACAATTTCATTACAGCTAACACTTTTCTTATTATTTTTGGTAGTCTGTGAGAACCTACCCTGTACTGATGTTGGACAAGAACCTGAAACCGGTATGAAGGCCTCAAATAAAGCAAAATCTGTAGGTTTTGTAGGCCTTGTAGGAAATTTGTACAGATATTCTGGATATTCCCCTAGTGTAATTCAATAGCCGTTCGGGCATTAGCTCGGGAAGTAGTTGTTTTCTGTTGAATATTTGCCAAAATCCTATTTTATAGGTGGTTGCGTACAACATTTTGATTAATCCAAACTCTTCGTGTTTGTAAGCTATACGTTATGCATTTCAAGTGTGCCGTTTCTAAATTTTGAAATTCTTCAGCGCATCCTGTACGGTATGCTAACATAATATGTGTGATGATGATAACAAAAATCGGCAGTGACGCAGTGGAACATGTGCAGGGTACAGCTGCAAGAGGTCCAGCGCCTGACAGATAATGAAAGAAACATTGTTCTAATAGAGGCGTCTCGCTTTATAATTTATCACAAACTTATTAACATTCTGGGTGTCTCGTATCACCATTATTGTCATTCCAACCATCATGTGAAGTATAATGATATGTATTACATATTGGTGTTTTCTTCCTATCTGGCATTATTTGTTGCTGCTTTTGGATTGAAAATGCCGCCTCCGAAAAACTGCCGCCTGAGGCGACCGCCTCACCCCTAGCACCTGCCCTGAATATCAATAATAAAACATTTTGTTACGTCCTAGTACCGGCCCTGCCGACTATGGATGTGAATTGGTGCCGCAGTTCCAGGAAAGATTATACCTGCGTGATCGCGGCTCACCCAGAATGTTCGATTGTCAAGTTTTGCCTGGATGATTCTCCACTATGTGAGCGTCTATATAAGCGGGAGCCGCTCACGCCGACGGCAGAATTTGTATTACAGAGAGTAAGTGATTCGGCAGTTTTATTCAGAGCAAAGTGACGAGAGTTGTTGAGATCTAAGTGGAACAGAGCTTTATGCGGAGGTAGAGTTTTTAGAGTTTAGTACCGAGCATTGGAAAGTTATCGGAGCGATTTAAGTGATTGTGTTGTATTGTATTGTGAAAGAGAGTTTTAGTAAAAAAAGTTTAGTGTTGTTTGGTGTTTTAATCGACGAACCCAGGGATTATCGTAACAATGGTGTCAGAATTGAGCTTTTCCAAAGGGAGATATCGTAACAGTGGTGTCAGAAGTGGGATTTTTGCTGGTAATAAAAACGATTTATGATGAATACGAGAAGTACATCTTACGATACGATGGAGGACATGTTGAAATTAATCCGAAACCAATTTGCGGATTATGAATGACGACGGCAGGAGGAAAAACAAGAAGAAGAAAAGCGACGACAGGAAGAAAAGAAAGAACGACAATTAGAACAAGAAAATGAAAAGAAAGAACGACAATTAGAACAAGAAAATGAAAAGAAAGAACGGAAAGAAACACTCCAGAAAAATCTCGAGAATGAGAAGAAAGAACGAGAAGATGAAAAGAAAGAACGGGAAGAAACACTCCAGAAAATTCTCGAAGAACAGAGGAAAGAACGAGGACGTGAAAAAAATAGAACGAGAACGTGAAAATATAGAACGAGAAGAAGCAATCCAGAAAATTGTAGAAGAACAGAAGAAGGTGAGAGTAGAACAAAATAATGAATTAGTTCTAAAAGAAAAACAATGGAAAGCAGACTTCCAGAACGTTCGAGAATTACAAGACAAGTTATTCGAGCATGTTTTACATGAAACAAAAGTACAAAGGGAGACGTCAAGAAAATCGACGATGACGTCAATAAGAAAGTGGATATAGTGCGAGAGGAGATGAGAAATTAAATGAGAGGTCTAGAAAAACATATAGCTCTTCTCAAAAACCGAGATCGCCGAGACAGTGTTGCCACGTCAGGAATTTCCATGAAACCACCGACTTTTGATGGTCAGTCGTCTTGGTCCATGTACCGTCGACGATTTTGAGGCTGCGGCAGAAACTAATGGATAGGGCGACGAAGAAAAAGCTACGGCACTAATAGTAGCTTTGATAGGGCCAGCTTTGGGTATATTACAAATGATACCCATAGAATAGCAGAAGCAATATCAGGACCTGATTTCTGCACTGGAGTTGAGGTATGGCGATCAACACCGAGAACAGCTGTACCGGGCCCAAATGAAGACTCGCCCACAAAAATCAGGTGAGAGTCTGCAAGAATTTGAGGCAGATGTTCGACGCCTAATCCAGCTGGCATATCCAAAAGCACACGGAGATTTCAAGGAGCAGTTGACTGTGCAGATATTTATAGACGGGCTGAGAGACCCAGAAATACAAAGAACTTTACGATTGACGAGTTTCAAGAGAAGTAGCGATGCGTTGGTTCGCTATTTGGAAGTGGAGGCGGCCTTCAACACGTTGAGGCCGAAAGTGCGTGCAGTATCAATAGAAGATCCCTAACAACGCTCAGGCGCAGCGACTATTTCAATAGAGAAGGTTCTGGAGGAAATAAAATTAATGATAAATGGAATGAGCACCCAGAAGAGAAGAACATGCTACAGATGTGGAAAACTGGGACATCTTATAAAAGACTGTTGGGTGAAAATGCCGCAGAGGATTTGCTATAGATGTAGGAGGCCGGGACATTTTATAAAAGACTGCAGGGAGAGAATGCCACAGAGAAAATGTTACAGATGTGGAAGATCAGGGCATTTCATGGAAGATTGTAAGGTGAGAATGTCACCAGAATCCAACTCACCTGCCAGGACGCCGCCAAATTCGCAATCACCTGCGAGGTCAAGGTCACCGAGGGTCATCTATGTCAACAGGCTGAAAAGAACATCTGAGAGCCTCACCATTCCAGGGAAATTGAATAAAATGGATGTAATATGCACCATAGACACCGGTGCTGCAGTTTCCTTGGTACGCAGCGACATCCTTCGGCCTGGAAACGTGAAGCCTATTCCTTCCAACGTCGTGCTTCGGACAGTCACTGGTGAAAACGCACCTATTTGAGGAGAGGCTGAAATTACGTTGATTCTTGGGCGACTCACTATCACAGGTACAGTCTACGTCGCAGATATAGAAGATAAATTCATACTCGGAATGGATTTGATCAGTGACCATGGAATTTCATTCGACAATGAGAAAAAGATTATAAGGTTCGGAGGAGAAGAATTCGTCCTTACAACTCCAGCAGAAAAGGCAATGCCTGTGAAACTGCGATTACCGGAAACTGCGAGAATCCCTGCACTATCGAAGGAATAAGTAGCTCGTGTCACAGAGAATAATGTCTCTGAATGCAGCGCCCAGCCATCGGATATTGGACAAGCCCGGATGAATACAGAAAAAGCCATCCCTGTGAGAGCCGCTAGGTGTCGTAATAGAAGTAAACGTGACATCTCCGAGATGAAAACGACTGGAAGGGCTGACTTGGTCAAACAAGAAGTCAACAGTGCAAATCCACTTGATTCAACAACTATCCAGTAGAGTTCAATTTCCTAAGCGACAAGAGATGCTAGAGCGCATTGACAGGAGGAAGGCGCGGCACTATCGGAAGGCAAATACTGGCGGGTTTCAAGAAGAAGATGGAGTGTGGCTGTATAACCCCCGTCGTAGGATGAATGATGTGGTGTACAGTGTTCAACGTAAGCCTAGAAACAAAATGAAAGTCGTACACCTAAAGAGACTAAAATGTTACAATGGGCATAACGAGATGTTGTTTGATCGGGACGATCAAAATTGAGAGGGGGATAATGTTACGTCCTAGCGCCGGCCCTGCCGACTATGGATGCGAATTGGTGCCGCAATTCCAGGAAAGATTATACCTGCGTGATCGCGGCTCACCCAGAATGTTCGATTGTCAAGATTTGTCTGGATGATTCTCCACTATATGAGCGGGAGCCGCTCACGCCGACGGCAGAATTTGTATTACAGAGAGTAAGTGATTCGGCAGTTTTATTCAGAGCTGAGTGACGAGAGTTGTTGAGATCTAAGTGGAGCAGAGCTTTGTGCGGAGGTAGAATTTTTAGTACAGAGAGTTTAGTACCGAGCATTGGAAAGTTATCGGAGCGATTTAAGTGATTGTGTTGTATTGTATTGTGATAGAGAGTTTCAATAAAAGAAGTTTAGTGTTGTTTGGTGTTTTAGTCGACGAACCCAGGGATTATCGTAACAGTGGTGTCAGAATTGAGATTTTCCAAAGGGAGATATCGTAACAATTTGTAAACTCGCAGAATATATGTTCATCTATGAATCAGGTTTAACATTTTGTAAGTTTTCTTGGAGATGATCAAAATATTTATCTACTATTTTACGGATATCTCCACTCTCCCGCCAATACTATCGAATACACTAGCCTTCTTTCCTCGCCTTCTGACAAAATTGTTTGCCTACCATGTTTCTTTTGCTTCAGTCGAGCATGACGTTGTAGCGTCGATTTTGGTATATGATATAGCTCTTCAGCTTCCCGAAGGATTATTTGGCCTCTTCTAAACTGCCTCAAAGCCGTTTGGAGCTGTTTTGCACTATAATTCTGATACACCCTGGTCCCAGGCGTTTTTTTGTATTTTCGGACCATCGATTCACCCATAGAAGTGATTCGTTTTTGTCTGTAATAAATTACCAAAAATTGTACAAAATAATTGAATCAACGACTTCTTAACATCGACACAACGCCCACAAGACAGGTATACTATATTAACAATGCAATACTCAAGTCCTAAATCAAAATACCTTTTCCACACGAAGTTTTCAGCCGAATCTCAGAACGTAAAATTTTATTGCAATATTTGGACAACTGTACGAATAAAACGTTGAGAACTATTTGACGGCGACATACAAAGGAAATTCGCTTGTTGTATCTGCAGCAGGTTTTTCATATTACCCATGCTAAAAACAGCTATAAGCTATAAATATGAAAATCACGTGGTTGAAAATACACGTCATACTGTCCCGATTGACCCCTTAGTCCCGATTGACCCCTTAGTCCTGATTCACCCCGTTTAACGGTACTACAAAAATAAAGTTTCATTTCACATCATTATACTATTATTATTTGACATTTTCAAGTACATAAAACAATTGTGAAATGAAAAAGAAATAAACAAGATGAAAATTATCTTTAGATAACACGAAAATGAATATTTTAGAACATATTCCAAACGATATAAGTGATATATTTCATGGAAAATGAAATGTACAAGAAAAAAAAACAATACAAAATATCTTTAGGTAACATAAAACTGATTATTTTACGTACATACAGGATCCAAGGTTGAGATTTGAGACACACACAGAGTAACAGAGAGGTTGAGACATTTTATGGCGCTTTTCTTTCTCACTAATTCGTTTGTTCGTTGTTAGTGACAGAAAGAGGACAGCAAACTCTAGATAGTGGATGTTACAAAACTACAAAACCCATAATTCTTATATTGTAAATTCCGTTATTCCAGTATCCACTCTCAATCCAATTCATTTCTGAAGTCAAAATACAGTGGTGCTATGTCCTTATAATCCTTCAGTTTTGACAATTTCGAACTCATTTTCTCTAGCTGTTGAAATTGCCCGCATTCTACCCGCAAAATTCAAATACCCGCAAAAATACCCACAGAGCTCAAAAATACCCGCAACGTGGGTAATTACCCGCTAATCGGCAACGCTGGTAATGTCTCACAGAAACCACCAGTTACCACCGCCGATCATCGGTCGGTAACCACCGGTTAATAATTTCTAACATGTTTCAAATTTGGTATATAAATTTTATATTTTCGGAACGCGGTTCCTGTCAAAATCGCTGTAACCGGTGAAACCGATATGTTTATTGATTAAAATAGGCGTGGTCTGTCAAAGTTGTCATTAAATCTGTAACCCGAACAACCGCTGAATTTTATCGGTTACAGTGGTAATTTGATCACAGGACACTTATATATGTACTTTGAGTTGGTCAAAGTTGGTCTGTCTGTGGTGTATTTCGCTGATGTTTTGGATGTGGTTAGTTGTGAGGACGTAGATTGGCATTATTTTTACTTTTTTATTACTTGTTTTTTTGTATTTATTCTTGATAATCGTAGAAAATGATGAAACATTTGTTCATTTTCGCTGCTAAAAGTATCAGAATCCAATAGTACGTTGATAAATACTCCCATCAACTGGTGATCCATTTCAATTTCAATGAGCAAAGAACGAAAATTATGAAAATATAAAAAAATTTAAGCAAATACCAGGTTTATAATTCTTGTTTTGTACATGAAAAACTCACAAGTGAAACTAATATGAGGCACAGAAAGATATTGGATTTATATAGTGCCAAAGAATACAATTAATAATTAAGGTCAAATCAGTGGCGGATCCACGGGGGGGGTTTCCGGGTCCGGACCCCCCCCATTGGGAAAATAAAAGCTTTTTTTTCAATTTTTATCGGCTCCTAATTTCCAAATTTTATTAGGGAACGAAAAAATGTCACATAAGCAAGACAAAAAATAAAATAGAATAATTTTTTTTTGCTTTAAAATTGAAGAACTTCAATAATTATTATTACATTCCATTGAAAACTGAAAAGCAGGCTACATTCAAACATTAGTGAATTTTCATTTTTTAACAACCAATTTCATCAATTTATTCATTTCAATAATCCTCCAATTCCTGAAAAAATAATTCTCAAGAATTAAAAATAGTACAAACAAGGTCTGGATTGAATGTTACCCAAACAAACAAATTTTCTTGAAATTTTTGGACTCACCGATTTTTCTTTCCTTTTTTTTTGGTTCAGTCGGTTCAGACGGATCAAGCCGAGTAAAATATGAAAATAGAGTCCTCTTCATGTTGTAGGTTCAAAATAAAATACTTTTTTTTTAACTATCAAATTGCAATTTTTCTCGATGACACTTTGAAGTTGAAGAAAATGACACTTGTCAGGCATATCGAGGAAAAGTTCGAGAAATTTCTGACAGTGCTGCCATTGGATCCTTTTTGGCTCAGTATTTGAAAAATCAGACTTGTAACATTCGTGATGAGTATTGTGTATGCCGGTAACGATTTGAATATACTATGTATGAGTAGAATATGCTGTTGATTAGGTTAAATCAACTCGATTCGATTTAAAAAAAGTAAAGTTTCGAACCTACTTTACCTCTCTCACCTCAAGAGCATGACTCAGCAAAAACCGTTATTGCCTGGAAGAAATATATATATATATATATATATATATATATATATATATATTATATCAATATTTCGATTACGTATGCAGAGATACTTTTCATTTTCCTTATTTGGAATATAAGGTAATAATCTCCATATAATAAAGAGTCCACTCTCATACCAACTGAACAATGTCGATTTTGAAAGGTAAATTTCCGATATTTGCTATTTTTGATAGAAATAAAACGATTGATTATCAAGTATACAAACCCTATATTAAATTAGTTATAAGAATACTTAAACCTGAACATAAAGTTGCGACGACAAAACTGATTACTGGAATTAAAATCATAGCGCCTTCTACTTCGTGTCTTTGTACAACCCTGAAACAACATATCAATTTGTAACTGAAAATGAGTTCAAATAAATGTAAATCTATGATTTCATATACTACGCATTGAGAAATATGTGGTATTTCTTGACGTATTTCATTTCAAGTGGCATTCTCATTGAGTATTATTGATAAAACTTAGGTCATTAACGAAATGAATATTCAAAATTACCTCACCTAACAATACATATTTTTGATATCAGTTTATTTTGGAATACCTCGTATTCTTGAATCTCACAAGGCGATATCAGTTTTTTTTAGAAAAGGAAGTCTTGATATCAGTTTGTTTTGAATATCCTGCATTATATAGGTCATATCAGTTCCTTTTCATTTCCCCCTGATCATGCATATTACAAGGCACCAACTAACTGTTAGTGTCACACAGTATCGAATGCCCTGGCAACATTCTGGGGCCCTATTTGACCCCCAGGAACACTCATGAGACAGAACTACTTTCAGCGACGTATACAAATACGTCGCTCTCCAGTTAGTTAAGTTAGATATGGCATCCTTTGTGGATAAATTGTTCATGAATCAGAATTATGAGATATGCAAAAGGATTTGATCTGGGGATTCATCCACCCCCAAAGAGACTTGTTCTGATATTTCCTTTTCATTTACATTTTCTAAAATTGCTTATGTAATATTTGCTGTTGATGGCGATTTGGGTGGTTCTGACTCGCGTGGCCCATAAAAATAAAACTTTTTTGATTTAATGAAAAGAAAATGTCAAAATCAAATTGTATTTTCGGATCTCTCAATATATTCTTGATGTACTCTGACCTAATTAACATGAAATAGTTTTTTTCTATGTCCCAGGTGAATCAAAAACTCTTGGGCCTTGGGATAGGTAAGATCGTCGCCTTCAGGGAATCGACATTACTTTATACCCTTGGCGCATAAGTAACTTTTATGGGTTTATCATTGAATCAGGCATAGATAGTGTTTTTCCTGTTGAATGAAATATCCAACCTCAGAGTACGTCCAACCCTAGAAATACTGAAATGTACATATTAGGACATGCCCAGATTACGTCGCGTCGGGTGGTATATTGCACTAAGAGAGTGGGCAAGTTCTCAGACACACTCACATAATGATTGAAATGAATAATGATACTTACGAAGGTATTGCTAGAACAATGATATTGACAAGAATGCCTTCAGTGAATGCGAAGATCGAAATCAAAACGATGTAGCCTGTATCCCCAAAATATACCGGCAAGTGATTTCTTGGATGGGCATTGCAAAATATCATCATAGGAACTAATGCAAGTCTCAATACTGCTAGTATCATGATAACCATTCCATGTTTCGGCTGAAAGATAGAAAATTATATTAAGATATCTGCTGTATTTCAATCATATTTATCTACTTCATTCTGCCACGGGAAAAATCAAGTCTCAAGTATACTTATGATTTATACTTTGAGACCAGGGCCATTCATGGTTAGAGCAATGAGAGTTCTTAGCAGTATATACGAATGATTGGTGTAGTCGATATCGAAAATGGAATTCATATGAGTTTCACACCCTGTATGCGGGTCTCATCCTGAAAAGTATCAGTATCAGTTTGAAGTTCGTCTCACGATTGAAGATCGTGGCAGACATTTTGTCAGCATATTTCAGAGTGATCTCAGTAGGTCAGGTTGCTCAAAATGTGAGAGTTGCAAATATGCATCAGATATCGACCATTTTCAATGAATGCGGGTCATAAATCAGGTCATTAGCAAATCAAAAAGGTACTGGAAGAAAAATTGATGGTGATCGATATCGCTAGGGGTAGATCTCTCCAGAGACAAGGAGAGAGAAGTTGTAGTCACTTTCAGGAAGCGAGAAGAACAAGTTGCAAATTGTGCGAAAAGCTTACGTAGGGATTGGCCATCGCATCGTGGCCAATTCTTCTTCCATCGAAGGGGAGCCCGTTGCGTTTCTGAAGGTACGAAAAAGTTTATTGTTCGGTCAAAAATCGGAAAAAATAAGTGGATAACAAATTCGTGCGCGAAGGTGCTGTTTGGTTTCTGGGATATACTCTCGTTTTTGGAAACTAAGAAGATTATGGAATAGGAGTTTTATTGAATACCGGAATGCAAAGTGAACAGTGAGAACTATTCACATAATATTGAGAAATCCACTGACTCTTTCAAAGTACCGAGAGCTTATTGAGATAGGGCTAGGACAGCCAATGAGTTATAATTAGTCGGTATACGCATAATATATATAGTTAAAATTCATTGTGTTCTGTATCACATTTTTCTGACATTTTATTTAGTTTTTCATACGATTCGTTTTCTCATCGAGAAGACTATTGGATTCATTTCATTTTCTGCTCATTCTTTTTTTGTTATTTTATTATAGTTATCTGGTGGAGGTATTTCATCCCAACCCAGGGCAATATTCTACAATCTTTGTATGAGATGCTTGGTAAAGAAAGTGACGGGAGTAAGTATAGCGAATGGATTAAATAAGATACCTGCTGACTCGGAGAGCATATTACGCTTAGTACAATCGCGTTCTAGCAAAGACAGAAAAAAAAAGGAATCGTTAACAGGGTTCCACCGTATTCCTGAGTTCAAAACCCCCCTTTTTCAATAATGAAATAATTTGATTCCTGAGGATTTCTGCTTCAGGAAAAGTTGTTTTTTCGGAGAGCACACATCGTCCACATGAACACTATTTCTTAAAACTTCAGCCGCTTCTGGACAGTTATTTTCCTCCTCAGTGTGCAAGCTGGAGTAAAGAACGAATTGTTGAGTACGCTGAACAAGATATACCGTAAGTAACAGTTAGTAACCTATAATCACAAATCTTATCTCTTGGCATACGATGCGTTGATAGTTCTGATCTGATGCAGATACCAATACTTCACGGTACATGTGGCGAATATCAGTGGTAAGATAATAGACGTGAAATCGAAAACTCAAGAAAATGGGGGCAAGATCACGCTGAAGCTTCGGACCTGTAAACAAACTTTGATTGAGGGATGACTGGTGGGGGAGACTAGCGGAGGCGTTGAAAACAACACGTAGCTTAGTGCTTTCCGGTTTCGAAACGAATGTTTGCGGATTATAATATGACATTGGAGGAACTTCTGGTACAGAAATTTCTCCCATATGTCCTGAGTCTAAGTATTCCTGCATCTCGATATTCCTTGTATATAGAAGGATTTGCGAAGGACTGCGAAAATATATTGCACCTACTGTCTATTTGCGCTGGAGACCGAAACAAAAAATTAGCCAGAGGTACGTTTAAAAATTGTGATGAAAATTGAAGCGATATGGGTGATGAAGCCAATTTATCATAGATCTTGGTCAAAATTAAAGCGTCAACACAAACAGGATCGTTTTTGTCGACCGGTTTCAGGTAAAAAGTAACTCCACCGGAGTTTACTAAGGTTTTTGTCTCAATGTGAATTTTGTTACAATTCGAACACGGAATGTGGTAAACTGCTCGTGACTGTGATGATAAGGGGGTTTTAAATTTTCTGAAAATTAAGGTAATGGTTGGGACTGTTTCATTTGCAATTTTTATTTGTGGAAAAATTCTTGTGCAAGTCTAAAAAAGATGTCTGTAATATATGGTAATGAAGTAGAAAAACATTGGATTGGAGCCATCACCTCATTAGACAGTATTATTGGAAGAATTCTGTGTAATATTATCTATATTTATTGAATTATGGTTATCCTAGTTGACGTACTGAACAGGATTTTTTTTAATAGTGCAGGAGGATAGAAATTACGTATGAACAAATCATATAGAATTTTGAGGTTTTTTCATGGAAAAGTGAGTCGGAAACACAAAGTACTCGATGCTTCATCTGTTTGACCAAATTTACTTTGATGGATTGTTTGTGGTATGAGTGATAATTCATAAATCTTCCACTGCTTATAGATTTTATATACGTCGATGATTACACTATTATCCTCAGTGCGTCGAAATTTTGTGTCTAGAAAGGGAACACTATTTTCCTCATCCTCACATTCTATTGTAAACTGTTCGAAGGGATCATAATTATTGAAGACATCTAATACCTCTGTGGTTCCATCATATGGGAGAGCTTTAATTAAGTCATCAACTCGTTTTTCATCAAAATTTCGACGCAGTGAAGATATAAAAAATTACTACGAAAATTCAGCTATCCGTGTTATATATGTATTTTTTCCAAAAGACATAAAAAGTAGTATTCTTCCTCACCTTTCCATTCATTTAGTAATATCAACTCATCATCAGCTATTATTATGTGACATCTGTTTCATTAAAAATATTCAAGCCAGAAGACATATGGACATATATGTACAAATTTTGGTAATACTAGGCATTTTTGCATAGTCATTATGCTTTTTCAAGTGGCCTATCATCATTGCAAGTTATTTTGATTTATATGACTCAACTCAAATTTCACTTGTTCATCATTTCGTAGTTTTCACTATAAAATATAAATTATACATTTTATCAAACTCATTACAGTGTCCTCTCTTCTCAAATTCACTTTTTACGCTTGTTTTCAATTGGGATCTATTGAACTTATCAACATTGCATTGCGTATATTTAAAATAATACTAATACTTACTGTTTTTACTATTTTTGCAGTTTCCCTACCGATTAAATTGCACGCATGAAACATCAAAAAAGATACAACTGGGTTGAAATAAATATCTGGAAAAAAAATCTGTGAAAATTTCATCTCTGCTGGAGGTATTCTGAAAAATATTTATAATTTCATAAAATTTTCAGATGATGATTCATGAATTGAATTTTAACGAATTTTAAGTATTCACCTTCCCATTCAGTCCTGTTTTCACTTTCTGAATTTTCTGAAACAACTAGTGCTGTGAATCCAGGGAAAATCATATCGGTTGATCCCAATACAAAGATCAGAGAGGCGTAATACCACTTGATTTCTCCCAATCCTGATCCAACTATGTTCACAATATTATTCCTTCTTGACTGTTCATCTATCTTCATATCTGTCGTATTAACTTTGTATATGAAGTATTTAGATTTTCTATTAATGGCTATATAGAAAACAGTGGCCAAGAACATGATGACAGTTCCGAATCCAAAGAAGTATGTCCCATTACATTGTGGAGGCATTTTCGTGCTGATGAGAATAATTTGAAACAGAGAAGATATTACGCCGCATATGGATTGTCCTGAATGAAGAGACGGAAAGTAGGAAACTGGAAACTTCGTCACCAATTGGAACATAGATATCATTGCCGTTGCGCTGGAAACTGAGAAAATCATGTGAAAGTGGAGTCTGAAATTAAAAACTGAGATTATTGTAGCTCAACCGCATGATAATCTATACTATTTTAATACGAACGCATTCCATATACAGTCTCAACGAATGAGAAACTTTTTCATTATCGATTTGTCAGGAAATTTATATCTCCTTAGAAAGTTCTGCATAATCTGGAAGCCAGATAATGGAGAATAACCGTTTATCATCTGGAGAAGAATAAAAATTGGAAAATGATGCAAGAGTTAAGTACTCGTATATTTTCAGATAAAAAAAATGTTATTTGAAAAAGTTAATTGGGTTGGTGGCATTGTTGTTGTTGTTGTTCAAAATTGTTCGTTCCGTTAACCAGCTGACGAACGTCAACCCTCAGATTTCCACACTTGTGCGAGCAATTGATTAACGATTTAACGTGCGATTACCCAGCACGGAATTGTTGATATGAATTCGGTTCGAATCAGTTGAGTTCAGTTTTCTTGGAATGAAAATTATTTCTGCTATAATTGAAATTTAAGTTTCGGAAACAAAAAAGTGAAAGTGGAGTCTGAAATTAAAAATTGAGATTATTGTAGCTCAACCGCATGATAATCTATAGTATTTTAGTACGAACGCATTCCATATACAGTCTCAGATTGGTCTCAACGAATGGGAAACTTTTCCATTATCGATTTGTCAGGATATTTATATCTCCTTAGAAAGTTCTGCATAATCTGGAAGCCAGATAATGGAGAATAACCGTTTGTCATCTGGAGAAGAATAAAAATTGGAAAATGATTCAAGAGTTAAGTACTCGTATATTTTCAGATAAAAAAAATGTTATTTGAAAAAGTTAATTGGGTTGGTGGCATTGTTGTTGTTGTTCAAAATTGTTCGTTCCGTTAACCAGCTGACGAACGTCAACCCTCAGATTTCCACACTTGTGCGAGCAATTGATTAACCAGGCCGTACCTTTTAACGTGCGATTACCCAGCACAAAATTGTTGATATGAATTCGGTTCGAATCAGTTGAGTTCAGTTTTCTTGGAATGAAAATTATTTCTGCTATAATTGAGATTTAAGTTTTGAAAACAGAAAAAAAGAATAAAAAAAGCATAATACAATAATTGTTGTCAGATAGGGCTGAAGCGAGCGAACTTCAAATGAAGAAGTGAACACCCGTCGCAGTCCTACTACAAGCATGAACATCACAAACTACAATTAAAACCGAAGTTTGATTAAAAGTCCAAACTAGAATAAAAATTCAGCGAAGAGCCACTACAGGTCTGACAGCATACAAGGGATCTGTCTCAGTTGATATTTATTATAAAAAGATATATCCAAGCTATCCTCAAATTTCGAGTAATGATCGACCATTCGGTACATGGGGGAGAAAACAAATGCATTTGTTCTTGCTGGTGTAGACAAACGTGAAGTAGTTTCTTAGTCTTGGAACTTTTTAATTAATGTCAAGAATGTCAAGACGGGACGTGAGAGTATTATTGGGGACGCCTCTTTCTGGATGAACGCCATCCAACCTGTGCACTGCAGCTTTCATAAATCGTCTTTGTAGCTTTTCTGAGAGCGATATATGAACTCCATATACTGGATTCCAGACCACCGACGCATACTCTAACTTTGACCTAACGGTGGTTGTATACAGTAAACGGAATGTTTCTAGATTCGTGAATTCATTGGTGTTACGGATGACGAAACCCAATATTCTATTAGAGGAGGCATTCGTTTAATGTGCATGTTCAATGAATGCTAGTTTTGAGTCGAAGTAAACTCCTAGATTCGAGTCTGGCGAGGACAGAGCTTTTTATATGGTGGTGAAATATAATTACGGCCTGCCTCCTAGTGAGAGAAATCACATAACATTTGACGCGATTCAGTGGAAGCATATTGAAATCACACCAAAGTGTCAGATTATTCAGTGCGTTTTGCAATTTCAAATCATCTGCATACATGAGGTAAGGAATATTCGGGTCATCAATGATATCAATAATGAAAATTACGAAAAATAGGGGACCCAATATAGATCCTTGCGGTACACCTGACGATTGCTTGAATGTACTAGATCATGTTTGTTCAGTGATATTTCACGGTTTAACCTGTCGAACGCTTCACTGAAATCAGTATGTACCTGTCTTTGTCTCTCTAGTTACTGGTGGATAATTTGAGATGTACACACTAAGTTAGGCGTGGTCGATCGACCATTCATAAAGCCATGTTGGTATATCGAGATGGAATGATTTACATGGGACGATATGTGGTTATGTAAAACGATTTCGAATATTTTTTTAAAAATTGCAGATGATTGTGATTGACCTGTAGTTCTGAAAGTGAGACTTATGATCTTTTTTGAATATTGGTGTTATTCGAGAAAGCTTCCAAAGTTCAGAAAAGTATGCAGATTTCAATATGATATTGAAAATAGTCGTCATTGGTTTACAGAAATTTTGAGCAGTGTCTTTCATTCCCATTGTCAGTTCGGGTTCAAATTTTTTATAGCTGCTAGAACTTCATTTTCGTTTACTCTGAAGATATTCAAAGTTGACAGTAATGATGTGTTTTCAGAATTAGGAGGGATTTGCGTGGTGGTTGTGAAGGATCAATCGATGCTGTGGACCAATTTCACAAATATTCGTATGGAAGAGAGTTTTTTGTTAGAAAATATTGTGCAGCTCTGAAGTAGTTACTCGAGATGAAGATCGCTGAAATACAATTGGCAAGGTTGGTTGAGGAGTTAAACTAGTATCACTTTATAACAACGCAGATGTCAGGAAAACCTTGTTCGGATACTTGTGAACATTGTGAGCGGATTAAACATCGTGAAAGAATCAAACAAGTGGGATTGATGGTTGACAAAAATTATTTGGACTACAGCAAATGTGAGGCAAGACCAAGAGGGTTATGCAGGCGTTGCAGAATTCTCAAAATGGAAGAAAAGCGGAGCGAAAAATCGCACCTGGAAGAACTTCTCCGATCGATCAAGCATCCATGGGATGGTTGAGAGTTCAACACGACTATAGAAGAAAAGTAGAAGAAGAGCACCAAAAAGACTGAGATCGACATCTTTCACTATTCTTGATAGCCTACAGACCGATAGATTCCACAACGCTCACTCCAGCCAGCAGAATTTTCGGGAAAGATTTTCCTTCGACCTGTGACATAGTGTTCGGATCAGCAAGTGCTGAAGATGAAGAGGAGCAGTATTAGGCAGACGAACTGCGAGATACATAGATAGATATCCACGAAATTGCGAGAAAAAGATTGAAGATAACGAGTGACAGGATGAGGGCTCGATACGATCTCAAGACAAACAGATCGAGTGTGGCTATACAACTCTCGTCATGAAAAAGGAATTTCACCCAAATCAATATAATCTTGGGAAGAACCCTATACGGGAAGCTAATAAATGGCGTGGTCTATAGCGTCCAACGCTGCCCCAGAGAAAAAATGAAGGTCATTCATTTGCATGACAATGAAGCCGGCCTATTCGACGAGAGAATCTTGTAATTGGACGCTTATCGAAGTGACTTTCCGAATGTCTAGGACCTTCGATTCTAGAATTATGTGATCGAGAAAGTTCTTCTCTATTCCAGCGTTTTATGTAAAGAACGCATTTCATCGAGAGAATTGATGTAAGTAAAGAGTGGGGATGCTTTAGTTAGTTGGATTCAGTTATGCAGTCTTAGTGAATCACTAATAAATAATAATAAATATAGGTATTTTAATAAGGTAGCTGAGAGAAATAGTTTAGTGTTGCTCGAAGTATTATGAGAAAAATGGCTTTGAATTATAGTAGCACTGATTCTCATTTTATCCGGGTGTGGAGGGATCATCTCTATCCAGCAATGGCTGAAAACAACATTGGAGCTTCGGTCATCGTGGTATATTGCCAATCAGGAGAAGTAGATAACCAGGTATCCTCAGTGAGTGGTTGTGGCAGGCAAGAATGGGTTACAAGGCTAGAATGTTCCAGACGCAGTGCAGTTACACTGGATCAGGGTGAATCAACAATTGGAGCCAGGCTTGGCAGAAGATGCTTGAAAGTGATAGAATTGTTGATATTATCGATGAATATAAGCACCTGAAAAGAAACCTACCTCGGGTATCATGTGGCCTCGTAGACGGATTCTTTCGAAACGTGTGTATATGAGTTTCTGAGAAAGACACCGCTAGGTTTTTCCCCAGATTTGCCAACTTAAATTTTTTCTGTCATTCTGGTGAAGATGTAATTTCTCCTCGTGTGACACCTTGACCTCAAAGGTACACAACATATAAGAAGAAAATACGACATGATGCCCCAGGTGATAGGTTGAGGAATGAGATTTCTTCTAGATACCTGCTTAGAATGAAACAGCACTTTTGACAACAACATTGCGATAACTTTCCAAACCCCGCTGATCTTCGAAGAAATGTGAGTTCACGATCCTTACAAGTTCTCAAGATTAAAACGGTGAAATGATCACTTAATTTGCAATGACTCACAGGTGAATATGACTGTGACAAATACAGGCATAGTGCTTGACTCATTATTACTACGTCAGGTAGAGCAGTGATATGATTGAAGAATGAGATTAATTCAAGAGTGTAGTTGATCTTGTGGATTTTATACTGCTTGAGGAAAAATCAAAAAGTGCTGTATTGATGAATACCATTTCATTTGAAATGTTCACAGTGGTAGCTAATACCTCTAGGTGGTTAAAGGGGCAGTTGCATAATTCCATTTGAAAATTATTTTTATATAGGTTCACATACAGAATCGAGTTCCTGCTCGAGGAAGCTATTGTATAGCAAAACACGTGTCGTGGTAAACCCTACACGATCCTGGTTCTTGAGAAGAGCTATCTGCCTTTCCAGTCTCTTCACCTCCGCTCGCACTGTATCCACTTTCTTCTTGACCACATCGATTTTCTTGACGTCTCCCCTTAGATCTTTCTCAAGATCTTCTTTCAGTTCCCCTTTCAGATCTACTCTTAGTTCTCCTTTCAGTTCTTCCATTCGTACTTCGGTTCTATTGCCCTGATGTTGTAGATCGTCCTGGAAGTCTGCTTTCCATTGTTTTTCTATTAGAAATAATCCATTCTCCCCCCACCTTCGTCTGTACTTCTAGAATTTTCTGGATTGCTTCTTCTCGTTCAATTTTTTCACGTCCTCGTTATATTCTCTGCTCTTCGAGAGTTTTCTGGATTTCGTCTTTTCGTTCTTTTCAACTACTCGTTCTTTCTTTTCATTTTCGGGAATTTTCTGGAGTACTTCTTCTCGTTCTTGTTTTTCCTCCTACCGTCGCTTTTCTCCTATTTCTTTTCTCCCCTGACGTCGCTTTTCCTCTTTATGTTTTTTCTTCTATCGTCGTCTTTTCAAATCCGCAAATTGCTTTTGGATATATTTCAACATTCCTTCATCGTATCGTATGATATACTTCTCGTATTCACCATGAATTGTTTTTATTTAATTGTGTCAGCGGAATTCCTACTCCTCCAAACAAAAATAAACTACTTTTATTACAACTCTTTATCACAGCACAATATAATACAATCACTAAAACTGCTCATCTAAACTATCCAACGCTCTGTACTAAAAGTCTCTGATAAAAACTCTGAAGAAGTATCTGCCGTAGCGATGGATCGCTTCCGAATTTTCTACGCGAGCCGAGACCCCACTGGTAAACAATCTTCGTTCGATCCCTCATATTATTTTGAGTTTACGAGCGATAGGGCCGGCGCTAGGAGATTCCGTAACAATATGTATTCTCCTGGATTCCTTCTGCAGGTGAGCTTGGAGTTGAACTTGAAACTGAAGGAGGTCTTGTCGAAGAATCAGACTCAAAGAATATTCCTATGTTTTTGAGTCTCTGATCCTTTATCGATACTATTTGCGGAGTAGGTGAAACTGGATAGTATTCGACTATGCAGATCTTTGCTCTTTGCCCCTCTCTCACATTCAACTGGCACTAGTTGCTGAAAATGGTCTTTTTTTACCTGAAATGTTTGTTAACTTTAATTCAGTCCTTCAGCAATGTAATAATTACACACTGTAATATTAGTTGCCTGTATATTATTTATTGTATATTACTACAAGACTTTCAAGTATAATGTACCATATTGTGGATGCTTTGATCCGATACGCTAAAAGTGTCCACATATGACTTAGCTCAGCATATATTGATTATAATATGATGGAAATACTTACAATTCATTAGAATTGTGGTGAGGAGAGTGGCAGCAAAAAAAATCCAGATCCCTGTAAAAAACGAAAACAATTATGATTTTATCAAAATAGAAAAAAAAAATCAAATTCATATTAATTCAGTACTCTACACATTGCTCTCCTGCTCGGACAATACCGTTGTCAGGATATATTTTTTTTAAGGTAGGAGGGAAGGGTTGAATCAGTTTTCAACCATTCACACAGTCGCGGTGGCACGGTCATCTGAAATCAAACCGTACATACCGTTCATTACATTTGTACGCAGGTGAAAGAGATATTTTCAAAACAAGAATGAAGAATGTTCAGCATACACCATTAATTTTTTAAAGGTATGAATCGTTCGTTTGACTTTTACATGTACTTCAAGTCAATCAGGAGTAGCTCAAGAAAAGTGTGACACTCAACAACATGCTCCACTTTTCTTCTATTGTATCTACTCAGTATATGGTGCTCATAGAGCCTCAAAGGCTGTAGATGTGTTATTTTGAAATGGATAAAACCAGTGATCCATTTGAAGTTTCTTCTAACTAATCTGATACTAGATGATAAGCATCATCCTCCCTCAGTTGGAAGACTTTCGATAATACAAAACGGCGTAAAATTGAACAGGCTGTTTCTAAGATATAATATCAAGGTCTCCGATATGCTACACAGCTGTATTTTGTCAAAAATAGAGAATGAACTACTGTATTGAAGTAAAATGAACTCCAATACAGGAAAGTAATGGAAAATACATATTTTTGTAGTGATGAAGGTGATTGTTACACATAACAGCATCATTTTGAATATATTTCAAACTCAAAAATTGAGTTAGCTTCACTTCATTAAAAATATTCCATTATACTCAGTATTGGAAACGTATCTGCAAAAGTATATTCAGACAAAGAAAAAAATCCATCTTGGTGCTTGTGAGTCAAGCAAGTTGACGCACGTCAACCACCAGGGGCCCTATTCTTGAATCACTCGCAGTTCTGCGTATACGCTGTTGCTAAGCTACGACAGATCTGATTGGTCTCTGCCCAGAAACTACATATGCGTTCAGTGAACGTGTGGTTCACTTAGAGGGCCCCAGAAGTCAAAACTTGGCAATGAGTTTACGAGGCATCACCATAGAACGTGTGAATCCCAGCACGGAGGTACGACGGGGAGTTGGACCCCGTCCTTCCGTTCGATAAGCGAACGTGCTTACCACTACACTACCGAAACCACAGTAGTTTTCCAATCATAAGACGAATAAGTCAAGCATGGTTATTTATTCGAAACATGAAGGAAGGTGTAAGCTGGTGTTTGTACTGAATTTTTGAGGTTATAATAACAGGCAGACTACATCTCCATGTGTAACGGTTCCACTAAGAACCATATACCCGAAAAGTGACTTCACTGCACCCAAATTGAACAGTTCGTTCAGGAAAATCTTGAATTAACGGATCGACACCCTTCAGATCGACTACTCCGGCTAGTACCACGAAGAGTGTTGATTTTATCAGACAGGTGTCAGTGCAGATTGCTCCAGAGAAGAGATTTATTCATATGCTTTCAGCGCTATCTACTACTATAGCTGCCGGAGTGAATTTTCATTTATAGGACAAGGTAGTTCCCACCATAAACTTGAAGTCGATGCTATCCCATTATTAAAAATAACATCCTATCGAGAGTAACATACCTCAGCTAACGACAAGAAACATTTGAGCCGTCATCACACTGTCTGCCCACAGAGGAGGCACATGTGATACTCTCAATTCCTCTTATAAGGAAAGTAACTAGAAGTAGACTAGAATAGTCATCGTCAGTGCTCACTCGTCAGGTGCACCAGAACCAATACAATGTAAATGCATATTCCTGAAGAACATGAGTATTTCAAAAAAATTTAAGAGTATTTAGCCTTTAGTTACGAGAACGTATATCGCTAGATGGCAGAGCGAGTTCGCCTGATGAAATAAATACAAACTCCGCCCTACTTCTAACTTGGCCACGCTCAGGCATAACAGAGCCGAATTCAGTTCACCGTCGTGCTCGTTCTTTCAAATCACATTTCAGATTCAAACCTGTTCGGTTTACACGGCAATTGCAAATGATTCGAAGATTAAGAAGCTTTTATCAAAATTGATGAATTCAAGATGCGAATGAGATTTGTGATTATGGTCCGCTTCGAATCAAAATTGCTATGAGGATTTTTTAGGGTTTGAGATTATAAATATTTTGTGAAAAATAATCAATTCAAGCTGAACGAGAATTTAATTATAGTCCGATTCGATTCATAATTGCTCTGAGGTTTTCGGGGTTGATTTAGGGTTTGAGATTATAAATATTTTGTAAAAAATTTTCAATTCAAGTTGAACACGACTTGATTATGGTCTGATTCGATCCATAATTGGTACGTGGAAGTTTTCGTGATTAACATTATGAATCTTTTGTTAAAATCAATGAATCAAAATGGCGGCTTCAATGTGTCTGGCGAGTTTTGTGATTATGGACCGATTCGAATTAAAATCGATATTTTGTAGTCTTCAGGCGTGATTTTTTATGTTGAAATTTTAAAATTCAAATTGGCAGACTAGTTTTGTGAAATATGGTCGCGATCTATGGAAGATCTATGGTACCTATGTAGCGGTTTTTGAGTTCGAAGAGAATTATTTTTTGCTCGAAAATCAGGATTTCGAGATGGCAAACGAGTTTTGTGTTCGATTGTCGAATTATATATGAGTGGTATTTTTGAAGGTAAATGAAATTTCCATCTTTTCTTTTCTTTATTAGTTCGAAATGACGGAAAAATTTCATCATTCATAGTCTTTGATTCTAAAAAATATTTCATCTATATATATTTTTGAAATCGAATGAAACAGTTGAAAATAGTGATCAATAGGATCTCATCGAAACTATCTTGAAAACTTTTCTTTCGATTTGAATGTAATTTTTTGCAGGAAAGGTTCATCGTATACGTATGATTCCATATGAAAGGTAAGACAAAATTAGTCAATATCAGCCATGAATGATTCAATTCAACCGATGTGAATGATTTATTGGAAATAAATGAAATCGGCCAATTTTTTTCTAGATGTTTTATTTAAATATTAATAGATATTAAAAAATGCTACTTCTTTCTTTTTTTGCATTTTTTCTCTGAACTCGATAATATCAGGAGCATCTCTAATTCTCATTCCTACGTAAAATGATTCCAGCTTTGGAAGCATTTTTGTTTCCCAGACACAAACGTCTCTATGTTTTCTTTCTATGCTGAAATCATTTTTGGTATATATAACAAAATCGCAATAGTTTCTTCTGGTTATATTCAGCTGCCCTTGGATTTGATAATAATAATTGTGATTTTTCTTCAACCTAGAATAATTATTGAAATTAAAAATATTAGAAGATCGGATTCGAATGATTGATACCTTATTTCATTATCAATAATCTGAAAACACCTAGTGGATGTATTTTCTTCATCTTTCAATTTTCCGTTGATGGAATATAAACATTTCACTTCGATCAGTCCATCTTCTCCTACTAATCCATCGGGAGAAGCAGCAAGAAATGGATTGTTTTCGTCAATGAATAACCCACAATTATCAACTTTACAATGCCTTTCCTCCTCATATTTTTTTATTGCTACTTTCTCTTTTTCTCTTCCAAAAATAACTGCTGCAGTATTCAGTTCTTTCTTGTTATACAAGAGTCTTTTGACCAAATTGTGACAGGGTGTGCTCGACTTTCTTTTAATTACTGTTCCAAATGTAGAAGCAGTCAGATAATTCAACCTGAGTTCGTGCCACATCCTGTTCTCGTGCTGACCCCTCGTCTGTTCTTCTATCATTCTTCTTTTATCTTCATTTGAAATTTTTTCCTTTAACTTTGATAGAAACTGTTCTTTTTTCAACTTCAACTCTTCTTCGGGAATATCCGGTTGAGCTGCTTCTGGTCCATAATGCATATCAGGTCCAGAAATTCCCTTTTTAGGTCTCTTTCTCTTTGAGCAATTTTTCCTCTGTACCAATAACTTCTTTTCTCGCTTCGAAAACACTCTCTGCATAATATTTCCAGGAGTTTTGATTGAAAAAACAATCTCACTCACCCCTCGAGTACCCCTTCGGGCTGATGGATCTCCTGTGCAATGCGATTCTGATCACTATTTCTCCTAATTTAAAATATAAACAATTATATCCAAGCAAAATAACTTCAGCAAAATACCTACGATCTACGAAGATTTTGTAATTGACGCTTCACTGCTAACGATCGTCCAGTTCGTTTATGACGTCTAGATAATGGTATTGTAGACTTGGGCATCGCGATTGAAAGCACACTTTTCTGTCAAAAAACTTTGAACCAAAACAAACACTATTGAAAACAGATCTACGTGAATCACTTTAAATTCTAGTCGACTAAATAAAAAGTAGCTACCAACAAAGTTTTCATAAACAGAATTAGAATAAAAATTATTCCCCAAATCAACAATGCACACTTCTCAAAGTTCTGGAACTCACTGTGGATATCTTGCCAATACCATGTGACAATGCTGGATACAAATCTTAGCTGAAGTGAATATTTAAATTATAATACTTATGGAAATGCCGCCAAAGGAACAAGCAAAACCCTACAATCACCGGATATTCGATCTCGTAGGGAAAAGTTAAAGTTTCGTTTGTGGACCTTGCCGCCATTCCCCATCACTGTAACGTTTTCGCTTCAAAGGGACATCAAAGACGCCGCCGCCGCCCCCCAAAAAAACCGTTTCATTCTAAAACAATTGGGAAGATATTGACAAATAAAGCATGATCTCCAACAACAATTCCCACAACTTGAAATAGAATGGGACCTAAAATCAAAAATTTCTTCTGTTATCATTGAGTTGACCCGTTGAATTCTGAAATGTCCGAAAAACCATGATATTACAATCCAAAAGCTCCTATATACCGATTTTAGATGAAAGCGAATCAGAAATAACTGAACTCGTCCAACATTCTACAGCCGCTATCATGGTATTTCTCAATATAATAATATCATGAAGTATTGATGGATACCAGTAAAATTTTAAGCCAACCGGAAGATATCAGATAGAAACGTGAACACGCACACATACAGACAGGTGAGCTTAAAAAAATTGTAATTGTAAAGTTTTCAGTTTCGTCTAGTCAAAAGAACTTATAGCTCTTTCTATTTTCAGTCCTACCCTGTGCCACCTTGCACACTGGCTTTATGATATACTTTGTTCAACCATCCTTTGCCGTTACGTCATAATCGGTGACGTATTCTGCTGATTTACGTTTGTCTTATATTAGTTGAATGTTATTTTACACTCAACCTCAAAATTATTATTGGTATATACCTACCTGCAGAATACATCGCATACACTCGTGTTCTTATTACTTGTTGATGTATGATATAAATCGATAATCCTCGAGAAGAACCATGTCCGACATGAACTTTGATATTGTAGTCTTTATCTGTTTCCATTCCACTGGTAGCTACTTCTTGAACAGTTCTATTTATTCTAGAGCATCAGCAACACGCTATAGGATTCAATAAAATCAAATCAATAATAGTCCAGTCTATGACCATTTTCCCGTGTATTTATCCCATACAGCACCGATTCGCATGAAAATTTGGATTCAGGATCTACATACACTCTTTTTCAAAATCTACTCTGTGCCGAGGGTTGCTTTTTCCCTGGGGGTGGATGCCACCCCTTCTTGGGGGTGAAAAAATTTTCATTGGAAATAAGTGCGGAAATCAATAGATTGACTAATTCTTAGGACTTTTCGTTCAATGAAGTTTTTTGTGAGAAGCAATACTTTTCGACTTATTCACGAGTGAAATTGTCGATTTTCATTAAAAAAAAACACGTTTTCCGATCCTTTTTCGCGAATAACTGGCAAATAATGCATCTAATCGAAAAACCTGTTGAAAGAAAAGTTATAGCTTTTGAGAAAACAAAGGCGATTGTTTATTTGTGATGTATGCAAACCCACTACAAACTGAACAATTGTTTGATGAAAGTTGATTGGCATTTTCAAACGCCAAAATGGAAAGTTTCTACGTACAATAACCAAAAACCAATGCATTTTTTGGGAAAAATTAGTTGGACCTTTTTTTGAAGTCCTTCGAAAATCCTTTAGTTTGGTTATTTGTTGAAGTTGAATGTTGAATCCTATTTTTTCCATGAAAAAAAATTGTGAATAACTCATCCTCTCTCCCCCCCCCCTTGGTAAAAATTGTTGCCAAGTGGAACTATCCGTATATATACATATAGTTCCACTAGGCCTGAAATATAGTTACTATGTGTATTCTTCAATATACTAATGTACATAGGTACTCTAATTTCTACAATAATTGTTTTTGTTTTTTTCCCATAACTCGCTTAGTCTTCAAGCAATCGAGTCCACCAGAACGGTATTTTGTAGCATTTTTCAAGAGCGATAAGCTCATTCACATTATTTTTTGTTTCAGATCAAATTTTTGAAAAGGTTCATGCTGAAATGGCTCAAAAAAGGTACTTTGCGCGAACCCTCACAATATTTAACTGGCCATATCTTACTCTATTTTCATCCTGCAGAAAAAAATGAAACACCGAAATTTTCAGAGGAGAATAGCCTTCAATTCTATACTCCGAGAAATTTTGCATGTGATCAATACTTTTCGAGTTATTTCGAAGAAATGGTGATTTTTCGCTGAATCACGTAAATTATTTTTTCTCTACAATCTCAATTTTTTCCGAAACTACGTACTTTCAATTGATGAAAAACTCAGAACTCATCATAAGAACATGAATGAAGTGAATTATGGAGTAACAACAATTTTTTTCAAAGGGGGGAGAAGAGAGGATAAGTTAATCACAATTTTTTTTCAACGAAAAAATAGGATTCAACATTATTTCCTCCATACCTCGGTCAGTTTTGATGCTAGAAACTTTTATAAATAACAAAAATGAAGGATTTTTGAAGGACTTCAGAAAAGGTCGAATTAGTTTTTCCCGAAAAATGCATTGGTTTTTGGTTATTGTACGTAGAAACTTTCCATTTTGTCGTTTGAAAATACCAATCAACTTTCAACAAGCAATTATTCAGTTTGTAGTGGGTTTGCATACATCACAAATAAACAATCGCCTTCGTTTTTTCAAAAGCTATAATTTTGCTCTCCACAGGTTTTCCGATTAGATGCATTATTTTCCAGTTATTCGCGAAAAAGGATCGGAAAACGTGTTTTTTTGACTGAAAACCGACAAATTCACTCGTGAATAAGTCGAAAAGTATTGCTTTTCAGAAAAACCTTCATTGAACAAAAAGTGCTTGAAATTAGTCAATCTATTGATTTTCGTACTTATTTCCAATGAAAATTTTTTCACCCACAAGAAGGGGTGGCATCCACCCCCAGGGAGAAAGCAACCCTCGGAACGGGGTAGATTTTGGAATAGAGGGTAAGTAGAACCTATATCCAAATTTTCATATGAATCGGTGCTGTATGGGATAAATACACAGTTTACACTTTTTTCACCGTCATAGACTGGAGTATAAAAACTTACATTTTGCATAACATAGGTAGATACATGCGTTGTAGACTGGATTTAACGGCAAAAGCGGCACTCCAGCATCTCTTCCTCTTGAAAAGTAGTCAATCAACTTCAAAATTAAGCTTCGCTTTTTCTCATTACACCGGAAAGGCATTTTGACAATGGAAAATTTACTGAAAAAGGCGAAAATGACCAAAAATACTGAACAAATCAAACTATGACAACTGAACTGTCAAAAATGACAAAGAAAATTCACATCGACATATAAGACATATGTTAATGACGTCATAATTCCATCTCATCTATTTCATGAATGAGAGATAAAGTTGGACAACGTATGACGTAACGGCAAAGGATGGTTGAACAAAGTATACTCTCTCTCTTCCTCACCAGACGTGTGGGAGGAGCAACCTGAGAGGCGTGTCAATTAAAAAAAATTCATCTTTATTTCTAAATCCAGAATTGAAAGTAACAATCAGTTTTCACTGGTCGACGGCTAAACCAAACCTTTATTAAATGACTGGGATGAAATTGAATATTTCACAAATCGAAAGGAGTAATGGAAGGAAATCCAATTTGTGAAAACAACACATTCTTGTAAAATTATTAACAAAATATAATGAACATCCAGAGGAAATGTGAGGCAGACGTTTAGCTAAGTAAATGATGGGCTTCAATACTGAACAGAAAACACACCAAAATATTTGTTCGTTCTGATAGTGGAACTGAACGAAAATGTTCAAAAATGAGAAAGAAAATCCTTTTCATTCATTTAATACTTGAAGAATATTTTTTTTATTATTTTTCCTTCATACACTCATACAACCCTTCATCAATTATAATGAAAAAATTCGTTTCCGAATCCATTTTATTCAGGGATGAAGACCTTTAAACACATTCAAAAGTGAATTCTTAAACAGGATTATTGAAGATACAATGTGATAATGTCTGCAGTCATCAATTAATTTTCTACAATTTGGCGGACACAGTACTTGTACACTAGTTTCGGGCTATTTGGCCTCCCGTCAATACACGGTAGTTTCCACCATCAAATCGAAGGTTTCCCTTAATCAAAAATCACATTCTTTTCGTCGAGTATCGCCAGAAGCATATGCAGGAATTTCTTCTGAGAAAAACCTTGCACTGACACCTGTCGGATATTCAACGCCTTTCGTGATATTACTGGATGAGTACTTGTTTTCTGAGGTGTGTTTTCATCAAACTACTAAGAAGGTGAGTTGAGAATGGCATTAACTAATTCTTTCCTTGGATTTTAAGATACAGTGAAACTTGACTGGCCGGACGTATTACATGTTGTGGGTCACTGTAGACTGTTAGTGATGGAAGTGGCGAAATCTGGATTGCTTGATTTTTGGTGAAAAATTGTGCTTTCGGAGGTTTCCGTACAATATTTATATGTCGCCCACACGCTCTTGTCAGTCTTGTCTGAAGTGGAATTTGCACTGAGTGAAAATGTGCAGTCGGGTTTTTTCACTTTCAGTTGATTGGCTAGTATAAGAAGAGATCGCAACCTGGAGGTAAATAATGGATGCCAATCAAATACTTTAAAACGTCTTGATGTTTATAAGCAACGAAATCAATGAATTAATACGATAAAAATATACACATCAAAATTTCAAAGTGACATGACAATGTGACAATTAACTTTATACTTGAGATCAAATTTGAAATATGGGAACCTAACGCCTCCTACAAAAAAATTGGGGAAGCCTCAAGAGGCGTCGATTGATTTTTTCCCACAAAAATCTAAACAAAATATAATCAGTTGAATCACCAGGGTTTCCAGGCATCTTATACTCTAGGATTCCGTTACTATAGAATCGAGCAAATAAGAAGCGTCTGCGTCTGTTCAATTAAATTATAAGCAGAATCTTCACGGTGTCTGAACGTATTATATGAAATTCGAACATGATTTTTATTCTGATACAGCAAATGAACAGTTCAAATAAAGGTATGTGATATTGTTTTAGGAATTTTGGAGGCTGCCGATGCTACGGTAGGTACGTAGTGTATGAGGCTAAGTGGCGTTTTCAATAAGCCGAGCAAGAGCAGGAATAGTATCCACATAAAATCTGCATAATGCCCCAATCTGCAAGTTCAACCTTCAACCATTGATTGTTCAAAGTTTGGGTTAGAAATAATTATTAATCATTTTGAGTGATTGCATTTCTTCCTATAGAAATGTTGGTTGTAATATGTTTTCACACTCGTAGGAAAAATGTTGTACCTGAAATATTTCAAAAAGTATTTTCCGCATGTAACGGCTTGAGCGAACTGAAAATTTTGCAACAAATTTTCTTTTCGGCGAAATATTTTTTATAAAGCAATGAAATGACATCAGGACATTTTTAAATGGGAAGTTTCAACGAATTATTTCAACTATGAATTTTTGAAATTTTATTTATTAAAGCTTAACGGCGCAGCGGTCCGAAGTTGACTGTATTCTCAAATACTGCTTGAGATGTCCTGAATTTAATTGTTTGTGTTTTCTCCCCTCTAGAAGAGAAAAAAAAAGCTTTGGATTCTTATAATATCTGTTTTCGAAGCAATTTGTATATTCTCCCGATACATAACAGCAATATTTCAAAAAAGAAAAATTGACTGACTATTTTGTGTCTGCATGGTGCCCCAAACTGCACGTTCAACCTTCACATCAATCATTGATTGTTCAAAGTTCGGGTTAGAAATAAATAATAAATTTTGACTGATTGTCTTTTTTCCTGAACAAATGTCCCTTTGTGAGAGGAAATAATAATCTTACGTGGAAATTCTACACACTGTTTCGGCAAAAGACCATAATTAGTAAAACTTATACTGTTAATCAAAAAGTTCAGTTCGAATTTTGGTTTTATCATCTAATTCTTATTTTTTTGTTCATTACATATTTTTTTGCTCCCCCATACTACTATTACGTGTTCTCTACTTTCGCAACAACGTTGGTATACGAATTGTTTTGGGATGAACATTCTTGAATAATTTTCACTGAATCAGCATGAATTGGAAAACTTTATACTCATTGCCGTATTGTACCATCGCATCGCTTATAATTGGTTATAAAATAAATTGATTGTCTATTTTCCAACTATTCAAACAGGCAATTATTCAACTTTTCAAAGGTTCATTCTGAATTCCTTCCTACAGTCCCCTGAAAAAGGTGAAATTAATCAGAAAATGAAAGAGGATAGTGAAATGAATTCAAGATTCAACTGTCATCTCCTGCATGATTAGTCATTATATTCATATGAAGGGAAGAGATCTCCGAAAGATGCATAATGGCCAAAACAGGTAAAGTTCAGTAAGTTCTTGTAGTGAGGGGACGGTTTTGATATGCAAAATTCGTATGAAAAGTGCAGATATCAACGAATTCAGCCCTTTTTAATCATTTACCAATCTATAGGGTACTGTTTGAAAGCAGCCCATCAAAGTACTTTTTTCAAAAGAAACAATTTCTATTGCCATTCATATTCCTCTCTTGAAGAGAACTTAAAAAGGAGAGTTTTATAAGTTCACATCATGCAATCCAGAAGTAATGCCCGAAAAAATGTAAAAGAGTATCTTCTTTCAACAGTCTCCATTTTCAACAAAATTTAAGATTCCTACTAGTCATGACGAAGTATTGAATATGGAGTTTTTTTTTCGTTGTCGAAAAATAGAGGGTTTATGGGTATATATCGAGTAGTACGACAGAAATACAAAAACCAAGACTTGAAATGAACTCTTTCACAAAAATTTCATTCAAATTCTGTAATTTATGTTGAGTCAAAATAACACTGCTTAAAAGAAGATACTTTTTTCTGGAGATTTTTTGAGGACACTTAGTCTTGAAAAAGTGAATACAGCTGGTAGACGCATGAAAAACTTCTTGTATTACAGAAACAATTATCAACTTTGGATATTCTCTGAGCAAGTGAATGATTGAGAGATGCTTAAACACTGATACTGATTCTACGAAACTCGTGTCGAGTGCAACTAATATTAGTTTGGTGTAAGTGGAGTTCATCTCCACAAATAGTTCCAACTTTATTTACACCATAGGTTTCAATCTCATCGTTTAATACCTTTCAAATTTCTTGTAGCATATGTTTTGTTATTACAAGTGATGTTAACATCTGGAGTGGTAAGCACGAGTTCTTGATCAGGAACACAAAGAACGTTCGAACATCGATAATCCAAAGAAATGATTTCGTTTGAAATAATAGTGTGGAGTGGGAAGTAGTTAGTTATTGTTTCAGTTACAATTTGCTTTGAATCGAAAGTATCTCTCCAGTTAAGTGATTCGGTACTTTCATTCTCAAAGTCGAGGATGTTAATTTTGATATCACCTCCACATGAAAACTTAACACCAAACTAATATTATTCACACTTCAATAAAAAGATTAGCATCTTCAGGGGAAGAAAGCTTATACTGATACTACGAAACGCGTTTCGAGTGCAAATAGTATCAGTTATGTGTTGGGGTAATTGATCAATTGAAAAGTTTTTTCAATGACAATTCTACTCATGTATGAAATATTCCATAAGCCGCCGTGATTTTGTCATTATGACAGCGGAAAAACTTTGCCCTAATTTTTTCAGCGACAAAACGGAACCTAACTCTTGAAAGCATGGCCACCAGAATTGTAAACAAATCTTTGAATGAAATATAAGAATTGTGTTTTTAACAATTGTACTTTTCCATTGAATTGAATAAACTAAACTGTAGTCATCAAATTGTCGTACCGAATTACACTCGAGCTTTTTTTGTCGAAGAAAACTTGAAATTTGTCCTACGGACTCGTAATTTCTTCAGAGGCAGTTTTTTTCATTGAGTTGCGACGCAACAAAATTCTCATCGAAATGTCAAGTTTACTTCGACACAGAAAGCTCTCGTGTAATTATAAGTGATAAAATAATTTTTATCTTCAACAATGTCGTAAGTAAGAGAATCGACTCCGATCTGGAACACGATGACGCCTACAGCATCTTCTCAAATAAATTTCATTTTTGAAATCTTTGTTCAATTCGGGATGAAACCTACGATACGTCGTTTTTGAGTGAAGAAATGAAATCTTTTGTTTTCTCCGATAGATTTTATTGTATTGAATTCGATCTCACCTCAGTTTTTGAATCAGTGGGCAGTAACACTCCATAAAGCTGCACATTTTTTATTGAAAGGGATTTCCTCAATTCAACAAAGGCATGCTTTCCACCATCAACTTCGATACTTGCTTCCACCGCTGATCTCATTGAATCATTTTTTATGAAGTACTTCGAGTTTTTTAGCATTTTTTTCTCAAATGGGATTTTCAGTTTCGATCGATAGAAACTGTATTATGATTGGACGTGGTTTGCCATTTCGAGACTTGCCGTTTCGATTACACTGTTCAAGATCGAAAAGAGAAACTGCAAGTTCCAGTTTAGGGTGGAGTTCATAATTTCATTGACACATATTTCAGAATTTCTTACAGTTCCTAGATTTTCAGAAGAATTTACAGAACCTCTCTCACAGCAGCAAATTTCACTTCATTGTTGCTTGATATTTTCTTGTCATTCTTTTGCGCTTCATTGATTTTTTTATAATATCCGCTTTTTCCTTCCCTCTTCGGGTATGAGATCATGATCGAGCGATATATCTGGCTACTCCGAGTTTCTGATATCCACTATGTATTTCTCGCTTCGTCAGTGACGAACGTACAGTTTATCTCAGTTCATTCTCTTCTACTCGATGTATTATTATATTAACTTTTTAGGTTTCGAAAATTCTTTTTTCTCTTTCAAGTATTCTGTTTATCCTTTCTCATATATTCCTCGGCTGAATAGCTGGACGGGTTTGTTCAATATTTAGACCTATGGCAACAGCGTGTCAATTCAATTCAGTTAATAAAATCTCACGGTGTTATGAGAGTCCAAAAGTCGATTTTGATCATTTGTTTAAAGTTTTTCTGATGTTACATGAAACAATAGAGCTGAACAAAATCATGAAAATCATCCAGTAGCAGAATTTTTTTTACGATAATAGTTTCGTCTCGGTTTTAGTAGTGTTGGCAAGAATATAAGGTTTCTTTATAAAAAGTTTCTGCTCGTCCCTTTTCTTGTAAACTCGCTAGAAAGCTTAGCTTTTCCCGACATTCAGTGTCGGGATATAAAATCTTACTTTATTTAAAAAAAATCATTGGGTAAACTCATCTCAAATACTCACCTCTTGATGTGTCCACTTGAGTGAGAACAGTGCTGAACCCGAATAATATACAGATTACACAAAGAGCCCCCACGATCCTCTTTTCGGGAGAAGGAAACCGACTTGAAAAAAATGTCACTAGTAGAAAAGAAAGAAACATTGAGGTTTGAGCAACGATGACAAAACTTGAAGTAAAGTTGGTTTGCAATGGTGTTCTATCATTTGGTAGGTTTACTTCTTGGCACAGGTATTTATCGACAGCGCTCACAGAAACGTGAGATTGAGAATCATTTAGTTTGAATAAAGACTGCTGGGAATATCCAGGAGGACATGCTGTTAACTCCGAAAATCCAGTTCCAGGTCTAGGTCTTGGTCCAGGTCGTGGTTCTGGCCTTGCATGAGGCCCTTTGAATTTGAACATCCAATACTGAAAAAAATATTATGTTGAGCGAGTATTCGATATATGTTGAAGTAATTGATATGGAGTTAGAGTTAGAAAATCATATCGGGGAGAAAAACGTATTTCAATGTGATCAATATTATCCATATTATTGGCGTAACTATGCTTTACATAACTAGAGCGAGTGAAAATGAGTTCCAAATTGATAAATCATGGTACAGATATGAAATCACATGATATGTGAGAAAAAAAAAATAACTAACGGAATAGGACGATACATGATGAGAATGAATGATAACGTCATCAAAAATACTTGTGTGATTTCCTCTAGACAGTTTTCAAAACTGATACACGTGTTCACTATACGGTTGAATTTTAATTGATTCAATTTGAAAAGTCCTTGCAGAAACACATTACCGGAAATATTTTCTCATGAAACCATCGCAGTTAGCATGCTTGTTAACCCCAACAGGGTCGCTGATTTTATCTATTGAAAATACACTCCCGTCTTTCCTTAATTGAGTTTTCATTAAAAAATCATAGGTCCTTTGCAGAAAAACATTGCTGGGAATATTTTTTCATAAAACCATTGCAATATGTGATTGATATTTCTGAATCAAAAAGAAAAGTAACGTCCCACTATATGAAGAAACTAACAGCTTATCTTCCCAAAAAGAATGAAATGGTTATTTACGTAAACATACATCAAATTGACGCACCAAAGTTGGCCTCTGTCTATCTTGAATTGCAGTGTCCCTTGCGACTTCCATTGCATATTTTCTTGATGTCCAAATATGATTATATCCGAAACCAAAGCAACACCGATACGCACGATACACTTATTTCCTTGATTTTTCCAAATTCTGGCCAGAGAATAGGTCTCACCCTACAGTAACAGGCGCAACCCATGATTCGGCGAGTGACCAGCCGTCCCTCGAACTTGATGCGCGATTTCTGTAAACTTTCTCCGCTTTGTTTTCCGGCGGCTCAACTCAACTGCCTCTCATCATGACTATAGGATATCACATAGCCCAGGTGAGCTATTTCTCGAGAGAGAAATTTCATTTTTGCCGAGGTTTGTATATTATTTCATTCACAATCGTTCGCAATAATTTATAACATGAAATGAATATTTGTATAATTTCATTAAATTTTGTATTTCAAGTGGGCGTTGCAAAAAGACAAACTTTATGACGCTCCCAACAAATGTCACTATTGTCATTATTGGTAAATATCATTTACCCACGTTGAGTTCAAACATGTGTTCATATATGTGGATTTTGGTTCCGGTTTGATGAATGCATTTGGCATACCAATACTATTTCACGAATCTCATTTGTCTCACGAGAATCGCTGCAAATATGCGATATTCGGAATACTCATAGAAAAATTAGCTGCTTTTCATATAATAAAAATGGACTGCCCTGATAAGCGAAAGTGCGACACATATTCTGCTTAGGAGCTTAGGCTATGGAGTTTTACAAGAATACCAAACGCAATGGTTTCATGGAACAATATTTTAAGCAATGTTTTTCTGCAAGGACTCATGATTCTTTCAATGAAAATTGAATTGAGGGAAGACGGGGGTGTATTTCGCGAGACAAAATCAGCTACCCTATAGAGATTAACAAGCATGCTAAATGCTATGGTTTCATGGAAAAATATTCCAGTGGTATATCTGCACAACTTTTCATAATTATAAAAAAAAATTACTCATTTCGTTGGCCCTCAAAATTCGAAACTGTTCCGAGCAATAGCTAAACAAGGCCTAACCATTCAAAATGTCCCAGCACGGTGGTTCCGAAGCGGGAAACTGAACACCGGCTTGAATGGGGGACGTGCATACTTCTACACTTCCGAGAAGCAAAAGAGACGAAAGGTTTCCATTCATTCAATTCAATTCATTCAATATCGAGTGGCCATGCTTACGCGAGAGCTTTTAGAAGTCACACATGACTCCATCAAACTTCAACAACAATGATATCAAAAGAACTTGTCATTGGTGATGAGATGGACGCCACTCTGGAGGAAGCCGTCGAGCTTGTAATAAATAAATCAATTTTATGCAATGATATTGAAGGTGGTGATTAGATGACTGAAGCATTACTTTATCAGTAGGAATATGAAGAACGATGCACTCCTATTTGGCACAATCAGAAAACAATGATCTTGACGTTTGTGAACGAATTTTCCACTTCGAGACGTTCTGATAAATTGAGTTGTGGAACCTCAACGAATATGGGATCGATAGTGGTGAAATGGTGTTTATTACGTGAGCTTTTTCCAGGGTCAGAAGAATCATGTCTATTGTCAGTCGGTGGCATTACACGCAGCGGTTTTCCAGAGGCGGCATGCGTTTACAATATGGTTTATATGTGAAAAGCCAGGCATAGTTGCTTCGGTGCTCAATTATTCTACCGTTTTTCTATTATGATTCTCTCATTTTGTATAGTTTGACGTATTCTTGATATATGAGTACGTTGAATAATATTTAGCAAATCTGCAGAAGTATCTTTTGACATTCTTCAATAATCGAAAAGTTCTCTTCCTTCGCAAGAAAAAATATAAGAATAATTTCGGAAAAATGTACAGTGCTATGAATCATGTAATCTTCCATTTTCAATCAGTTGAATATTTCTTAAACCATTTTCACACACACAAGAACACTTTTTACTCGTTTCTCCAAAACCGTCACGCCGCCCCTTATGGACCCATGTCCGACACCGCTGTATACTTTGACCTCTCGAAAAGAAAGTACTGGGAGCTGAAACAAATTGTAATCTGCACCAAAAGTTCACTTGCCACAGGATAATCTCCATCTGTTTGAACACACCGTATACTCCAATACCAAATCAGGATCGACCTGTTTCTTTTCGAAAAACTCTTTATATTAGAAAATACTCCAGTAGTTTCTCTGAATGATCTGGCATTTTAGTGTTTAAGACTTGTGGGTGTTTTGAGTTTCTTTAGCTTCAGCCAACTTGACTTCTTTATGACCGGTGATATATGGTTCCGAATGCCAAAAGAAAATTGAGGAAAACAGTTCTGGATAGATCTTAGAAAGATTTTGATTGAAGTTGGAGCCGGAAGGAGAAATACGGATAAGTGTCGTCTGCATAGTGGTGAATGTTGCATTTTTCCACAGATTGATGAAGGTCACAATTATAAAAACGGGAATAGTAAAGGATCAAAAATGGATCATTGAGGAAGTTTTTGGATGTGGGTAGAGCCTGTGAGATAATGTGTTCGGTTTGCGATAAATAATCTTTTACCAGAGCCATAGAATCCTCGGAAGTAAAAAATTAGGTTTGTCGCACATATTATCACAGTTGAGAAAATTCAATATGGTTGGTAGTGATCTTGCACAAATATACAAAATGCATAAAGACCCTGGTGCGTTGAATTATACCTAAAAAATAGTAAATCCAACTTCTCGATATCTTGCATTATTGATTTTTCTTATTTCATCTAAAGAAATCCCTTCGAGGCAATATAGGCGCACTTCGTGAATCTGGTAACGTTACGTCAAATTTCCTGATAGTCCGACGGCAGTTCTGTAGGTCCGATGAATTTAAATCATAATTTTAAGATTATCTTCCACTAGGCACTTGTCACTTGCACCTTTGTCAATACTGGAAAAATAATGTGAAGCTAGGAGATTTGGGAAAACAATCAGTTTATCACACAAATATAACTACCCAAGTAAGAGAAAGGTCATTCAAGGTGAAGTATTTTTTCATTATCGTCAGAATAATATCGCGTTCTATTAAATTATCAATTGTAAGTCATGAATTTTCAGAACTGTCTTCTGTTTTCGAAATATTTGTTGAAGCTATAATATATTTTCTAACACTAAGATATAATTTACCTGCGGAGCTAATATATTATGGGGATGGATATTATAGATTCGAAACTATCAGCACCACAAATAATGCAAAATGCTTCATACAAAAGTAACTAGAGGTAAAAAAATGTATTCAACAGTAGCAATAGTAACGATAAAAACGTAAAAAGTACAACGTGAAATGGAACGAAAAAAACCAATTTAAATAGAATCGAATATTGAGTTTATTGAAACTTTCAAACGCATTCAAAATTCAATTACTTCAAATCGAAGTATCAAACTAGTCTGTGGGGGATAAGCTTTCTGTAAGGTGACCTGTCTACACGAATTTTGTGTACTAATGATTCTATTGGTGAACGAAATATCCTGCAAGAATTTAGCCAATGAGATCGTCCGAATCAAAATTATTTGGAATTACAGCTTTGAAAAATCGCATTTGCATCATCATCTACCGTCAAAAAATGTGAGCTCTCTTTTCGATTTCTCAGATCGAGAGGAATTGACTAAACAAAAGCATATCAATCGAAGCACCAGGATTTTTATGCATCTTGTTCCGGGCTCATTCGATTTCATTACATGGCGTCATGGAGATCGTTTGGCGAATCTGTAGGTGTTGTTCTTTATTGATGCCTATTCTTCGAATGCAAAATTGTGTTATAACATATGGGGGATTTAATTTCCATTATTCCAAACTTCTAAAGTAACTACCTGTCTCATACTCGAAATCATACTTTTCTATCCAATCATCATAATATGATAATTGAAGAAGAATCTCAAACAGGCTATCTTGAATGGGCAGCTAAATATTGATTTTAGTAAATTTTAATTCTGTCAGTTTGTCTGCATAATATGTTTTTACTTGTTCCTTGGGCTTAGTTAGTATCATTTTGAATGTTCTTAGTCCATTTGTGTGTAATTGTCAATTTTATGGATATTATGACAAAATAAATGCTTTATTATAATTATTATTATTAATATAAAAATATTGCATATAACAATATTACCGAGTTTATAGCTAGCAACCAATAATCACTCGATTGATAATTATAAAAATGAGGCTAACCATCTCAGCCTTTTATATTTAGATGTTTTTGCCGAAAAATGGCTAAGGTAATTTCTACCTCTTTTTCTACCTCTTTATCGGATAAAAAGTGCTGAAGAAGATGGGATCAGTTGTAAATGCCATCTGACCGATACCAAAGAGTGTGGTTCTATTGTTTTTCCATCAAAAAAAGGAGGGATATGTTCTTCTTCCGAACTTTGAATGACCATAACTTCGGAACGAAAAAAAAATGCGTATTGACTTAATATCTGTATTCAGTGTCTCAAAATACTTGAGGCCAAAAAAAATTACAAATGGCTCGGGTGGCAGGATAACAGACTTTTTGCGTTTTTTTATATAGTGAAAACGATATTTTAGACTCAAAAGATGGTGTTAGAGGTCGGAGGTGAAATCATGACAGGTACTACTGAAACATAAAGTTGTATGTTTGAGAACCATAGGTACATGATAGGAATAGATACAAGGAGTGCGTATCACTACGTCGAATTCCCATTACGCCGAATTTCCACTACGTCGAATTCCCACTACGTCGAAAAGCATCCCCACCACTTACGTCACCAAAACACGATCGTTATCGAAGCTGGATCCCATTCGACGTAATGGGAATTCGACGTAATGGGAATTCGGCGTAATGGGAATTCGACGTAGTGATACGCACTCGCAAAATTTACCGGATATTCTGCAATTTCCTGTTAACCCAATCTGACTTAACCTAACTAACCTAACCTAAAAGAAGGATGAATTTCGCTGTGCTGTTGATATTGAAAGTGCATGGTGTGGCACTACGCCGAATTCCCATTACGCCGAATTCCCATTACGTCGAATTCCCATTACGTCGAATGGGATCCAGCTTCGATAACGATCGTGTTTTGGTGACGTAAGTGGTGGGGATGCTTTTCGACGTAGTGGGAATTCGGCGTAATGGGAATTCGACATAGTGGGAATTCGACGTAATGGGAATTCGACGTAGTGACACGTCCCGGATACGAGTACCCATCTATAGTATGGGAATATATGGAATAACCCAATAGAAATTACTTTCAGTATACTTATAATAATTCCATCCTGTATAGTAGATTGTTCCTGTTATTGAGTTCCTCTCGACTTTGAATATATTTTTTTGAGGTGCAGGGATATTCATTTGGGAAAGAGAATATATTTTTGATTCTCCCGAAGCAATGGTGAATGAACTTCCAAAGTCTATTCCAATGAAAGAAAAAGTTTTGATTTGTGAAATTCTCAATGACGGAAGAGTACCCATAGGTGGTTGAAAACTGATTTAATGCTGTTTCCAACAATCCAGACACCGAGATAGGACTAAGCGTATGGCGCGTTTTGCGGAGAGGAACCAAAAAATTTCGGAGACAAAAAAAAAGCAAATTCTGATGCCATACCTATAGGTGGTTGATAACTGATCGGATTCTGTTTCCAACAGTCTAGACACCGACATAAGACTATGCGTATGGCGCGATTTGCAGAGAGAATCCAAAAGTTCTGGAGCAACAAACAATGCAAATTCTGATGCATTATTACATAATGCATGATGAGATTGCCCACATTTTAATTAATCTGAACGTGAAGTACATTCTTCGAATGCATGCATGGAACCCAAATCAATTCACAAACCATTTATGGGATTTACAGTGTTGACTCGTTCACGAGTTGACATGGACCAGAACAGAGGACATTTATAGATGAGGTTTTCAGCGTTACCCAAAGAACACACATTCCTTGTTTGTATGAAAAGAAATCCGTCGAGGAGTAGACTTTGGAATGGACATTGGAGGTAAGACACGAGATTTACTGATCGGGATTGCCCTTTCTAAACTATCACATTGCCTTGAAACGAACTCGACTAGAGAATCAAAAGTACGGATTTCGACTGAGCCGTTTTCTGCTTCGAATCAGTGTTGAAATGGAGACGTCTCAAAAGTATATGGAAAAGTAAGAAACACCAGTGATTAGTAAGAAAGCCTAAGTGAACAAGGGAATAAATCGCTAGAGATAAGTCTAAGCTCGCTAGTGACAAGTAGATAGCTCGCTGATGACAATAACTAGCCGATAACTGGCAGTTCACTTGCCAATACTGAGTTGAATAATCTACGGCAAGTGATGTCTTCACTATAATGGGTATTTATCTGGAATGTATTGAAACTGAGTTATACTGGTAAGTGTCCATTCTCAAAAATCCAAAAAAAAATTGCAGTTCTCAACTTGTTTTCTTTTCCCATATAGTAAACAAGTTTTAACTTGCCACTATTGAAGTTGTACTTGGAGTAAGTGATTTTTTTTGAGTAAGTTCCAAGTTGAGTGTATTCACGACGTTTCGATCACTGGAATTCGCAATCGTCTTCGGGTGCTGACTGACAACATTTCGAGGAATGGACCCAAAATCCCAATGGTGAGGAAAGTGGAGTGCTACCAATGTGGCACACAGATCGGATCTACTAATGAGACGTGCTGATCGGTTTCTGTGGGAAATGGATGTATTAGTGCGAGGTTCTCCTTCATCGAGCCGCAGCCGGTCAATTTTCTGGATGAGATGTTTCCACACATTGTAGATTTCTTGGTTTGGGTGTAGGCAGTTTCCTTGAATTCCCTTTTTGACCAGTGCTTCTTCCACTGTATGACTTTGGCTATTCCCGATTCCATGGTTTCTCTTCGTGTTTCACATTTTCACTTCCAATGGGCATGGTGTCTCCTATGTATGATTTGGCGTACTCGGAAGGTAAACGCATAATATCAGTCAACTTGAAACTTGGTTTCAACATTTTTTTATATTCATTTATTCCTTTATTTGCATTTTTTGATTTCAGTGTTTCATATTCGATATCTATTCTTTTGCCACTAAAATAAACTTACTTTTTATTCTTCGATTAAAAATCCACTTCAATTTTTTGTTTAGATTTGATTGCTTTATTCGATTTGAATTTCTCACGAGTTTTTTTTTGCAACAATTTTCAAAAAAGTTCATTATAAAAAGAATGGAATTTCGAACCAATACCACTAAACAAGGAACATTGTCAACCACATCCAAGCAAAATAATTTTTTTTTCGTTGATAAAATTCCCCATTTTATATTCTTCTGAACTGAAATTTGAAGATTGATACTTACACCCAAGGCACTGATGAAGAAGTGGAATGGTACGTGACTCAATATTCCCATCATATAGAAAACTCCATAACTGACGTAGAATCTATCTTTTAATTCGGGTTTGGTGTTCATTTTTTCTCCTGAAATTTGAAAGGATACCATTTTCATTCGGAACGAATATGTTTTCGTGGAAAATCGCAAAATTTGCGGTGGGTTGAAGAACAACAGGCACATCCTGCGGGGTAAGACGTGCTTTTCTACTAGAAAAAGCTGTTCTATTCTCGAGATAACTCGAGTTTCCAGTTAGAACGATGTGAGACTGATTAGTCGATATCCCACCGGTGGTTTGAATTCGGTTCGGTTATGAACACACACATACATTTCCTTCCTGCTTGAAACATACGAATATATCTCTTATTTGAAAAAAATTAGGAGTCTCAAATTTCGGAAAAGTTATCATCCTGTTGCGGTTCCACCAACTTTATCGAAAGTTTCTGAATATACGATGTTGACTTTGACTAATGGCTCATTAAGAATTCACGTGTATCAAAATTCTTGGCGGCCGCTTCCGGAAGTTTTCTTGGAAAATGATAAGATATGTAACATTCAACGTGATGAATCTTATCTCATGACCACATTCAACTGTCCAAAAGCGACATTCAGCGATTTTTTGCTTAAAATTCTCTGTGAAATAGTGAAAGGTCTTTGACAAAGAAATCCTCATCTTTTCCTGGTTTTCCTTCTCGAAACAATTTATCACGAGTAATGGCAAATAAGTGGGACATCGCGATATTTGAGCGACGTAAATATAACGTCCCTACGCCATGTTTTGAGACATCTCAGCGACGTCCCAGCGATATAACTGTGGTTGACGTGTCGGTTGAATTGTTTGAGGGTACTCCTCAAATTTGGTCCAAATAAAAAATATTTAGGGTGTTCCATTTGGAATATTCGAGTTTTTTTTTTCAAGTTCAAGAGTATTAAAAAGGTGCTTAATCTAATCAAATTATTGGTCGACGAAAATATGCAATTTTAAATACTCATCAGGAAAAACTGGTTGATTCATCCTAGTGTTTGTTGAAAATTGGGACCGATGAATATGTTTGATTTCTACTCCCTCGAGTATACACAGTGGTCCAATGAAAAGTATGCCCCTAGCTTATCTCCTTCATTTAAAATTTCAACCGAAAATGCCCGGAAACGTGAAGTTTTCAATGAGAATAATCGATTGGCTGCCTCCGGTGAGCAAAGTTTTTCGAAAAATCACAAGTATAAACTAACCTTCTGAGGGGGTTGTTAGGAACTTTCTGTATGGTAGCATTAAAAGAGCACGTTCCGTACATCCATATTCCATCTTTCTCATTGAGTATATCAATTGTATAAACCGGTCGACAAGGTTTTTCTTAAAATAAAAGGTTTTTCTTAAAATGAACTACCCTCATGAGAGGGTTGGTACGATATAATAATAATAATAGTAATTCTTATATGGTGGCAAAGAAAACATGTCCTATGCATCCATATTCCAGCTTTTCAATAAAAATAGTCGATTGGATAGCCCCGGTCGGCAAAAATTTTCGAGAAAGTATAAACTACCCTTTTAGGGGAGATGGTAAGAATTTTTCATATGGTAACAAAGAAAACATGTACTGTACATTCATATTCCAGCTTTCAATGGATAGTCCCGTTCAGCAAAGTTTTTCGAAAATGGTGGCAAGAGGAAAACCTTTTATAGATATCGGTTCTGCATTTATGATCTTATCAATTACATTACAAGTCTCGAAGGAACGGACTATTCTCACCCTTTGATGACGTCAACATGCATTTTCCACTGTTATGCACTAAATGAATGCTATTATGGTTCCAATCGAATATTTTCAATTAGTTCTCTCAGATACCTTCAAACGCAAACACTGAGATCAGAAAGGAAACTAGAAATGTAGAGAGGTATTTCTTACTTAATGATACCACATATCAACGATAAGAGATAAAATTCCAATCATATCACTTCTAAATATCGCACACGTTTCGGTATATTTCAATCCAAGTATCAGATATGGTAACTCTTATTGTGAACCCAATAATATATCATCGGGGCCAGCATCGATACTGAAAAACAATTTTCGCACTCATATGATGAATGAATCACACAGAAGCAAAGCAGAAATAAGGAGATATAGATATTGATCCAATTGTCATTTATTGTTAGTTACACAACTCAATCAGTGATAGTGGCTCTAAGCCACCACATCTATTATCAGGTTTTAACGATGAGAGTTGAACCTTTTGTGAAATTTAAGATTTTTTATAGAGCTCAATTTCCCCAACACCAAACTGATATTACTTGGACTCGACGCGCGTTCCTCTAACGAAGTTAGCTTTCTCAGGAGAGTTTGTTATTAGGGTAATTGGGGGGGGTTTTTTTGGGTGGTGGTGGGCCCCCGTTTTTGGGCCCGGGCCGGGGGGCGGGGTGATCTCTAGAAAAAAGTCCTAATCGGATAAAAAAAAAAAATATATTAAAGATAGTTGTGCTTGCATGTGAAGCATTCTCTTCATAGAAACTAGACAAAATTGAAACAACGACAAGTCATTGGGTGCACAGGCAGAACATAATGAGAAGAAACCACGGAATTCGTTACGTAGAAACTATGTAAAAACTACTCGTTCTATAAATTGACCAACCTCGGCTTATGTCTTTGACAGGTTATTATTTGTCCTATGGACAATGAGGGCTTTCCTGCAAAGTCTTTTGTAAGATACTATATTAGCTGATCAAACAATCAACAAAACGCAAGTAACATTGGACGCGGTGATTTGAAAATAGATTCGATACTTATTTACCAGAAAACTTTATAGCAAATGTCCAAGGAAATATACCCATGCCAAGAATCGAGGGCAGGAAAGATTTCCAACATACCAATATAAAGAATTATTAGGTGTTTTGGAGCTTCTGAGCCGTGGTCTGCAGGTTTCTGGGCCTGAAGTATCCTCTGCATCTACGGAAGACATTCTCAAAGGCAATGCGGCAACAGTCTCTGTGGCAAGGCTTTGATTGAATGTGGTTCAGATGATAAGTCTCTATGTATCGGACCTAAAATCAGACTGTCAATTATCTCTAATTGATTTCTCGGAAATGTCTCCATCGATCTCATTAGGAGAAGCCGTGTATTTTGAACTGCTGTCATCCGTGTTCTGTGGATTTAGGCTCGGTGAATTTCGGCCTTGGAGTAGCATTATCTAAAAAGGCGTTTTTTCAATGACGCATTTCCTCTTCAAAATATTCTGGCTTTTGCTTTTAACTCAGCCTACCAAGGTTTCAATTACTCATCTTTTCTACCGCGGGTGATGGTTGGAATTCCTGTTCGGGTATCGATCTGTGTGAGTGGGCTAGTGGAGTATACGTCAATAAGAAATTCCAGTCATGGTGTAAAGAAAAAGCGATTGTATTAGATCGTTCGATTCCACATTAACCTCAACAAAATACTCCAAATAGAAGAGCCAAAAGGATGCACAGAACTTTGATGATGATCAAGAGCTCTATCAGAAGATGCTAAGGTGTATTGAAGAATGAGGGGAGAAGCGGTTCGATGTAATGCTTACTAGAGGAAGATGGAAGTTCATTATATACAACAGAAGTAAATCCTGAAGGAAAATCGTTTCAAAACAGCCCGATTTCTCTCAGTTACAGAGATTTACTGTATCTGCACATGCTGAAGATTTGGGATATTTTTTCATTCTTTTTTTGACAACATTGTACCACGTAGATGAATACTGAGAAATCTCTACCTACATTTTCAAGTTAACTGAGTGTTATATTTTATAAAATCGAGTATCATATGTGAGTGAAGTGTCCTTCTCAAATCGGAGAATATTTTTCCGTGCTGAAAGCGAAGGGGGTACTTTTCTTTCAGTCACTTTACTTGAGGATGTTCTGATAAATCATGTTAATATCAACTTCGACGTTGCCGGATTGTCGAAAGAAATCACTCCATCCCATCACAATCTGTACTTGTAATTTATTCATCTCTTGAAAATCAAATAATTACTAAATGATGGGCGATTCTGAAGACTTAAGCAACAACAAATTAGTTGATTTGATCAAACGTGAAGGTTAACGAAAATCAGAGAAAAATCTTGGATGAAATCAAGATCGGAAACAAACTTCTTATTGAATAATCGAATGAGAACTCCTCAGAAATAAACCATCTTCAAAATAAATATACAGAATTAGAATATAGGCTCATACACCTGGAACGTCTTCACCGTCGCAATAATATTTTCATACAAGGCTTTGAAATACCTCATAACGAGAACTTACTAGACTATACACTGCAAAAATTGAACTCCATTCTCAACACCGACCTTTATATCAACAATATCTTCCCAGAAAAGAGTAACAATAATGGTATTCCACCCGTTAAAGTGGAATTTTTATCACATCTGAAAATAAACTACAAGTTCTTTAGAATTGTGTACCAAACTAACTGGAATTTTCATTTCACATGATATGTGCAAAGAGGACAAGGAAGACCAAAGATTACTCTCAAAATACCCCAAGATAACTAGAACTAAATATCACTTTTCCAAAACTGAGGAGAAAAAGTTGCGAACAAAAAAGAAGTCTCGAAGCCAATACTGAATCTCTGGAAGGGGTAGAATCCAGTTCTGGAAATATTCCTTCTATCAAGCAGCTTGGTGCCCCCTCGTCTTCTCTTTCTGTAATACCTAAAGAACTTTCACAAACACCACTGCACATCTAGACCTCTTCACGACTCTAACAAGTTATTCTCGAGATCCCCAGATATTTTCTGTGGCAAAAGAGAATGCGATTCGCAAATCTGTATCGCTCTATCGACCAGTGTTTTTATGACGGCCTGTTTTTGTCTCGGGTGATGGTTGGAGAGTCCCTCTATGTAGATATCTGTCGGTGTGAGTTGCTTTCCGATATACTTTGTGACCAAGTCGTAACCAACACATCTGAGAAAGCGAGTTGGCCGTTCCGTTCTATTTCCATGGTGAATTGAATTTTTGGATTGACGTTGTTCATGTGACTGAGGAATTTCTTTAATTCCTCCTCACCGTAACACCGTGACAGTAACAACACGGATTATTATATATTTATAATACAAAGAATAAGAACTATTTTGTTTCCTCTTCATTTCTACCACATTTCACTCCGAGTTTCACTCAATAGTCTCAATTCAACATCAACTAACTATAGTATACTGTTCTCGATAACAATTAAATATCAGTAAGAGTAATAACAGTTTCTGCGATGCTGAATATTTACGAAAAACGAATTTCGCAGTAGCGCTATTTCATACTCTGTGATATCTTAAAAGTCACAAATCACTATATAGAATTGATAACGAATAATATCGATGGATAAGCTGTACTTCAGTTACCGAAGTTAATAACGTAAAAGTTCAAAACCAAACTTCTGTGAAATGCAATGTTACCCAGTGCTGCCGTACTGATATCAAAAAATCACAGTAACAAATATTGATATCAGTGTGATTCAAAAATCACGATATCGTTCATCTCTAGATAACTGATCACGTGATCAGTGCGGTGGGTGGACACTAGAGATTCTCGAGAGAGTGTATCTAATCGCATGCATACCGTGTATATAATTATTTATGTACAGCTTATCCAATCCATTTCGGCACAGAATTAATAACAATAACGTATAATATCGATGGATAAGCCCTACTTCATTTACCGAAGTTAATAACGTAAATAGTTCAAAGTCTCAACTTCTGTTAAATGCAATGTTACCCAGTGCTTCCGTTTTGTGAGTTACTATACTACCACTTATTACTCCATTTATGAGCATTTTCATCGCTGCGAAATTACCGTGGATTAATAGGAAATAATCGACAACTGTTATGGAAGAATATGAATATGCACCATAAATATTTCTGAAATAATGTCTATTGAAAAATTTTTGAATTGTACCATACCATAATTGCATTATTGGTCTTATAATCGGCTTTTAGCCAAACAATGTAATTATTAGGTTTTTGCATAGTTTCCGGCGTTCCGGAAATCGTAATCAAATACCAATAAATATTTTATTATTCATTCCTAATCACTAATTATTCAGCCTAAGCTGAATGTTTCTTCACCAAATTTTTAATCATCTCCTTCTTTGAGAATTCTAACCCTGACACTTTTTCTCGTAATTTGGATCATGTTAATCTGAATATAATTTATGTACAGCTTATCCAATCCATTTTGGCACAGAACTAATAACGTTATAACGTATAAGATTGGTGAATAAGCTGTACTTCAGTTACCGAAGTTAATAACGTTACCCAGTGCTGCCGTACCGATATCAAGAAATCACAGTAACAAATATAAATATGAGTGTGATTTAAAAATCACGATATCGCTCATCTCTAGATAACTGATCACGTGATAAGTGTGGTGGGTGGAGACTAGAGATATTCGAGAGAGTGTATCCAATCGCATACCGTGTCTATAATTATTATGTACAGCTTATCCGATATTGATATAATAATAATATAATACTCAACGGGAACGGATAAGAAAATCACGTTCACGTAAATCACGTATCACGCTTTATTTTCCAAAAGAGGAACGATCGTTATATGTGACTTTTAGATATCAGTGAAAAAATCACAGTTCGTGAAATATCGCTCATCTCTACAGTGTTCAGTGATTTGCAAGCACCGATTGCACACGCTACATTTGAGTCGCCGTCTCAGAATACCCACTTAAACAAAACACGGAACGAATACTGAAAAAAAAATCAGTGATTCTCAATATACTTTGTTGGTGAATTAAGAGTTTCTAATGGAATAGGAAAGTTCTACACAATAATAAGCAATACTCTAATATATTTTTATAATTTACACTCATTAATTCTAAATCATTATTATCATATGAGAATGGAGCCGCGGAGTGCAGCTAGTTTGACTAAAACATAAAAATTGAGACATGTCACTTGACAGTCAAAACAACGTTTTCTTGTAAGGCGCATACACGGACGCACTTTTTCACGTCTATTTCTTTTACAGATCCATAACATTCTCTAACTGACGGAAGCGGCGCTGGGTACAGAATAAATGCAACAATAAAAAGAGATGAACAAGAACACGCACATCAGGAGACCAGGAAAATGTAACCTTTAAACAGTGATAACAGCAAAGAGGGTTCACTTAATGCACGAAAGAACTCGGAGATCAGTGGTAATAAGGAAAATCAATATGAACAAGGTTCAGTTCCGGTTGAGGAGAAGAGTCTGTATCATCTAGGTCAAATCAGCTATGTTCAGTAAAACTTGTTCATCCTCCTGATTCTGACACCGAAAGACATTTAACAAGTAGGTGTAATTCAAAGTCAGATAACGAAGAAGTGGCCATAATTACGACATTACCTGAAATTCATTCAGCCACAGAACTATCTCGCTTGAAGTTTGATCCACGGCAATATCCAATCTTTCCTAACTGCCCAACCTAACAAAGAATGTTTTTACTGGAAGAATATTTTAAAGAGAGTTGTTGCTGTTATGAAAGGATAAGCATCTAGAGGTCACGCTTTTAGAGAAAGTAATGAAAATTTTGGTGACCAGCATGCTGGAAATTACATTATGCTTCCGGCATTATTAGCAGAGTGTGACCCATTGCCTAGCTAAACACATAGAAAGATATGAAAAACAGGAATCAGGAACAACTATAGTTACCTTTCGAAAGCTGTCTGAATTCTGAAAAAGTACTGATCGGTATACATTGGTAATGGGATAAAAAAAGCAAAGTACTTTTCTTTGATTGTGGACTCTTCACAGGATGCAGCACATATAGATCAGCTAACGCTTGTGATTCGATATGTTTTAGATAACGGAGAACCACACGAGGCTGAAGAAATGTTTGATGCCATTACTATAGAGCTACAACATTTATCACAAAGATTGCCGTGGTCAGTCTTATGATGAAGCCTCTGGCATGTCAGGGGTTTACAATGGTTAACAAGCTAAAATTCAAGAACAAGCACCATTTGCCATGTTTGTTCCTTGTGCAGCTCATTCATTGAATTTGGTGGGAACCTCGGCCGTTGAGACTTTTTTCGTGAAGTCAACCGAACGTTGAGCGTGAAAACTTTGTCTATTTCGAAGAAAAAGCAATTGAGATGAGCGCACTTGAGCAATATCATGGTAAAATAAAGAGGCGACCTAAATGAAAAAAAAATGACGGATGAAACATCGAATGAAAAACCCTCCGGCTCCAGAGATTATCAAAGTGAACATCTTTTTGGTCATCCTTGATAGACTAAGGGCTGAAATACAGAGAAGGCATAATGCTTACTCGAACTTCAAGGAAAAATCTTCATTTTCAACGAAAATGACTGAATTTTCAATACAAAAAGTTACGGAAAAAGTCCAGTCACTGGTGAAATATTATACCAATGATTCAGAGGAAGATGTGGTTCAAGAATGTGTGCACTTTCAGAGTCACATTTCAGTGCAGAATGTGCAGTGAAGCCTAGATCAAACTTACTACCCTTGTAGCTCTCCGCATTGCACTTTCCACTTCGGTTACGAATTGTTCTGGGAAAAAAAGTTTTTTCCTGTTCAAAACGTAAACAATTCACTCTTCATCATCTCAAGAAAAAATTAATTCTTTGTCTCTTCTCTACATAGAATCAGAGATAATGTACACCATAAACTATAAAGATATTATAGATGATTTTGCAATCAAAAAGTCCAGTAAAAAATTGTAATGCTGTTTCTTTAATGTCCTTTCTTGATGACAAAATAATTCTTTCAATTAACTTTAGTTCCATTCTTACTACCTATGGACAATTATTATTTTACCAAGGTACATTGGGCTGCGGAAATAAAGTGGCCTATACTCGTATAAAAAAAAAACCGGCACTGTTCCTGAGGCTAACAAACTTCAAACATTTTAAGTTGATGTTGATTTGTATCTCCTATCCTTTGATACACGCGGTGCTTTCAGAACATTACATTAAGGAACGATATCTGTAACACACCCTGTAAGTATGATCTATAATTTTGGTACAAATTCTGGAATTTCAGCGAAATTCATATGCCAGATATTGAATTTATATCGAAAATAGATTTTGCTGAAAAATATCGAAAAAAAAATATTTCCAAGACGAGTTGGGATATCGAAAAATTGATAAGAATAAAACTTATTTCAAATTCAAAGTTGTATTAGATATACAGGGTGTTCCATTTGAAAAAACGAAGTTGGTATTAGAAAAGGCACAACTGATACGTCTTATGGTCCACTGAACTTGGGTTTCCCTGTATATCAGTTAATAGGTACTTATTTCCATTCCTCATGATGTTGACCGGTCCAGCTGTATCTATGGCAATTAATTCGAATCCTGATGTTGGAATTGGCATTTGTTGTAATTCGGTTAGCTTTCGGTTAAATGATTTATAGAGATCGCAATAGTGAAAGCTGTTGCAATATCAATTGATATCTCTTTTTATGTGTGTCCAGTAGAAATCTTGTTGGATAGCAAGTAGGATTTTTCGTGGTCCATGCACCTTGACAATATAATGGGTTGTCATATGATACAATTTCAATATTCCCCTTTTAATATCTCATACTCCAGTTCAGCAGTCTGGAACCTGGATAGATGTATGAACAAGAGGTCAGATGTGGCAAACCTTAGCGTAATTTATAACTACATTCTTTAACTCGAATCCACCAAAGCCTTAAGCAATATATAGAATTCAAATCAATTTTCAATGCAAAATAAATTTTCAAATGCAGAAAAAAAATTTTTAATTTTTTTTTCAAATAACATTGATAGTAATTCATATATTTTTTCATAGAGGTCGCTATCACAGAGCACTGATGGGTATGGTAGACACCGCTCAAATGTTGACAAGACAGTTGACAGACTGGGAACCTCTTGCTGTCTAATGTCTAAGTTTGTTCCATGATCAGTCACATGGCGCCCAGACCACGAGTGCTCTCTGACATTTATGACCAAAAAAATTAAAAAGAAAGTGAATTTTCTACTTTTATTATATTCAAGAGGCAAACAGTGACCTTTTTAATTGTTTTTAATCCATTAACGAACATGTACGGCGTACATCTTCCTAATTTTTATTCTTGTGGAGAATGTTTGTTTGTTACTCAGTTTTATCAACTAGTCCAGTCACGAGACTACCCTTCTCTCTCTCTCTCTCTCTCTCTATATATATATATATATATATATATATATATACCATACACCAAACGACAACACCATTTCCGTATATATGAAACTCCCATGTTCCGATTGACAGAACATATTATTTAGGCCAAACCAACAGATGTGTGAACAGTAGTATATTTGAACTTCAACTTGTCCGTAAGTCAGACCCATCTCCAGCCCTGTCCAAACATTATCAGGACACACCACACAATAGACTTTGCAAAAACTGAGACCATGCTACAGCGAAAAAAATACAAACTCTAATCATTCGTGAGACCATCGTCGGAATAATGAAATCTGCAATAAAATTGTATGATGTGATGAGAGTGGGTTTACGAATAATGGGAAAAAAAATGTCTTCCCACATAGAGCTACAAATTTCTGAGAGATTTGTAATTGAAGTTTGGCTTGGTGTTCTAGACACCAAGATTATATCGGTCCTTACTTTTCTGAGAGATCTTTGGCAAGGAAATTATATTCCGAATTGTTGTCAGACTCTAGTCGAGTTGTTGGAAGATTTGCCTTCGAATATTCTGAGAGAATATCAGTTTTTCCAACATAAAGGAGTTCCGCCATATCGCAGAAATATTTACAAATTTTTTCAATAAGAATATGCAAGGTCGGTATATACAAAAATAGTGGTCCTATCGAATGGTCATTACATTCACCTGAACTGACCCTTTTGAACTTTTCATTATGAGGCTTCATCAAAGACCCGGTATTCGGATAAACTTTTGGCAAACTGATTCCATCAATTTATTAAAAATAAAAGCCATAAAAATCAATAAGAACTTTATTTAAAAAATCTACAAGACTAAAGGAAATCAACACAATATCATATATAAAAATACTGATTTTTTCTTTTCAATGAAATTCAAAAAAAGGCATTTCACTATCGAAAATGTTTCAATATCTCTTATTGAGATAATAAGAATAAAATATCACATAACATCCTTATACAGAAAATGCAATGGTTTTTCAGAGACAAGACACTCACATAAACGAAATATATTTCATTTTACATAAAAAAGTTTTCATAGTAGAAACCAATTCGAACTCAAGTAATGTTTTGCGACGGTTCCAGGCAGTAGCACGGGAGGCACCGAAATAAAGTTCTGACTTAAGTCAGGATGAAGTATCAAGTTCCAAATACACCAAAAAATTCAACAAATGCAGTCATTCAAACTATGTAAATCATATATCGTTCTAGGGTTTAATAAATAATATATTTCACTATACAAAACTAGCCCAACGAAGGGGGCAACAATCACATATAAATGAACACACAGTTGTCAACTTTAATAAAAACTAGTGTTACTGTACAACAAAAACGGTTATTTTGTTTATCTCATCTCAATTTCAGAAAAAGAGATCGTGGAAATTTTGATATATGAGGATGAGGTTTTCCAGATCAGAAACTCACGGTACGAACTACGAAATATGATTGAGAAATTGATTTAATCGAGTGCATCGGAAAAAAATTGTATCTAGATATTTCAAAAATTTATGAATCAATAAGTTATGATCTATATGAGAATATCATGAAAAGAAATTAACATTAAATCGCAAAAATGCTTGGTAGAACAACAAAAATCAACTAGTAAATATTATGGGTGGAAAAAGTGTCTGGAAACGAATATATATATGAATGCCATAAAGTTTCAGAAGGCAGAGTTATAATTGATTGAGTTTGTTTCAGATCTGAGAAGCATCATCTGGGTTTCAGACTCTAAGGTGAGATTGACTTGGGGACATACTGCAAAACATCTGGTAAATTTCGTCATCAGAATTTTTAGAGGTTCCCCTTCAATGATTTTTCCATATTCATGAATACTGAATAAATCATAAATATGTTGTCAAATTCTATATACAAATATTCGAGGAAAAAAATGCATTTTCAACATGTGAATTGAAGATTCAAGTATTCACAATATCGTCAGTACTCAGGAAGAACGTTTTGATATAATTTGGGTATTTTTCACCGAATATGACAATGGGACACCTCTCCACCATACACGTTTCGTCAAAAAAGGTGGCGTCATCAAGAAACGATTGAAGTAGGGGGTCAACCTAACTCAACCTTACCAAAGGTGCGTTTCTATCGGTTTTGGTTGCTAAGGAATATTTTTGTCATTACATGAACGCAAAGAATACTTCCATATTCAAAAGTGGAATTTTAATCTGGAAGTATTATCATTTCCAACATAATCCAATAAGTGATATTTTTCCAACTGTCTGAAAATAACGTGGATTTACTCAGAGAAAATGTATAAAAAAATTCATACATCTGTTCTATTTTTAAAATATCAACTAAATACTAAAAAATTTCTAAAATCAGCTCTGATACCGATATTCATTGAGAAAATATACCGAAAATCAGGTACTGAACGCATATTTCATATAAAACTCTGTTAATTTCGATCATTGAAACAAGTTCAATGTTCTGGAAAATCATCAACTATTTATTTAAGATCTCACAAGAATTCTGCTGTAGTCCATTCTTTCCGGACTCCTTTCAACAGGTCAAATACTGTCAGATTGAACACAGAAGGCTAAACGTCGACTATGAGGAAATGCCATTCATTAATATATTCTATCAACATGAGCCGTTATTGCATTTGTTTCATGAAAAATTCTAAAAGTCAGCAATTTCTATCTGATCAAAAACGATAAAAATAACAAATTTTTTTTTTCGAATCTTTCTATTTAACTGATCTTAAATAGAATCGAACATATTCTATAAAAGATTGGGGTGGAGCAGATCACAAGCACTTCACAGAAGTGTAAAATTCAGTATGATTCCAATGTTACATCTTTTCGCGCATATTGAAGTTATTATAAGGCTTCGAAATGGAATAGTATCATAAGCAATTCGTGATGAGGAACTGATGGGAAATCATTCAATAATATTTGCAGAATTTTAAATATACTTCATGGAAATTTCGCTGGTTTTCAACAAGCTAATCATCAGTCGATATAATTTGAAGCAAAAGTCTTTGTAAGGAATCCAAACCTGTCAAAAAACCTCCATCGGGTCCTTGATGTGAAGTTTTGGTACTGTGATCATTCTGTCCAACAAATGATGTATGGGCAAAATCGATTATTCTCACGTCAACTTCTAAGAGTTGGATCGGAATATGAGGACGATTTTTCCTCAACAAAAATTCGTTTGGGAAATATTTTAAGATCTGAGAGCAGATCTCTGTCTTTTTCATCTTCCAATTTCAGATCTGCGAATTGTTTTTCACTGCTTCTTCTGCTTTTAGGAGGAGAAGGTAAGTCTGAATCAGAAGTTTCATCGTTTGAACTAGAACTACTAGATTGTCCAGGTAATGAATATTCGCCACTACTACTATTTGAGAAAGTTGTCCAACTGCCCACAGATAAGGGGCTCGACGAAGTAATGACAGGCGATGGGGGGGAATTCAAAAACACAGTTTCTTCGGAAATTGGAACAAAAGAATTGAGCTTTGCTCCTCGTGCAGCAGCTTCCCCAAATCCTCGGTGGTGGGAGTCTTGAGACACTTCTTCGTGGCTGCAGTTGAATTCCATAGATGAATTTGATGTATCAGCATCATAGCAATACTGAACATCTCTGCTGTTATCTTCAGATGTTTGGGTACAATCATCATAACAATAAGGTTTCAATCTGTGCGAACGGTAAGGCTCAGCTTTTGTTAAGGACACATGAGGTGCTCCACAACTGCCTTCGTAGACTATAAGTAACGAACTGAAAATAAAGTTGTAGTATGTATCCTGAAGGTATATTGATGAATTTGCTTGTCAGGCTCTCGGTCCATGGCCCGGCGCGTCCTAAATTTTGTCAACACCACTTTGATGGTTTTTTAATGCAGCACCATACACGAGTCGACAGCGGGTTGTTTCTCTCACAGCTAGTCAAAGCAATGTTTATAGAGAAATAGGTTAGTTTTCCAATGCTTATGTGGAAAGCATCTCAATTTTTTCGACATCATCTACAATAATTTGTCGATATTCTCGTTTAGTTGACAATGCACGACACATTTTCCTCCTCTGAAGGCTAAAGTAGTTGAAGTTTTCGGTTTGTCACTTTGAATTTAATGTTGACAGAAAGCTAATGAAGCTCTGAAATGGTATTCATAATAGAAGTTCATACATGAAATTAGAGTACGAACTTTAAAATAATCATCAAAAATTGAGTGATCTGAAACATGAATGAACAATTCCACTTCAATTTCTGGATTGATTGCCATTTTTTGGAATTTTGTATGAGTGATCGAGAAAATGTGCAATTCAAGCTTCGACGTCCGTAAAAAAAATTTAAGGCAACATAACTTGGAAACGAACTCACAATACCATCTATCCGTAGTTTACAACCATTCAAATGGCATTTCCGTACGTCGGATAACTATCCTTTATCTCTATAAACAATGGTTAAAACTAGTCAGAAAACCTACATTTATCTGACAAATCTTCGTCGCCCAGATGAGACAAGCCACGGACCGAGAACGATAGGCACATAAAAAAATAAGAATTGTGAAAGAATATCAATGAGAGACCTGCAGTTACTTTTAAATTGTCTGGAAAATCTTTGAAAATACATAACACTTGGGGTAGTGACTGATAAGCTTGACAATGGGCCTGAAATCTACAGATTAAAGTTATTTTTTCCCCTTCGTGGAATACGTTATAATTTCATAAAACAAAGAGTTACAACCAAGGTTCATTGAGGGATGAATACAGTGCACGAGCAAGACATTTTAATGGGATGCATACACTTGGAGAAGCTCAAGCAGACGTTGCACCTCCACAGTTTAGGCAGAATGAATGTATCTCCATCTGAGATCCCAAAAGAGCAGAGGAAGAATATTACAGACTTTGGCTTTATAGTAGTCGGTTTCTATCAACTCACAACTTGACTAACACACTCAAATTGCGAGATCCATACATCTGAGAAGCTATAACGAATTAGAATTCATCCTGATATTGGTGACAATAACCATCATGTGGCCCTTCACCAAGTTGAAAAAAAAATCTGTTTGTCAATTCTGAAAAAAGAAATTCTGAGTCTATTGCTACCAGGTTCATCATCTTCACTCATCAACAAAAAGACATGAAAGGATGAGTATGCATGATGAACTCAAAGCGAAGAAGGATCCACAACAATCTCGGCGGTAATTTCAGTAAAAATGTAAAAAATTATTCGTCATAAATTATTAAACGCAATGTAAATAAACAAATAATTGCTCAATTTTAAAACATTCACAAAAGAACAAAATCATTGTGACAGAAGCAAATATCCAGTGATATTTTTCGAGTTCTATTGAAAGAGCAGAAAAAATCAAGGAATCAAATGAAGAAATAAAAAATGAAATCTTTGAAAAAGAACTTTAGGAAAAATAGATAGGTTTCCAAACATACGATCTTACCAGGAAACTGACAAAAGTTCCCTACAATTTTCAGCTATACGTACACTGATGGTTCATATTTCTAATCTCTGATCCTCAATGTACAAATACTAAATATAGCTCTACACATGCAATTCATTTCTTACAGGATAATGTAATTTCTATAATATATTTACCATGAATAAAATCTGAAGGAACTTTGTTTTTCTATCACTCTCCTCAGATTCTCTAATTTCGCAATGACCTTGCGAATGACTGACACCCGTACACCATTACCATTGTCAAAAAATTTGCACAGCGCATCTTTGAAGCCCTCTTTATCTAGTCCTCGTCCCCAATATTTATCTCTCTTGAAGTAAAAGTCTCTATCGGCTTCGTATACCTGCATGCCGCATAATCTGACTCCTAAGGAGGCTGAAGTGCTGGCTGCGCATTTTGCCATTTGTTTTCTTCTTTTATCTGCCGATGCATCATCACCATGTTGCCTGGTGCCCATTTTCAGATCCAATATGCAGGGGCGGTTATAATTTGATGTTATGTTCTCTAGCATGAGGTAATATTGTTTATTTGTATTGTCTGTTTGCGATATACTTTTCAGAACGTCTTTAGGACTGCCAGTATGATGAACCCGCATTCTGTAAATGTAAATAATAAACTCAGTACTATTCAATAACAAGAAACGGAACAGTTGAAAAATGTAGTTTATGAAAAAAAAAATTAGGCCTATATTGGATGTTCATGGTTGTTAACTGTAAAAGTATGCTTCAATATTCATTGGTACATAAAAATATAAAAGAGTGTTAGAAAATAAGTGATACCATGTATCAGTAGAAGAAATACAAATGGAATAGCATTGTAAAATGATGAAGAAGATTCAACAATGAGAGCTACTTCTCAAACTAACGTTATTTGAGGAGTTACTGAAATAATGTGAGAAATATTATAGTACCTATGCTGCGTCATATAATATTTTTGTGAAAAACATGTCTTAAAATATTTACTCCAAGTCTCTCAACGATTATGTTCACAAGATATGTCGTACAATGTCAACAGTTTTAGTTTGTTTTCATTAGCATGTATAATCTGATGAAAATATTTTACATTTCCTTTTTGTCAGCCTTGAACCCAGCCTACTGCGATCTCGCGAAAAGGGGAAATTCTCGATATTTTGCTTCGCATTGGAGTTGTCGGAATAGATTATTTGAAAGAATTGCTTAGAAATCGATTTTGACCCTACATACCAAATTTCAACCCAAAATTCGATTTTTTTTTTTGTTAATTAGTTGAAGTTGTTAAATTATAATTTGAAGATGAATACAGAATATTGAAAAACTCGTAATGACAGTCCATTTTTTTATACAACTACTTTTATACATAGCAACAACTGAACTCTAAAAATAAATCGAGGTACAAGGTGATATGAGATCAATTCGTGAATTCTGAAATCTTCAGCAGTTATTTCCATACTTTCAATTCATTGATTTCAACTATTTTATCATTACTGTAGCTTCTTATTAGTTGAAATTTGATATGTAGGGTCAAAAGCGATTTCTCAGCAACTTTTTTAAATAACTTCTTTCGGTATCTCTAACGCGAAGCAAAATATAGAGAATTTGCCTTTTTGCGGTATCGCAGTAGGCTGGGTTCAAGGCTTTCACTCGGGCTAACTATTGCGAAAAGTGCGACCCATCTCAAGTGCGACACACTGTATATATTCTTGATAGGCAAATTTTAGTCAATCGGAAAGTTGCTGACTAATTGGTGCTCTATCCGATAGGTTATTTTTTTTTAAATAAACGCAGCAATTTTTCGGGGTAGAAATATACCCTTCTACACTTGTATCGATTCCAATATTGATTCCTTATCTTCTCAGATTGTGGTAGCAGGTTGAAATCCCAGGGAACTACGAAGAAAGGACCCATCCACCACAAAATAGTGTCCTTTAAACAGTATTGAAATTGATTGTTATTCAACTGACGGTGTCTCGGTGTTCAGCAATGAGTTCTTGGAAGGAAAGACGATACTCTGACTTTATGAGTAAATAATTCAATCGAACTGTAGACCTAGGATGAACATACATAGAATGAGGTAATAGTCAAACATAATTATCTTTGGTGAGAAAAACTGAAATGAGCTGATATTTTCTTCATTCGGTCACTTTGAAGCAATCTCAGTTCAAATCTGCTTCGCTTTCTATTTGCATTTACAAAGTCAACCTAGGACTTGCTTTGAAAACGTGAAAGAAGATGAGATCGCAACGCCAACACGAAGACAAGCGCAACCTCTGAGCACACCAAATAACATAACCAGTTTTTGTGTTTGTTTACTTCCGTTTGTAACTTCGTATATGCTCGTTGTGAAATTTTCTGTGATAACTGTGATCTGTGGAGTGAAAAGTGATTCTATTGTTTTGAAAACTCGAAGAAGAATGATTCAAAGCAATATAATTCTTGGGTTATTGTAGATGAAACTTGCATGAATGGCTTTTCTCAATCATGTGAAAAATTCCAAAAAAAAACGGTATGTGTAAGTGGGGAAAGACATATTCTCAACTGGGAAAATATTATTTTATAGCAAAAATGATGCAATTGTGATCTTGGGATTAGACTTTCGTCTGTCTGTATACCTACTAAAAATAGATAAAATCTGGTGAAAGAAGATGTAAATGTGCTCATCATCACGAATTTGAAAGGCGGTGACTTATTTGTATTCTACAAATCGAAAGTTTAAGTGAAAATATAATGAAACTTTACTTCGGATTGAAATGCAAATCGTCAACTCTTCGAAAAGGAACAGATTTCAAAATAGGTTTCAACTATACACCATAATTGTAAAAAATGTGAATGATTATTATATGTATACATTCATCAATACAGATCCCATGTACATTGCGGTTTCAGACCATTCACACCCAATAGAACGGAAATCTTGTAGGTGTACCAGCTCCCATCATGCAAATCAAAAACTATACGCACTACCGAATAAAAAACCTGAACTGCAATGAAACGAGATTATTCAAAACTTTGATGAACAATAGGTGAATACAAAGTCAATTTTCCTTCGTATATAATTTGTTATAGTAATGGTTGCATGTAGATATGTGAATATAATATAATTATAATCAATAACAATTCATCCATAATTATTAGAATCAGTTATATTCACCAATATTTGGCTGCGTGCAATTGACCCCCTTTGCGCGTGTTTTCCTTTAGGATCGTTACTGACACTATCTGCGAGAGAGACGGGAGAACGGCCATTAATTCATTGCTAAATATCATCTCCGCATAGCAATTGCTGCCCTTTTCGGTAAAATGTAGTGTTGTGTTCCTGTACACCCTGCACGACTGGCCAGTCCATCATCCGAAGAAATTTACCCTCAAGATCTCAAGAGAAGGAAAGACGGGGTTTAAGGTAAGGTCTTAAAGGCACGACCCGAATAATCAGTATCAACCACCAGTCCATTTTTCTCCTCTGAGTTTGACTCAGCCAGCTACATTATTTGGTACAGTTAGAGCCGTATTAGTTGTTTTAGCTATTTATTGTTGATTCAGTTGCATAGTTGCATGAAATCTATTGGTTCTTTCGGGTTCAATTAAGAAATTGCGTGGTCCTTGCAGAAGGAATAACTGATATCACTACTGAGTAGGGGTGGGTTCGAATTGAGAAATTGGTCTAGTAATGATCCAACTCTGCTAACGGATTTTCTTATTCGCCATATAAGTGTTGATCCTCATTCCTTCGACACGCAATCGAATTCACCATGTAAGATTCTAGTTCTTCGATGGAACCCTTCTACAGACACATTTCGGTTCGGTGTCATGCCTTTGAATAGACAATGCACTAAAAGCAACTTTCTCTCAATTCTTGGCAAGATTTTTGATTCCTTGGGAATTTCATACTCAGTTACATTTCTCATCAAGCACTTTGTAACATTTTAATTTTTTCATGAAAATTTATTGATCTACAATAATTCAACATAAGGGACAATCTGTATATCTCCGAATGTACATCGAGTTTTCTTCGGTGAAAATAACTATTCATTGCGAATTTGGTGGTGTCTGCTACTAAATTCATGAAACTGAGACTATCAAAATGTTTTCATTGCTACCAGTCTTGGTCTTCTTCAAAATAGGAAATATCATGAATACGTATTCATTGTACGCTACAGTTTCACTAATTACGTAACTAAGGTATCAGTCCCTTCCGAATATGATATTTATATATCAATTATACCAAGCAATCAATGAATCACCATTATTTTGTGAAACCATTTCCACTCGAACTTTTGAGGTTCGCTGGTTTGTAACTTTTCATAATTCATAAGCATGGCGTTTTTGTAAATAGTTCCCCCTGAAAGAATACGAGAATTTATGTCAAGGAAGAGATTTTGAGATTCGAAAGACGAAAGATCATAACTGTTGAGTGCATACAAGAAATTTCAAGTTGTTGAATTTGATACATGGTTTATGGATTTGATGAAATTTTAACCAAGAAGTCTTGTTAAATGAGAAATACCTCAACATAGTTTTTAGATTCGTTGTCGAATAAAATATTTCACTTTGAGGCCGCACACAATCCAAGGTGAGCTTTTTCCGATTCATTCCAATGAATTTGCTATAAATTCTCGTTCCACTTTCAGGCCTCTTCTATTTTTCCTAACATATTAATCGTGAAGGATGTTTGGATCTGCTTGAAAAGCTATTTTCTCGTACTTGAGAGATCATTTTTAAAATTTCGTTCATCAACGATAAAAATCCCGATCTCATTTCATCCCGAGTTACTGGAATAGAGCTGAAGTACCTAGATCGTCATTTCAGACGAGATTGATGAATGGAAGTCCGGAATCAACTACCAGGTTTGCAGCTGATTTGAAAATGTGTAACATTTTATAACAATGAATGGTAATGGTTCGGACTTCCATTGTCTATATTTTTAACTCTATTGAAACCTGTTGCTAGGAACGGAAAGATTAAAATACAAATTAAGTGAGAAAAAATCAAATCAAAATCAAATTTTTGGTCAATGATGAAATAAGGGATTGATTGATCAAAGAAAATACTGTTGTTACAAAAAAATCGAGATCTCGAATCTGAAATATAAGTCAAAAAATTATTTAAATAACGAAATGAATGAAATAATATTGTGACAAGAAAATTGAGGTATCGAATATGAAATACTAGTCAAAAGATGTAAATGAAGTAATTGAATGGAATATTTTGAAAAAATGTTGAAACCAAGTTTCAAGTTGAGTTTACTCACGACGTTTCGATTGCTGGTATCCGCAATCGTCTTCGGGTGATTACTGACAATATTTCGAGGTGTGGTCGGTTATAGAGCCCTCCGATTTCCCTATGGTGGGGGAAAGGTGCTACTACCAAGGGGGCGAGCGGGTGCTACTACTAGCAGTGTGCCGATCAGCGGAAATGGATGTATTGGCGCGAGATTCTCTCTCATCGAGCCGCAGCCGGTCCATGCCTTGGATAAGCGGCCTCCACACATTCCGGATCTCCACGCTGGCATGACTGAATGCATCGTTGTTGAGGATGTAGGCGGCTTCCTTGAATTTCCTCTTGAACCAGTGCTCCTCCTTGTGTATGACCTCGGCTTCAGACCATTTGATGTTGTGATGGTTTGTCCAAACATGCTCCGCTATTCCTGATTTCGTTGTTTCTCCTCGTTGAGTGTTTTTCTTGTGTTCGCTTATTCTTACTTCCAATGGTCGTTTGGTTTCTCCGATGTAGGATTTGCCGCACTCGCATGGTATCCGGTAAACGCAGTTGTTGGTGTCGCTGTTTTTATTCGGTGGTCGAACTTTTGTGAGCTGGCTGCGTATTGTGTTCTCTGATCGAAAACAGACTCTGACGTTGTATTTTCCTCCTATCCTCTTGATCCTCTCTGAAAGTCCTCTCACGTAGGGGATGGTAAGCATTTGCTGTTCCAGTATCTCCTTAGTGTTCCTTTGATTCGTCCGGGCCAATGTTTGATCCCATGTTCGATCCACCAGCTTCTTTGAGTATCCATTCTTTTGAAGATCCTTTCTTATGTTGCTCAGCTCCTTGTCTAGACTTTCTTTGGTGTTACAGAGATTGATTGCCCGATCAATTAGAGACTTAACGATTCCTCGCTTCGTAGATTGATGGTGATTGGATTGCTCATTCAGGTATTGTCCAGTATGAGTTGGTTTCCTGTAGACTGATGTTTCCCATAAATTTCTGGTCTTCTTCACCTCCACGTCGAGACGAGGAGAAACAACGAAATCAGGAATAGCGGAGCATGTTTGGACAAACCATCACAACATCAAATGGTCTGAAGCCGAGGTCATACACAAGGAGGAGCACTGGTTCAAGAGGAAATTCAAGGAAGCCGCCTACATCCTCAACAACGATGCATTCAGTCATGCCAGCGTGGAGATCCGGAATGTGTGGAGGCCGCTTATCCAAGGCATGGACCGGCTGCGGCTCGATGAGAGAGAATCTCGCGCCAATACATCCATTTCCGCTGAAGATCGATCGGCACACTGCTAGTAGTAGCACCCGCTCGCCCCCTTGGTAGTAGCACCTTTCCCCCACCATAGGGAAATCGGAGGGCTTTATAACCGACCACACCTCGAAATATTGTCAGTAATCACCCGAAGACGATTGCGGATACCAGCAATCGAAACGTCGTGAGTAAACTCAACTTGAAACTTGGTTTCAACATTTTTTCAAAATATTCCATTCAATTACTTCATTTACATTTTTTGACTAGTATTTCATATTCGATACCTCAATTTTCTTGTCACAATATTATTTCATTCATTTCGTCATTTAAATAATTTTTTGACTTATATTTCAGATTCGAGATCTCGATTTTTTTGTAACAACAGTATTTTCTTTGATCAATCAATCCCTTATTTCATCATTGACCAAAAATTTGATTTTGATTTGATTTTTTCTCACTTAATTTGTATTTTAATCTTTCCGTTCCTAGCAACAGGTTTCAATAGAGTTAAAAATATAGACAATGGAAGTCCGAACCATTACCATTCAGCAAGGAACATTGTCAACCACTTTCAAACAAACATTTTATAACAATATTTTCCAATTTCGTTTTTTTGATTACGTAAAACGAAAATTCAAACAGAAACTTTATTCGTCAAACTATGTGTGAAGCTTGAACATACGTATGCGAACGCTATTAATTTACCTACTTCTTTCACGAGATTACGAGATGATTGGTTTTTAATTAGCTAGGTAAATACAAGTTTGGTAACTTTGTGGACGAATCATCAAAGAAATAGTACCGGTATTTCCAATTGTATATATGTGAATATTCTATTTTTGAAGGTATTATAAGTCTCAACAATATTCTCCTTTTTTTATTATTCCACCTGTTCAATAATTGATTTATTAGTTAATTAATTATATTGGTCACGTATTCATGCATGGGCTCAAACTAATTGGCGCCCTTTTTTCCTGATTAGATATGTTCATAACTTCTTTTTGATCTAACAACTCACGACCCATTTGCTCCTAAAAAAAATCTGATGTACCAAGGCACATTTCGTACCCTCCACAGGTAAAGTTGGGTACAACTTAATCCAACAAATTTGGAGTCTCCGCCTTGGTTGGGATCAGATGCCTCCCGATGAAATTGTGAGATTTGGAAAAAATATTTGGATGATTTTTCTTGCATATCTGAATCCTCATTACTGCGACGCTTCTCTATCAATAGTTTCCAAACATATGAACCGGCAAAAAATCAACTTAATCTGTGCGCGGTAAATCGAAGGTATCACCTTTGAAGATAATTTATATTCAAAAGTTGGAGGTTGCGCAGCTGTTTTGTCAGCTAGACTCACAGAGTTTATTCAAACCACTTATAATAAAACCCTACCTATGGACAAAACCATCTGCTAGTCTGGTTTCCATCGTTGGAAGCTTTTCTTGAGTAATCAAGTTTCATTTACCCAGAACAAGGTACAACCTGAGAATTGGTTTAATGTTTCTACCGCCGATAACCCTGCCGATGTCGAGGTCTTCTACCCAGTGAATTTTTCAATGTTCCTACTGGTGAGCAGGGCCTTTCTCTCTTCTTTCCTCCCATACCGTTTGGGTCAACGATGTTGACCCACCTAACGAAACTCTTGAGGGAGAGCGTTGCCCAACTCTGAATGTTACTGTTGACTCCCCATTTTCGAGATGTTCTCTTCAAAAATAACTCTCATATAATCACTTCCATTCGGAATTTGGCCTATATTCTCAGGTTCTTGAATAATTGTTCAAAGGATAATTTGAAACAAACGTGTTGCCTTGCTGCTTCTGAACTCTATTAATCGCTCATGATATTTTCTTCGTGAATGAAGAAAAAATGTTCCTCAAATTTCTACATATCTCTCGCATGATTGTTCGAAGGATAATTTGAAAGAAACAGGTTGACTTACTGCTTCTGAACCCCACAAATCGCTCATGGTATTTGCTAAACACGTTCACGCTTCTGAACCCAATGAATCGCTCATGGTATTTGCTAAACACGTTCACGCTTCTGAACCCCATAAAATGCTCATGGTATTTGCTAAACACGTTCAATCATCTGACTTTTCTCATGAGATTTCTTTCATGAATGAGAAGAAAATTATTCCAAAATTTGTACGCCCCTTGTCTCCGTTTATAGATGATCAGGACTTCTTCTTGTAGGAGGAAGGCACAGACATACTCCCATTCCATATTCTCGGAAATATCTTGTATCTCTACTAGTCTTCATGTCCGAAATTGGTGGATTATCAACTCAAAAAAAATCATTCGTCGCATTATATGCAACTGCAACACTTGGCGTGTTGATCCCATATCTAGTCAACCCCTCATGGACAATCTTCCTTCCGCTCGCGTATCTTGTTTGGAATGCTTCTCAGAAGCTGATTTTGATTTTGCAGCACCAGATCGGCTCGACCATTATCGTCCCGATTTTGATCATGCGACAGAGATCGTGCACATGTATCTTAATTGGTATGTGCTCACCCAACACGATTTTAGTGAACTTTTTTCCGTCATAGTCAAGTTCACGATCGCAAATGAAAGCACCTCTTCTTTCATTATCAACTATATATGGGTGCATCCAAAACTGGCGACGAAGTCGTCTTCGTCTCCTATAGTACGCAAGAGCTACAACGTCTTCCTTGCTGGATGACATGTTGAGCGAGACTGAAGAAATTTTCCATCCGCAAACGTATCATCAGCTGACTATAGTCGTGCGAACAGAATCCGGTGGACATATTCACAAGAACACATTGGGAAACTCTTTCAGAGGCAATTTTGGTCTTTTGGTCGAAAGGACTTCCTGTCGAGACGAAAATTCAACTTTCAGAGGGCGTATTTTGGATAGATCTTGTTTACCAAGTCTGTGCATCCTGATAGGGTTGGGTGGTTTGGGTAAATTAAGCTCAAGTAAACTGTCTGACACCGCCTTAGTGCCATCTACAGATGCATCGATGCAGTATATTATCACATTTTTTGTCGTCCAATCTCGAAGTTGCCTCCGCGAATATTGTTGGGACTGAAGTAGCATCCATTTTTTTGTAGGTCAGTGACTCTATCTTTCAACGACTCATTCTCTTCTCTCAGGTTGATAATATGCGCCATATTTCTATCGATTTTTTCATTTCTTTCTGCCAATAAGGCTCTTATATCATTCATGCCGGCAGATAGGTTGACAAGTTGTGAGATCAATAACTGAAATTGACGGGCCATTAATGGTACGCCACCGTCCTCCGAATATTTTTGGCTATTCATATTCATCGGTATAGAAAACGAATTAGGCTTATCTCCATGAGCAAAGACGCAGCGTTTTTATTTGTCCTCGATCAATTGGAATCAGAGCTTGCCGGGTAGGTTGTATCAAATATCTAAGTTCCCAGTTGAGATATTGCAATGATGTTACTATATATTTGTAAGTTATCACTTACTCAATGAGTCAGATGAAAATCACTGACTATCATCGACTTTTTCAACTTGTAGCTGATAAAAACAGGGAGCCACTCAAAAACGTGTATAGTATACCGAAGACACACACATATATGATCAGGTGATCATCCGGCATTAGTTGGTCTCAGATTTTTCCGCCGCTGCTTCTCTAGCGGCACTCTAGGAGAGTTATTGCTCCTTGAGGTAGTTTGATCATATCTTCAGCGATTGAAGAACAAACTTTGTAAGTGCGTACAGAATGTTCAAAAATTGCGCCTCTTCAGAAGCTATCACTTAGCACTTCAATTCTCCTTCTGTATCTAACTTTGGTGGCATATGGGAGTTAGGTGTAATTCAGTGAAGTTTCACGTTACTCGTAGACTACAGGCCCATCCAATAAATGGATGGGTCATATGAACCACCAGGTGACGTATATAGGGCGATATAAGAGCATAAAATAATAAGATTCAGCACTATGCCGTCACTTGTAAGCTGTCCAACTGAGTGCTGGTGAGAATTCGAAAGTGCAGGTAGAGTGAGTACATTTTGGTCATATATTTTTGTACGGCATTTTTACCCTCTATAGATCCATAAAAAATAATAAGAAAGCGCGTAGTGCCGTAAAAAAATGGTGCGCCACAAAGTCGGTAAATTTTTTGGATTTTTTGACAATTTCAAGGGTAATTTGGTCATTTTATTATGTACGGCATCAGTTTTATACTGTTGCAATACAGCTTCTAATCCATTATTCCGCAACGCCGTGCAAAAATCATGCGACAAGGGGAAAAAATCGAGGGTTGCAACCCCCTCTCTTTCCGTGGTCCGGGGGGTGATTTGAAAAAGTACGGCTTCCGTTCCGAAGCATTACGTAGCACCCAAAAGTACTATAAAAAAAAATGCCGTCAAAAAATTTTTGTTCATTTGAATGTATATTAATAATTATCTTCATCTCATGGTATAGTTGATTTATAAAGCTGTAAAATCATTTGACTCTGTACGGCAACTTTTTTTTCAACATGATATTGTAAAATACAATCGTTATATAGTATTGCCGTTCACAAGAAACTGTTCTAAAAAAAATAATAGAGAAATACAAAATATGAAATTTTTAATTTTTTGCAAAAGTTCAAATATTCATAGATTAATGAAGTATTGAAATTTTCTATATGTTTCGCTTGTTTCAAATAGTATCGAAATGAATAAATTAAGAAAAAATGATGCCGTACATTTTAATGCAGACCATATCTTTTAGGCTGATGAAAATGACGCTACCATGTTTCATTGTGATGATGTGAATAAATAAAACAACAATCTCTTAGAAAAATTCCATATATTCAAAGATAATAATACAAAATAAGGTTTTTATTTAAATTATTCAGTATCGAAATCAGCCGCTGAGTTGTTATCGGAATCTATATCTTTATCGACGTCCGAATTATCTTCTCTATCATTTTCTGAAACATGAATGAGTTTTCGTCAAAATCAAAGTCTTACGTACAGATTAAAGATGTAAAGATTTATTTATTTACCAATGACGTCATCAATTTCTTCGTCTGATTCCTCATCCGGTTCCGTTATGTCACTGACTTTTTGGGGGACCTTTGGACCAACGATAATGTACGGCATGTAAAAAAATACTATCTATGCATAAAATACTTTCGAAATGAATTAATTTCATGTTGTTTCAAATCACCCCCCGGACCACGGAAAGAGAGGGGGTTGCAACCCTCGATTTTTTTCCCTTGTCGCATGATTTTTGCACGGCGTTGCGGAATAATGGATTAGAAGCTGTATTGAAACAGTATGAAACTGATGCCGTACATAATAAAATGACCAAATTACCATTGAAATAGTCAAAAATCCAAAAAATTTACCGACTCTGTGGCGCACCATTTTTTTACTGCACTACGCGCTTTCTTATTATTTTTTATGGATCTATAAAGGGTAAAAATGCCGTACAAAAATATATGACCAAAATGTACTCACTCTACCTGCACTTTTGGATTCTCACCAGCTCTCAGTTGGACAGCTTACAAGTGACGGCATAGTGCTGAATCTTATTATTTTATGCTCTTATATCGTCCTATATACGTCACCTGGTGGTTCATATGATCCATCCATTTTTTGGATGGGCCTGTAGTCTATCGAGTCATTGGGGAGGCCATTTTAAATTCTCGCTCCCTGACCGCGTTCAGTAATGATCTAACGATTTCACCGCTCTAACTCTAGGTCATTTTTTGACATTAGATTCATTGACGGCGCCTCCAGGGGATGATTATCAGGATACTCCTTTGAACCGCCTCTCTCGCTGGCAGTTGAAAAGATAATAAAGTTCGTGTCGCTTCAGTAAAAACATCCACAGGAATACTCAGGCGGCCAGTGTCATTACTCTGTCCTCTCTGGTCAACAACCAAAAAAAAGACTTTTTTGGTTGGGCGGTATGTCACGTTTCCGCTCAATACTGCGTACAATTGACCGCTTTTGTGCGTGTTTGCCTTTGAGGTCGGTACTGACACTCTCTGCTAGAGAGGCGGAAGAACTGCCATTGATTCATTGCTAAATATCATCCCCGCATAGCAATTGCTGCCTTTTTCGGTACAATGTAGTATTTAGTATTGTATTCCTGTACACACTGTACGACCGGCCGTCCATCATCCGAAGAGATTCACCCCCTCAGAATCTCAAGAGAAGGAAAAACGGAGTTCAAGGTGAGATATCAAAAACACGACCCGAATAATCAGTATCAACCACTAGTCCATTTTTCTTCCCTGAGTTTGACTGAGCAAGATACATTATTTGGTACAGTTAGAGCCGTATATGAGGTTGTTTGTAATGTCTGACAATTTACTCCATTTAGCGATTGAATTGAGGGTAGAATATGATATGTAAAAATGTCTCCATGAAATTTTAAACAAGATTGCATCAATTGCAACACCAGGATTCTAAGACAGATTCAATTCATAAGTCAGTTATATATAAATCCCATAACACTTCTTCGCTTCGGGCATCAGAAGAGGAAAGAAAGGGGCCAAATATTGTTGTTGTAATAAGGTATTTATTAGTATAACTACTTCTCTTTGGGTTTGAAGGCCGTCGTTTTTCGGAATTTCTTCCTGACGTTTCGCTAGCGCGAGTGGCCAGCTTCTTCAGAGGCTTATTCATCTCCGATTACAGTTATCATTATAGGTCAGTGTTCTCAGTCTAGTTGAATTATAATATTCATCTGATAGACTTAACGAAAAAGTCCCTTGGGAGCAGACCGACGGATGGTTCAATGCATCCATCATAGGCGGGCTCGCCGAAAAATGCGATATATGCAAATATGCATAAAATAGCGGCCGATCTTGAAAGAGGCAGGACAGTTGGGAAAGTATCTCTCTGAAATCGAACGATAAAGGTTTCGCGAAGAACCTCGGGTAATCATAGGTTTGCGTCTCGCATGAAGTTAAATTTTATTCTTCAGAAAATCGGGAGACAAAAGTTATTCGTGTGCATAAGTGTCGTTTGGTTTTGGATATATTCGTATTCGGGAACTGAGAAAATATGGCATGGGAGTCGCACAAGACACTGCCATGCAAGGTAGACAGAGCACCAACTTTGACATGTCGATTTGATGTGTGTTAACGTAAATAACCTTTTCATTCATTTTGAGGAATTATTGTTGCATGTAATAAGCAGTTACCCTTTTTCTTCCCAATACAGTTACATTGATCACACATTGAGGGATCTACTGACTCTTTCAAGTATCTAGAGGTTATTGAGATAGGCCTAGGGCTGCCGATAATATATATTTAGCCGGTAGGGCAATGTAGAGGCATAAAAAGAAGAGATGCATTGGATTCTTGTGTTCTGAACATATATTTCTGTGTGCTTGTGTAGTATTTCATATGATTCATTTCCCATCGAGAAGACCTGGTTGGTATTACTTAATTTTGTGCATATACCTATTTGTTCATTGAACTGATCAAATCAATGGTTGAGTTCAGAGTTATGAATTGTTTCAATTTCATTTTCGAATACCTCCCCATTTTATGGTACTAAAAGGCAGAAAAACCATCAGTTCATCATCAAAGACCTCTTCTTGGCGGAAAAGGCGGAAATCGAGCTTTTTCGGAATTGCTTTAACATTCAAAATTTCACGTAGAGAAATTTACATCTGCTGACATAGGCTGCCTCATAAATGAATAATCCAAAATGATAGCCTTTTTGCTATTATTACATGTGGTAACGTGCAGAGGAATTTTAATATGTTTTGTTTTGGTTTGTTGAGAAGAGGTTCATATAAAGAGAAGTAAAATGCTAGGAAGTTACTAAAATATAATAACCCTTTCAGCCGTTACTACACTGGTACTAGAGCGGTGGGATCGTAAATTGTAAAGTCGTCTGTTCTGGAAATGAAAACTGATACAGATAGGTCGAAATTAAGGTACAGAGTTGAAAAAAAAATATCGTGGGATTCTTGTAGGTTCCTAGCAGAAAATAGTAACAACAAAAATAGATACAAGAACCTTTCGCAGCAAAATGGCACATGCTGCCTACCATCCTCGAAGGAATGGACATGCGAAAAAAAGACTTCAATTTCTTTATAAATCTTGTATTATTCACATATAGAAAAAAAGAACATGCAACTACTGGGAAATGTGCTGCAACACAGGAAATTGAGATCACGATTGTATTTATTGCCGCTAATAGATCATCGTTGAACAAAGACAACATAATAAGATAAAGGACTTAAAGAAGCACAGGAAGTGAGTTTCATGGAGAGAGACAATGGCTGAAGTCAATAAAGTTGTAGTAAATGCTGGCACTAAAATTTTTTGGGACAAACTTATACGGGTTGTTGAGATATGACTCACGCTCACTTTTATTCACTTCACCCCATGTATTGATGTGAGATTTCAGTCGGGCAATAAACCCACTTGAGTACCAGGAACAGTCTGTATAGAGTATTTTGGGTAATAGGGATTGAGTAAAAATACGCACTTGGAGAACAAGAAATATATAGATATCGGCTGACAATAGTGACAAATTGAGACGAGAAAAATTAAGCTTCCAACAAAAACTCTTGTCCTTCAATGATTGCCGATGCGGCAAACCATATTCAAAATAATAATGAGAGGTAATGTATTATATTAAATTGAACTGGCCGATACGATGAAAATCCATTTAGTTTTCTGCACGATTTTCGCTGACTATGGGTTTACAAAACCGCGACACGCGTTGCACATGCCATACAATCCGTTCCAAAGTCCTGTATATACATATATACATGTGTAAATGATGATGAATCCATTCAAATACTTCTTGACATTCATTGGTCACCTGGGATGGATTTTATGTCCAACTGTTTCAAATGGAAGTTCATGAGATTTCCTGTGGATATCCAATAGATGAGAAGTGGATGTCAACGGATATCTGTTCGCGAAGGTTACATAATATATGTATTGAGAACTTACTTGAATACTTCCTCTCCTCTTTTTCGTTTTCGGTCTTTTTTTCCTCTATAGAAGTCATCGCAGAAGCTAGGGCTGTACCTCTTTTCCATTTTTTCACCACTGGATAGTGTTGCCTGCATCACTCCTGAAACAATCCGCCACAACATATAGAAGGAAAAAGTTAGCAATTACACTCATATTTGATTCATATTTAAAACCTTTTCACTGTATGAAATGAGTTTATTTTTTTTGGGTTTTCGAACATAAATACTGATTTTTTCAGAACAGATTGAACAAAATGACAAAATTACGAAGCCACACAAAATGATCAAATTAACGAATAAGAGAGTTACCTTTGAAGTTCAACAAGAAACGATGAGAACAAAACATTTTACCATATTTTGAATTGATTTCTGGGGCATAATATAAAGTTAACTCTCTTAGATCACAAAATAGTTTTCCAACCCATAGTAATTATGGAGAACGTCCATACAAACCCTTGTTAAGAATGGACGCCAGACTTTCACAAAACCAGGTAGGCAGCAGGCAGGCAGATCCGTCTGTCTGTCAGCAAGTCCAGTGGGAGATGATCACGTTCCTCAATAAAACAAACGATTTTTTGTTTTTTGGAAAAAATGTTTTATCATCCACACAATCAGTCATACAGAATGTGAAAAAAAGAGTTGGTAAGTGATTAAAGTTGGGATTGTCATAGGGTGTTTCACGAATTGAAACTGATATGAATATCAGCACCGATAGCTACTGAAATTTAAATGTACACTTTCTTGCCAACTCTCCTTCGTCAGGTTGAGTAAATCAATGAAGTTCAATAAATAACACTTACCTGTACATTTTTCATTTTACTCACGTAAAATGATGTGAATGCTAATAGCACTAAATGATTTTAATATTATCAGATCTGAAAATGTAAGAAGATCCCCATTTTGTAACTTGTTTTTAAATGATTCTACTGATATAAGGACGTTACTAGTTATCCTCGAAATAAAAGGGAACTGAATACAAATTAATATAAGTTCAGTCTATGAAACTACCTCGAATTATATGGAATGAAACGCAATAAAATGAAAGATGGTCTTCTCACCTCAAATATTGAGTGAAATGTATGTATTTTTGTGATTCAACTCATTTTAAATTATCTATAGGACAAGTTATCATTGAGAGCAATGAACAATTCGAGTAACTGCAAAATTCAAATTTTATTTTTCGAATAATTTTTTCATTGAAAATTTGAAAAAATTATATGGTCGCAATGACGAAACCCTACAAACATTTGATCCGAAGACGTTTGTATATTTAGTAGGAACCTTGAGATGAGTGAATTACGAATTATTTTCGATATATGAAAGAGATGTTGGGTTGGAACAACTGATCGATTTATGTGAAATAATTTCAAGAAAAGCCTCGTTTAATGCACTAGGAGCAGAGAAATGCGTTATAATTTCGAGTGTGAATTTTCTGTGTTGAATGGTGAAAATATTCTTCACACGGAATGTTGTTATTTGAAGTTGGAATACCAACTGACAGAAATGAGAAAACTGTCGCTCGGCTTCTCTTATATAATAAGAAAACCGTTCATCTATTGTACCAATGATTTCTCTAAATACTAAGGAAGCTGAAAATTGACATGAACAGGCTTTGTTCTATACTCCAACTCGTAAAACGTCTCCGGTATTTTTTCTCCATCTCCTCTATTTTGAAGATACCGGTAATGAAACTAGTTTTTACAACTGGACTGGACCTCTGTAAGAACGACGTAGCTCGAGAGGTGACATTCATTCTGAAGGAGGTGCTTGATAGAAGATGAAAATCTGCAGTTTAATTGACTGTAGGTACCTGCCCAATTGAAAAACTGTTGACTTGCCATATAGTGGACAAATCCTATATTAATCATGCAATTTGCAATCGGCAATCAAAATGACATGACATATATTTCGGCTTATTCAATTCAATTATTCAATATTTTCAATTGAATTGTAATGAAATTGAAGGCTGGTATCCACCTTATATGTTTCAAGTATTTTTTTGAATGTTATCTTCAACATAACCATCTCTAATATAATGCAGGTACTGCTGGCCCAACCTAGCCTCGCGCCTGCATTAGTCCGCCCCAAGCGGCACAATAAAACCTAAAACCGGCTGCTACATCATTTCTCAATAACCCCCCCTCCCCCCCAAACATAGACTAATTTAATTCCTTATTTTCTCACAGATGCTATAACATCAGTTTTATTCCTGAATAAAGATTTTTAAACAAATACTAGGAAAATACAAACCTGACATTTCAGTTCCATAATTATCTTTTGGATTTGAATGACATAAATTAACGACAAAGGGAACCTTGGAGAACTTTGAGACTCGAGAAGAAATTCATGTGAAAGTAATACCGATCGTTCAAATCTGTTAGTTTATAAAGTACATACAATCTCTACGTGGCATTTACATATTTTTTTTTCTTGGCATATTTATAATAGTTGTTACGTAACCGTGCATTGTTATTATTCATATCTAACAATGAACCATAATCACCCATTTGGTTTAATGATAAAATTTCCGATCACAGCCCAGCTGCAACAAAAATAACGTCACAACAAGTTACGTATCTCCAGAAATATTCGCAATGTCAAGTGACGTGACTTGGAAATTTTTATGTGATTCATTTTTTGAACGTTATAGTTCAAGATATGTATAAGCATAAGATACAGAACAAAATCGAAGAGAAACCACCCTAATCACTAATCAAAACCTTCAGATCAAATGTATGGAAAACCTTGAACATTTTTCTGCGTTCATCATCATCTGCTGAGAAAAATGTTGGATACGTAATTAAAAAGCTCAAATATAGATTATTATGAAAAATATTTTCAGCGATAATCCTGTTTCGTATTTTTTTAATCAATTATGAGATGTCATTGGAATCATTCTAGACATAGTGAATAGCTGAGTTGTCATATAACCATACGATCTTCAAAATACCCAATAATATCAAGTACTAAGTTAATTTTTGTATACTCCCATTGGTATACAGTATCACTTCACCACATCCCAATTCTGTTGAATAAGAAGAATCTCAGTTTAATTCAAATCAATATACATGATTCATTCTACCGAGAGCTTGTTTCCAAAATTAACACTATTTTTTTCTCACTCTAAAAAGAACGTCAACATCGAACCTTAACATGTAATTAATTTTGAATTAGTAGTCACTTTCACTTAATTCTTGTACTAGTAGTTCAGAACAGAATATCTCAATATCAAATAAAAACAAGTCACAAATTGAAGTTCACCTTTACGATCATACGGAGGAAACGAACATAGGTTTAGTGTGTTTGTAAATAGACTCCGATTATGGATTATCTAATATAGAGAGTACCTATTCATCCACTCATACTGCTTTTATTCGATAGAGAAATCATAAATAAGAATGAATGATATTAGACTATTACAGTTATTTCATATAGGAAATAATTCAGAAATGACAGAAAATGTGGGAAAGAACTTGAGCGTGGGGTTCAGAAATGATAACTTGATTGATGTAGTATCACATAACAGAATCACAACATGCAAATGAGTTAAAAATATAGGAGAAGCTTCATTAATTTATTTCTCAAAAACATTACAATGTACCTATTCTAACATCATTAAAAAGCTCTTCATACTCAATTTTCAGTTTGTTATTCGTTGACACAATTTCGTGAACATTTAGACATAGATGCACTTTTAAACTAGAGTCCTGTTCAGTATTTCACTTGTATAAGTTACTCAGCTTACCTTTGTATTTAGGTACGAAATTTTTAATTTCCTGTTCCTGAATATTTTGGTAGAAATCCAATTCTCTATAATTCAAGGGTTTAACTATTGTACCGGAATTCAAAACCATAAGTCTTGTGTGGCCCCCAACCTGTAAGAAAAATATTGCAACAATAAAAACGATGATATTAGGTCCACCAGGATTTGTTGAAATTTTCATGCATCTGAGGTTAATGCATTAAATAATGAAAAAAAATATGCTAAAATCGGACTGCCGTTCGTGTATAGACGAAAACCAGTTGGAAAAATACCTTAATTCATATTCAAATTGAGGGAGAAATAGACACAGCATTGAACAACAATTTATCAACTGCAATATATCGTTGTGACTGTCGCCAGGAACTTACTTGTTTCATATATAATTCGAAAGAGCAATCATTCGGTTTGAAATGAAGTGCTGCATCTCTATTCTACACTAATCCTTGAAATGTCGACAAATGATTTTCGATAGATGAACTACTTGTAAAGCAACTCATTTGATTCTTGTTGTTCATTTCTGAGATATTGAAGAACATTCTCGCTTTGGTTAACTGATTGAAAGGAATAATTTTAAAACATCTTTCGAACAATTCGTTCAGGCCAGTCTCAAACTCACCTACACAGTAGGTTTTGGCTGGCACCTGTCGGAAAACAACTACTCCCCTGGCCAATACCACGAAGGGCATTGAATTATATCCGACCAGGTGCCAGTGCAGGTTTCTTCACTTTTTTTTTCGAATAATTTTATTTTAGATATAGCCTTCGTCAATATCTGAAATTCTGATTGAAAGAACGCCAAGAAGTTATGGGTCCGAGATGGCATACAATATATATTCACAATGGGAAATCATTATAGAGGAGGCTCTAATGACCAAGTTCATATATATGTCTAACAGCCGGTTTAATTATCACCACTGAACCATAACCAGAAGCTGAAGTAGCTGATTGGTCATTGAAGACTCAGCTAATTCTCTAGATAGTAAATTGAAAACTTACTGAGAAGTTTATACGTTGAACTGCACTGTAAAATGCATCTTTCGTTGAAAGCTCTTGGTATGTTGCCAGTAAATTTGAAACAAGACCCGCAAAGTGTTTTATAATGATAATAGGAACAGATATCATGTTCGAAAAAATATATAAATTCAAGTCTGATGTTCAAGATGCTATACATTTTCCTTTGGATTCAGATATTCTCAAGCGAAGTTGATCTATATCTATATTTTAAATGTATGCTGTATGCTGAATATAACTGATTTCCTATTTGTAATAATCATATGGGCGATTTTAATATTGGTAGTTCCTTCGCAATCAATACCCTCCTCATTAGCCCTTCTAATATTATAGAAATATATATCCATTGAAAACAAAACAGTATCCAAATTTGGGTGAAAACCACTGTAAATGTCTCAAAAGTGCACATTTGTGAATGATGTTTCAAATTTTTTAATCGAACAAATTATACAAAATATTTTTGAGTCCACTGGCGTGTTTTCCATCTCTGTGACGTAAAAATACTTTGGAAACCGGTATAATAATATATTTGACGCCATGTTGTATATTTCACTTTCCGATGAGATTTGGATTCAGCAAACGGAATTCCCGGGTTTACAATAGTGGGAACACTGTTTATATAATTGTTATTCTCGCATTGTGCGGAAAGACCTTATTCAGTATTCAGCCCAGACAAAGTCAAAAGTCATTAATGTGGTTTATATTGAGAAAAATATTTAACCCAAACTTGGATTGCTACTTTCAAAATTTATCGGTATGCTATGTATCTTATCCAGATTAACACAGAAAACATTTTTTCGATCGCAATCAAGTTAAAAACAGAGTTCTCGAATGTTGAAATTGATGTCACTTCTTTTTGAAAGTAGATAATTGTTGTTGATTATTTTTGGTAGCCTTTCAATACATAGGCAATACAAGAGAAAAAACAATCAAAAAATTTCCTGCAGAGTGTCAAAAAAAAAGAGAAATATTTTGTATCGACTGAACGAAATCGTCATTCTTACAATGGAAACTTATTAGTAAACAACAGACAATAATGATATGTTTACTTTGGCCTAAGTTCAGGTGTATAGTTCGGTCGAAACTCGTTATGCCTACAAAAATGCATATAACTCATAACTCTCGACGATGATACTCCGAAATATATTTTCTCATTATTGCAGTACCTGATGTTTTTACATCAATGCCCACAATAATATTTTCTCCCCGAAAAAAAAATGTTGTGGCGTGCTATATCCGCTGAAATAGCAGGCGATTGTTGCCTCATTATTATTATCCCAGTGTTCTTCTCATTTTCACGTATTTTCACGATATTTGTAGCTTCATCAGGGTTTAGAACAATCATAAAGTTGTCATGGTTCAAGAGATTGAAATGTGGAAGTAATGTAAATATTTTGAACTATGATCTGGTTGATTGGTAGGAACCATCTTGCTTGCTTGTAACCGACGGCGGTCCTGAGGGCCAGTTGTACATACTCCAGTAAACCGTTGTTCATTCGAACAGAAATGAGTTGTCGAGCGATAAACGATTCAATTGGCTTACTTAGCAACTGAACTGAGTTCATTTCAAATGGACATGAAACTCGTTTGTACGACTGGTCCTGGTTTGTTCGTGTTGAGGCCATGGTAGTAATTTCTAGGCTCGGTTGTAGTATTGATTGGCCAGATACCAATGCTTGCAGGAATCAATGAATAACTGTTTTTACATGTCCACTGATGAATTACTTACGATTAAAAAAAACTCCATTAACGTTTCGATATATACGTAAAATCTGACATAACTATTGAACATTCAACTTGAAAACGAAGTCGTATTCCAGCCATTTATGACTCTATCTTGATCATAATTGTGTTTCACCTTTTGAAATAATCGAGGTTGAAGTATTACGCGAATTCTGCTCACTTCAATAACATTGCGTATACAATATGTCGACACGGCTACGAATGAGTATCTAATCAATATTTTGATTGCGCCATATAACCGTATGAACTAACAGTCTCGGATGTTGATACAACCAACATTCATCAGTTGAGAAATAAGGATTGCTTCAATGCACCGAAGTTCATAAATCCAAACTGACTTCGATAAGTACACCTTGAGAAGGTGAACAGGGCCTTGTTCTTGTACGAATACGAGTATTCAGTTTTACTGAAAGCGTACATGTAGTTCTCTGAATCTTCGAAAGATCTAGGAACCGATTAGAAAAAAAAACGAATGAGCGATTCAGTTGAACTTATTGACTTGACAATTAATATTCACCTAATTGAATGGAGCAATCTCTCAGTGGAAGATATAATAGATTTTTCTTTTGTTTTTCTCACATATCCAATAAAGAATACCACCGACAGTAATCGATTCAAATATTTCCATCCTGAAAACGATGGAAATCCGACCGACCTGACAAGGTTCATCAAAATAGTGGATACAAATCATCCTCCCCAAAAATTTTTCACCACTTCTCAAGTATTCGGTGGAAAACAATGTCTGGACAAATATAACTGAAAATTTCCGTCCCACACCTATGAACGGAATCTCGCACGGTTCATTGAGACCACACCATTTCCAAATCACTTTCAAAATAATTACCAAGAACTTTAACTTCATTCAATACCGAACGAACTTCTGGACCTGAACCAGTACGGCAACTTTAAAAGACGCTTACAGATAGGGATACATTGAATTCAGTTTTTCACACTCTACTTCAGGAAACACTGAACTCAAGAATAAGCATGCAGAGCAATCATCCTCGGTTTAAATTTGATCTAGAGTCACTGGAAGGTACCATCTGACCCAGATTGCCGGGTTTTCTCTTCTATATTTCGGGGTGACCACAGTAAATCCATCATTATTATTTTTGCTGTTGTCCAGATTTATGATCTCTTCACATTTGTTTTGGGTGAAGACTTGATTGATTCCGAGTGCAACTTGTTCGCTACCAAATTTTTTTTTTTGTTTCCCTTTCGAGCCGATTTTAGGCGACCTCATTCTCTAGGACGCATTGGAGTCCCCCTAGTTTGCATCATTGGAAACCTCCTACAGTCAGTTAACACAGCGGAGAAGGGTTCGCTACACAGTCACTACATCACCGTTCCAACGTCGCTAACCCTGTCGATTCATTATAGTTTGAATTATTTTTGATATTGATAGCCTTCAATAAATCAGTTTGGGTTTGTTTATGTAATGCTTTAATAGCGATCATTTGATTTTCAATCACCAGGTCTTTCCGATTTATTATTTCTAGTAGATAATAAACATCTTTACTCGTTCCATATGGAGCCACCGTGTTACCAGATTCAAGGTCATCATTGTTCACTTCAGTATTCATTGTTTCGCAGCAATTCACCGAAAAATCATCAATATAAACTATACTTTTGAGATATTTCAAGCAACTCGCGTGGGACAATACACCAAAATTAACACATTTAAGCTCAGATTTCGCAACGTTTCCAAACTTTTTACAACCAGTATCTGCACTAGCACATCCACTTGGCGCCATTTTTCTTTCGAAAAAATCGACCACTTCCATTTAGTTTCTGAATTTTCATAATGAGAACAAAACTTGATGTGGAAATTTGGCTACTGTAGACAGCATACCTATTAAGAACAACTCCACAGCTGAAAATTTCGACTCTTTCATTGAAAGAATATCAAACAAAAACTATAAAATTGAAATTAAGTAGATATCAGTGATCAACGACTTTTATTTAGGATATTCAGCAACTTTGAAAAAATTTGTCGAATTTCCGAACACGAATTTAAATGAACTACATAAAAGAAACAGCTTCAAAGAAGCTACTTGGGAAACACTCGATTTTAAAGGGCTGAAGAATATCGGAAACACCTGTTTCATGAATAATGTAATCCATTGTATGTCTAGCACAAAATTGTTGTTGGAGTAGGTACCTTGAGAAAGATATCTACATAAAAGATGAAAACGATGTCTCCAGTATAAATGACACTCTCATCAAATCATTTGCGGAAGTGATCAAAGAATTATAACCAGAAGAAGCTGTGAATACTATCTTCATGAGAAATAAAAGCGAAAGAGGTCTACCTCACTTCAATGATTACGCTCAATACGACTCTCATGAGATCTTACGACATCTGCATGAAGAACTCAATCGTGTTACAGAAAAACCCAAACCATTCTTGAAGAAGATCAATGAAAAACCAAATGACAACTGAAAAGCAAGAGAGTCGTGGTCGAGTTAACCAAAGATTGACAACTCTGAAATAATAATCAACTTTGTTTTTCAACTGAAATCTACATTAAAATGTACGTATTGTTGTAATTCTTCAGTGAAATTCGAACCATTTTGGAACCTTTCTCTGCCTACAAATTACTGACCACCTCCGTTTATACGACTGTTTGGATTATTTCACACGACAAGAAGCTCTGGATGGAGATGAAAAACCAATGTGTTCTGAAGTATACGAATCTGTTGTCATTCCCGAGAATTTTGGTGATTCATCTGAAGCGATTTTCTCCGACAAAAAGGTTAGAAGAATCAACTACCACATTTGATTTACCAGTAGAAAATCTAGACAAGAGCAATTATACGTCAGTCAATGCCACCCCTGTCGCTACAATATCTACACACTCTTCAATTACGAAGGGATTATATCTAGAGGCCACTACACGGCTCATTGTCGACACTCTTATGAGAACGTGGCACGAGTTCAATGATTTCCACGTGTCACCAATATCTTCGAAATATCTCATTAGTGAAAAAGGATATGTTCTATTCTATGAACAGGAAGTCAAACCTTGATATTTTTTAATTTATTTATCTCTTAATATTATTCAGTTATTCGCTGTTATTAGTAATTTAATTTTATATATCTTTCATTTATATATTGAAATAAAGATCGTCTCATGTTGCATGAAATATACAAGAAACCTTCATATGAAATTTTTAAAATAATGGGCTTAATATTTGGGACAAGAATTCTGATGAAAATGAAGACAGAAAACATATCGCACTTGCTTTCACTTCTGAAATAGTTATTTATCTACCAAGGATATAAAATAGATGTTAATGCCCTGAGAGCGACTATCTTACAAGTTAGTAAGTCGCCCGAGGACGTAAACATATATTTATACCCGTGGAGCATACCAAGTTTTATGTCATTTCAGTTCGTTATTGCATCATAATAAATTTGGGAAGAGGGCTTTGTATGATCGTCAATAACACCCTAGACCGAAAAAATGATGAGGAAAGTTTTTGTTAAAGATTGAAAATGATCGCGAAAATGCTCCTCCTTTTCTCGAACAGTCGCACCCTATTATCCTATTTCCTCTAGGTAACAAAAATGAAAAATCTCACCTGATTACTCAGCGGAAATAAGTCAACTTCATTTTGATTGTAATGTTCATGACGTCCACTGGATTCCGCATTATTTCGTTTGCCATTGTCATTATCTCCCATGCCCCAGTTGGCTAAAAAGTAAACCATTCCCTCCTGCACTAATTTCTGAAATGGTCTGGAGCACAAATCTGAAATAAAAACGTGTATATTTAGACCGTTCATTTTAAACCTCGTCTCAACGAAGTTATTAAGCACAATCATAAGAGATGACAATCTCCAAGTCCGAGAAAAAGAGTTAATTCATTAACGAGTGAAAAAATGTAATTTCGAGCAGTTGGGAATAGGGAACATTATTATTTCATCACTTTGGTATTGTTTTTATGTGTGAAAAGAGACCGTTACAAAAATGAAGACACATGGCAGTCCATCTGAAACTGAAACAGGTGATATCGCTGGAACTAGAATAGTTATTTATGTACCAAGAGTATAAAGCCAAAAGTCTCTGGTCGGTTTGTAAATCACCCGTTTATACTGACCAACCAACTTTCATGTCATATTAATTCGTTATTGAATCAAAATATAAATATTTGCAAAAAAAAATATATTCGATTTTAACTGGATACTACACTCGCTGAAAATACAACGAGTCCGCAGGACGAGTTGTATTTTCTTGCATTGGGATTGCCAATGAATTGATATTCCAAAAAATTATAGGTTATTAATCATACCACGAATTATATTTAGGACGACAATATAACCCCTGTTTGAGCAAAAATTGTTGAATTGCCTGGTAATTGATTCTTTATTTCTGGCCGTATTCAAGGGAATACTCTTTTCCACTGCTTCATCTATGATACCAATCGCCATTTGTCCCCAACGATCGCTCATATTGATTAAGAAATATAATTAATCAAAACACATAGATTTGACGTTTATAATTTAAATCATTATTTTCACTTGACAGCTAGTAAAACAAAAACTAAGCAGGTTTATCACCGTGAAAATACAGCGACAAGCTATATTTTCACTGTAATTCGGATTCTATTGGCTGAATTTCAAAATTTGAAATAGACTGATTGGTTGTTAAGCAAGGAGATATATTGTCATTCTATTATATGTGGACGAAATAATCATAGCAAGTGATGATGAAGTTCAAATAGACAGAATGAAAGTGAAACTGTCAGATGTATTTGACATGAAAGATTTGGGAAAACTTCGACATTTTCTCGGAATCAAAATTGAGAGAAGCGAAGGTAGAATAGCATTGAGTCAGTCTGCATATATTAAGAGAATGCTAAAAAGATTCCATATGGTGGATTGTAAGCCAAATACCAAATAATCGGAAGCAAGTGACGAAAAATGAAAGTGAGATTTGTATCATCACAACGAAGCCGTATCGTGAAGTAGTCGGCTGTTTGATGTATCTTATGTTAACAAGTAGACCAGATATCAGTATAGCAGTACATTACTTTAGTAAATTTCAAGGTAATGCAACAGAAAGAGAATGGATTGGTCCCAAGCGAATATTGAGGTGTTTGAGAGGAACTCATTCATTCATTGGTTTATGCAACTGAAGGTAAAAATTCTCTAGTCTATTACACTGATGCCGATTGGACGAATAACGAAGATCGTAAGTCGATTTCCGGATACGTTTTTCAATGTTATGGATCTACAGTTTGTTGGAATACGAAAAAGCAAAGTACAGTAGCACTGTCATCGACTGAAGCTGAGTATATATATTTAGCTCATGCTTGTACAGAACTTATTTGTCTGAAAAACATTCTTTTGGATTTGAAAATCGAAAATGAAGAACCAATTGATGTTTTCGAAGATAATCAGTCCTGTATTCATCTTCTGAATAGATGGGAATATCGACGACTGAAACACATAGATGTTAAATACAATTTCATCAGACTTCAGCAAGAAAGAGTTATCGATGTCAAGTACATTGATTCAAGTCATCAAAGAGCGGATATTTTAACTAAACCCTTACCTTTAGAAAGTATTTCGAAACTACGTTCAACTTTGGGTGTTGCGTTTGTAAAAAAAGATATCGAATTGAGAGGGAGTGTTGAGAAAAGGAGCACTTCGTTATTTTTCTTTATTGTTTTTATGTGTATTGTAGTTATGTACAAAAACAGTTGTTGTTGTTGATTCTTTCTGAATAAAGTTTATGTCAGTTTCAAAAATTTATTTTGCACTTTTTGGAAAGTAACGATATATTCATCACTTCATAAGAAGAAATTGGGGTATTTTCATAACGTGTGGAGTTTAAGAGATGATTTTGCTTATCAGATCAATTTCGCTCTTACTAGATCCATAAAAGTGGCAAAGGCCATGCATTTTTGAGAGAGGATATTACCTACCATCGTTTCGATGGAGACAATTATTTGGAGTTTCGTTTTTCATTCACAAATTACGCTAACCCCCAACATAGGTCAATTTAAAAATTGATTTATACACGTTACGCAAAATAACTGTCAATTGCTTGTATGAACTTTTTGAAGGTGAGGAGCACAAATTCAAAGAAAACACGATTCATTACACGACCCAATCCATTCACTAAAAGGAAGAAAGGTTCATCTACAACAGTTACTTCCATGCCTATATGGCAAAACGAGCACTGAGTCACATAGAAGTCACTTTTTCTTGCTCAATTTGTATACCAAGCCATATGAAAATTGAATGAAATAGATACCATACATAGAAAATATCTACCTACACAATGAAGCAAAAATAGAGAGCTATTTGTAGAAAAAAATCTCACCAGGATACTATTCAATTCAAGCCCAGACAAGATCTCTTGTTTTGCTCGGAGAAAATTATCTCTAGAGCTCGTCACTGGAAAAATGGATAAATTATGGAACACTTTCACTGGATACACCAACCAATTCCAAAATATTCAACTCTTGACAGGTCTGCAATTAGTTTTAATGAACATTTCGGTGACATTCATTCTTGGAAATAAATTGACCCATTGAAGCTTCTAGAATTGTTATGAATATACTTGTGAAAACGGAATTGTTGAGTCAGGTATCGTCGAAAATTTGTGCTGTAAATCGCATGAAGAAGCAGACAGTAGAATCATTTTTCATGCTTTTAGTTTTATTGATCAGTCTGATATTGTTATTAAAGGTTCAGATACTGAAATCTTAATAAACATGCTAAGCGGGACAGATAACAACGAAAGATTCATTGATGTCAGTGAATTATACAAACAACTTGGTCCACTGCTAGCTAAAAGTTTAATAGGTTTCCACGCTTTCACTGGTTGTTACTTCAATCCAGCCTTCATTAGTCGGAGGAGAGGAAGACCTTTCACATTATTGAAGAATAACGTTGAATTTCTACAAGCATCCACTGCTTTCGGTGACGTTAGCCTAACTGATGAAGCTTTACGTGATCTATTCGATAGATCTATTCAGAAGTACACTTTCATTATGTACAATGAAAAAAATCTGTCGATGTTGATCATGGAAGGTTTCAACTGTTCATCAATTCGTACAAGGCTGCGGGTGCCAATGAAAATTTCAATAAAAAAGTTCGGAACTTTGATCTCTCCGTGTAAGTATTTCAGCAGCAGTTCTTGAGAGCGCATTATATTTCCGGTATTTGGAAGAAGCTTATGCAAAAGAGCCCACATCACTTAGTCCGCTGAAATATAGCACCCAGGGCAAAAACAACAAAAAAAAAAGAAAAAAAAACCGAAGCTCCGATGGTGTAGGATAGGAAGTCAACTGGCGCACTCTCCCAATCATCACAAAGAAGAACATTTCTACCATTGGCTGCGAGTGCGCTACTGAGTGTCGCGGCCACTTTGGGTCCATGATAGGGGACCCCAGGGAAGACGGGACGACACGCCGGACCACCGTCACGTAGAGATAGGTGGTGTTCATTGCCCGCACAAGTTTCGACTTCTGAGGGTTGCGAACTGTTTAACGGAAAAAACCAAACCATATAAGAAACATGTCAGAAGATTCAAGGAAGAAGCAGAATGTGATTTAACTAGCTGTGATACGTAACTTGGATGAATGAATATATACAGTATTCATTACAAAACATAATGATATAATCAAATAGATATCCTTAAATAAATGTCTTATTCTGAGCGAAAGCTTATGTAATAAAAAAAAATATTATTGAGGTAAACATCAATTGTTTCATGAGAGAGACAAAGAGACAAAAAAAGACCGTTCTTGTTAGCAAGCATTTTAGGCAACTATACCATACCGCAATATAGCCGCAAAAAATCCGGAGCCGCAACGACTCTCCGTTCCTGAGATCTGGTAATGAGGTTACCATACCCACAGGGGGTCCGTGCACCCCTTCTGAGGCATGGCGAACGCTCCACGTGCTGCCGGTTGATTTTGAGAAGATTTAAATCCATTTTCTGACATCAGGATCCCACTTTGAAGCCCAGAAGTCCCCCTTGCAGCCCCGAGGACCATCGAAAAGCCTCAACGATGAGTGAATGATCGATTCTGACCATTTCAAAACAAACCGCATCATTCTATCGACCTTAGTTGCCGAGCTACAGCTGTTTCCAATTTGAGGGGCGAAATATTTTTGAAGGGGGTCAGTTGGGTTAACTGCACGGGGGGATTGGGTGGCAACTAACCTAAAAATGACCTTAAGGGTCCATATAGAATCTTCCATTAAAGTGGCGTTCCTTAATCATTTTTTTCCTTCAACGTCCCAACTATTTGTTCCATCTTTTGATATCGAATTTTCTTATCGTTTTTTTGGAAACTCAAATCGACCTTTGAAAAACAGGTTCGGTACAGCAACATCGATCGGCCCAGTTATAACTGTGGGATGAATGATTCAGTAGATGCGGAATCCAAGATAAATTTAGAATTGAGTTGACCCAAGATTTCATTGAACCAAATACTGATTGAGAAACGACGTCTAAATATATCTCAACAAAGAGTGCTGCATACGCATCACAGAACCCTACGCATCCCTGTATGATGTGGGTTTTATTTTCGGTTTTTCTTTCATTTTCTCAGAAGAACTGGGTTCTTACCCATACCCATGAATGTATATGGGTGCAAGAAAAAAAGTTAGTTCTAGAACTCCTTGCAAAAAGGTACTGAAATTGAGTTCTTATTCGAGGACGAGAAGCGAGTTTCGTTTGGGGCGCATGAGAAAGGCTCAATATGAAGATTATACTTCAGTGCCTGAACTCTGGACCCTTCCATTGGAATGTCTGCATTAAAATAGAAACAAAACCACCAGAACACATACGGCAATTAAACCCACTTTGGGTGACAAAAATCATATTTCAATTGGACGTATAGGTATATATTAGGTTTTTATCATTATTAGCTGCCGTGGCAACCGAGCGTGGCAACGCTTGAACAAAACTTATTGTTGTGTGAATGTGTCAGTTGCGACACAAATGTCAATGAGTGGTTATTGATTTCCTTCATTTACGACTAATACGGTAAGTATTATACTTATGACTTCTGCAGTATAATTCCATATATCATTCTCTCAGTCAGTGTTGAAAGCGTAGGTAGTGTTTGTGTATTTGTATTGAAATGAACCTGAAGAATAATCTACTTGTACTTGTGAAATTGTATAAATAAATCAGTTGTAAAGTAGAGTATACTTCTCGCAATAATGACTATTATTTTCGAGATTATTTTCTCGGAATATTACTCACTCGCCGCTGATGCGGATCGGTTCGTAAAAACTCCTCGAGAATAATATCTACTAACTGGTATAATCTGAACTGGTCTTTCAGTATCACTACTTTTGCTACGATGACTGGTCAGTCATCGGAGTTAAACTTAAGATGTATGGGCCTCTGAAGAAGCTGGCCACCCGCGTCAGCGAAACGTCAGGAAGAAATCCCAAAAAAACGACGGCCTTCAAACCCGAACAAAAGTAGTGATACTGAAAACCTAAACCATTTTATCGAAAACGATAATAGATTTTTCCTACAACCATATAGGAATGTAACACATATCGCACTTTCTATTCCCATGGAAACGTGTGGAAACCGTGAATCCTGTAAGATTTACAGATGTAATTATTAATTGCTTCTCCTTTGTGATATTATCTGCATGAAAATGGACTGAAAACTCATTAGTCATGAAAAATCAAGAAAAGAAAAAGATTGATGATACCGAAAATCGAACTCACAACCTTGCGCTTATCTTACCGGATACTCTACCAACTAAGCTAATTCAGATTTGAATTAACGTTATCAGAGATATGTACTTATATCTTGTAATTAATCTTATTAGGATATTGCTCGTTTTTTCATTATATCAAAATAAAATTCAGCTATTTTGCAAAGAAAGTTTGAAACTGTTGATTTAGAATTATTCTCGGAATTATTCAATAGTTGGTTTTAATACAAACTACCTGTATCTAAGACAGGCAGCCAGAGAACCAGCCACGGTCACATTGTTTGAAAACTTGAAGTAGGCCTATGATACAAAGACTGTCACAAATAAAACGTAAGATTAGACAAGGCACGAGGCGTAAGCCGAGTGCGACAATCCAACGAGTATGAAAAATCACTTTCAAGTTATGTACACTATTTTTCCTACGACCACCTATAATCCAATCAAATTAACTGTTCAAGAGCCCAAAATGACGATTTTCGCCTACCCGAAAAGAAGCTGTGGATTCCGACAGACACATGTGTCCTGCTCTAGAGTTTGCGCCAGATTCTGTCCGTGCGTTTAGCAACAATTAGCGGTTGAATGCCGGAAATCATTATTTTTTTTAAAGTTGAATTTAAAGTTGTAGATAATTGAAAAATCTATCGATTAGCTTCGGCCTGATGTCGATATTCTAATTTGTTGCTTAACTATTAATTGCGCTCGGAATTTAAAAGCGTTTTTTCCATTACTCTTTTCAAAAATGTTGAAATGCATTCGGAGGTTGCAACTGTGAATTTGGGAAGCTTTCAACTAGTAGAAACCACAGTTTCAATTTGGTTGATAGGTTAGCAACAATCTAATTTGTTACTAAAAAATGTGTCCCACTAGATGGTTATTTCTTGCCCTACGGATAATCGTAGAGCAATGAACGAAACGGTTTCGGATAGTCAAAGAGTTGAACTACAAACTAACATTTTTGGAAAATCGATTTTTGCCATGTGATGCCTTCAAAATTGGCGTCAAAAAAAACAACGTGATTCAAACTGAAAAACAATGAGGAAAAAATGGTCGTATAAAATTTTACCAACCTAACCTTTGTTCCAAGATAATTACGAGCCGATATAACACTTTTTCTTATTTAATTCCTTCTCCCTTTGTTCACTTATATGAAGCAACGAGACCTTGACATCTGCAAAGAGCAAGAGTCATATTATTCATTGAAACCAGCAGAATTTGTTTTCCACAATTACTCATCATATTTATTGATGGGAGCAGTGGAGGTTCTTCTGGGACCGTTCGACGTGCCGTGTGGAGGGGGAAGCCGGAGAGAGCGATCCAACGCCAGGCGGCCGTCGTTTCCATCGCGTGAAATAAACTGATCAGAGCCCAAAATGACCTCGCGCTCTGTAATCTCGGGAACTACTGGACGGATTTTTTTTGATTTATTTCTACTAGTGCATCGAGATATGATCGAATATCACTATGGCTTGACGGATTGTTTTCGGAAATCCCTCAAATAACAAATGGTTCAATTTTTAAACTGCAAACGGCACGTCGAACTGTCTCAGAAGAACCTTCGCGCTACAATCAATAAGTATGATAAATAATTGTGGAAAACAAATTCTACTGGTTTCTATGGATAATATGACTCTTGCTCTGTACAGTCGTCAAGGTCTCGTTGTTGTTGTTCTAAAATTGTTCGTTCCGTTAACCAGCTGACGAACGTCAACCCCCAAAAGTCGAAACTTGTGCGAGCAATGGATCAACGAGGCCTTACCTTTTAACGTGCGATTACCCAGCACGGTTGCTTCATATAAATAAACGAAGGGAGAGGGAATTAAATAAATAAAAAGTGTTATATCGGCTCCTAATTATCGTGAAACGAAAGTCAGGTTGGCAAAATTCGTAGAAATATCGCAGCTTTCCAATGCATTTTGTAGCATTTTGATACGACCCTTTTTTTCCTCGTTGTTTTTTAGTTTGAATAACGTTGTTTTTTTTACGCCATTTTGAAGGTATCACATTGCAAAAATCGATTCTTCAGAAGTGACAGTCTGTAGTTCAACTCTTTGACTATCCAAAACAGTTTCGTTCATTGCTTTACTAGTATCCGTAGGGCAAGAAATAACAATCTAGTGGGGCACTTTTTTAAGTAACAAATTAGATTGTTGCTAACCTATCAATTATTGTGTTTCGACCAAATTGAAACTGTGGTTTCTACTAGTTGAAAGCTCCCCGAATTCACAGTTGCAACCCCCAAATGCATTTCAACATTTTTTAATAGAATAATGGAAAAAACGCCTTTTTTTAAATTCCGATCGCAGTAGTTAAGCAACAAATCAGAATATTGACATCGGGCCAACGCTAATCGATAGATTTTTCAATTATCTACAACTTTCAATTGAACTTTTATTCGATCCGACCAATAGTTTTCATTATATAAGCAAAAAACAAAAAAAAATTATGATTTCCGGCATTCAACCGCTAATTGTTGCTAAACGCAAGGACAGAATCTGACGCAAAACTTTGGGGGATAATAAGGACACCTGTGTCTGCCGAAATCCACAGCTACTTTTTGGGTAGGCGAAAATTTTACGAAAAAAGTTTATTTGATTGAACTACTATTTTATTGAACAATATGTAAATATCAGATCGTGTATATAAAATATACGCTACAATATGAATTCACCTTAGCAGAAACCTGACAGCTGACAGTTACTAGAGGGCTACATGCAATTGACTATCGATGAAGACAGTTTTTATGGCGTCGGCCATAATCTTTGCTTCAATGTTATGATTTTTGTAATAAATACTCATAATTCATTATATAACTGTTGAATGGACATTATTGTTTAGTGAACTGTGAATACCCAAGTAGTATAATATTGAATTGCCTGAATAATCCCAATTGTTTTTCTGTGTCAGTCTATGTTTGAATATTGTTTCGATAAAAAGTGCACATGAATTTGCAATAACTATACTGAAATGACAGAAATAACGATAATTAACGTTTATTTGAAAATGTGACAATAAGTGAGTACTTATAACACAACATTTCTTTTCTTTATTTTCTTCATTTTTTATAAATAATTAGTTACGGTTACAGTTTTTATGTAAATGATAACAATAGGGAGGAGCAACTAATAATTGCATCTGAAAATCTTACAGGATTCACGAGTTTGAAGTATCGACAGCCGTGTGGAAAGTACTCTCCGCACGTGTGAGAATAAAGGTAAATTTCGATGGAAGTAGAGAGTGCAATATGTGTCGCATTTTTCACGACAGAAAAGGAAATGAATAAAATTATCTCCACAATATCTAAAGTCCTTTTATTTCACCATCAAATGACCATGTTGTTCAGTGGCGGTGCCAGAAACTGATGGCCGAGGGGGCCCATACATTGCTAGGCACCGAGTAGGTATTCGGTAGAAAGTGCACAGGTATAAGTATGAAAAATACTGTATTCATCGTGGAAAAAGTAAAAAAATATTTTTTGAAATATTTCATTCTATATGTTGAAAAATCATTTACCATTTGTACACCCATTGAGGATCTAACGTAGGTATATATATATTTTTTTAATCTACTAATAGTGCGTTCAGCAATTGCACTATCAGTACCTAGGTGATGATTATTTGATACAATTCAACTAGATTCGAGAAATGAATTCTCAAAATCAATGGTACGCTGTTACATCAAGTTTATTATTTAGAGAACTTGAGATGAGAAAATTAAAGACTAGTAACGTAATCGAGGAATTGAAAGTGAATGTTGCCTCGTTTGCGATTGTCATGAAAACTGAATCTTATTGGAGGGCAAAGTTTTATTAAATATCCCTGAATAATTATATACTATCAGAGGCTGAATAACCATAACATCCGTGAAATCGGTATGTATTGTATGCCAAGAATATCGAAACTCCACCTGCGTCATTATCTGAGAACTGACTCTTCAAAATTTTTAGCATTGATTTTGCGGGTCAAGTTTCTGTACGGAATGATGAAAAACTTGGGTTGTTAACTTCACTTGTACTGTCTGTAGAGCTGGACATTTGGAACTTTTTAGTTTATCTTCTTTTTCTTTTATTCAAACAATTGCACCCACATACCGCTAGATATTCAATTTGCTATTGGTTTTAATCTAATCATAGAAAGAATGGTGTGTGAAACCCATGCAAAATGTGTTTATTGCATTAAACGTGTTGTCAAACTACAAAATGTCTTCTTCAAATTGAAGTAATATACTCTTCCCCTTCCATTTAAGATTTTGAAAGAATGACTAGCCCGCACGACATCCTTAGTCAATACATAAGAGAAGATAATGACAGGAAAAAAATCGACTAATTAAATTTCAGATGAAAATCATAAAATGCTTCCAGGTAATCTTTATAATAACTCAAATATATAAAAAAAAAAACAATTACATTCACCAATGTAGTAATTGAATTTTTCTTAGATTATTTTTCTTCACCTAGGATTGATTTTCTGTATTGCAGAATCTTACAGCTCAACTCCATGGCGAGCAAAAGAGGTCAGTTAGGTTATAGATATTTTCATATGTAAAGCCCCCCACATACCTCGTGATTTCTTGTCGGTTATCGGTGAACGCGACAGGCCATCGTGACAAAACCGAAGTGTCACGTCGAATTGTCACGATGGATATCTGCCAATGCTTGATTTTCTTTGCGACGGTTCGTCGGTTGACGGGAAAAACCGAGGTGTGTGGGTATTTCGTTCCAACGTGACAGTTTAAATTCATTGTCGTTCCACATGAAGTTTTCACTCAATAATAATCACACATTCTCGAATAGAAGTAAATAAATGGATAATATTGAACACATCCATAAGGGGCCGTTCATAAAATACGTCACACTAAAATCAGCTTTTTTTTGACCCCCTCCCCCCCATTGTCACGCTGTGTCACACTTTTTGTGACCCCCCCAAGAAATATTTCGACACAAAAACTAAGACCCCCCCCTGCTGAGTATGATATATTCTAAATGATAGTACACAAATTCTGAAAATTAAAAATATTTATTTATGGATGGCCACAAATAATATACATATTTTACATAATCGGAAGATTCAATGCTCAATAACACAATGAAACAGTAAAAAATCGCTTTATTTTGTTTCATTTGTATAGTGAAATACAGTGTACTGTAACAAGATTAATTAGCATTCTCAATTGAAAATTCATTCTCAAAGATGGAGTCACTATAGATTTGATTAAAAAATCTGACGAGTTTAGGAATTCGTTAGAAGATGTCGCACATGTAGAATTCTACCAAAATCTACTGAAGATTTCTTTCATACCAAAATTTTTCAATTTTCGTCAGAAATCTACAAAAAAAGTAGATTTCTACCAAAAGTGGTCACGCTGGCTTCTAGCGCTCATGTCAAAAAATAATAAACGGCGAACGTCAAGTTGCCGTATACCCCCCGTCCCCCCTTGTCACATCTTGTCACACTCAGCCAGACCCCTCCCCCCCCCCTTGTATGCGAACGTATTTTATGAACGACCCCTAAGGAGTTCCTTATACAATTCATCGAGGCCTACAGGGGATATCCTTGTTTGTGGCGCATAAAATCAAGTGAATATAAAGACAGAAACAAAAAAAATTGAGCTTGAAGTCTCAAGTCGGTCAATAAATTTATGTGTGAAAATGTTCTTCGTTTGAGAAACCATTCCTTCGTCCAAGTCCGACGTCTTTTTTTTTGTTTTGCTTTCACTCAAAATTGCGGCAAACCGACAAATAATCACGAGGTCTATGGGGGGCTTAACAAAAATTAGTATCAACAATGAAAAATATTTCTTTGTAATGCCTACATTATGGTGAGCACTGTATAATAAACTTATTTTCATCTTTGAAAAATGCTTTCATCAATTATATTATTTCACATAAAATAACAATCACATATTGACCTTTCTGAGGAAAATTGAGGTTAGTGGCCCTTTGCTTCAATTGCCGTGTGTGCAGCACCGAGTGTGGTAAGAACTACTAGATACTGGTAGTATACTAAATGCGGTTAGTAAATTACTTTCCTACTCCTATGGCCTGAAAACTAGTACACAAGACTTACCGTTTTGACAACAGATACTGTAAGTTGTAAGTAATCAAGAAAGCTGGATGTCGTGGATCGTGTAACCAAGAAGAGTTTGAATAACAATGCTTAGGTATTCCGAACTACTTATTCGTTACCTACCGTCTCAAGCCTCTAACAGCTAGGATACGGCCCAGTAGGAAAATATCTCCCGACATATCTAAAAACGTTTCAAGCTCAATGGAAAATTTAGTTATATTCTGACGTAACTGTATTTAATAAACAATCACAAATAATAGGTAGATAAGAAACGAAATCATTTAATGTGCCTATTAGCCTAGTAATCAAGACAATATTATTCAAATAAATGATAAATGCTTGAATAAATGCTGTACTCAGTTCTTTCTGTAATCGATAGTTCAAGTCGTTGAGCAAAAATAGATGGATATTGCATGTGCATGACACAAGACTACTCAATGCATGCGAGTCTCGAAATGGCAAAATGTAAAAACAGCATGAATGGTGACGGGACCTATCCCTTCGAGCCCGCTTTTCAATGTATTGTTGAGGAAGTAATCAGAATAATCAATACTAACAGATGACGGAACTTGCAGGTAGTAAGTTCATTATCGAGAAATTAATTAGAATAATTAACAGTAAGAAAAAAGTCCATATCGGACCGGAAAACTATAGGTATATAAAAAACTAACCCCAGCTTTAGATTTAGTATCAATTTTCTTCTCCTGAAGATGCTAACCTTCTTAGCGAAACGCGCGTCCAGTGCAAAAATATCAGTTTGGTGTTAGGGTAATTGATCTCTAGTTTCAACTTTCACACCAAAGGTTCCAAAACTCATCGTTTATGCCATGTCACGTTCTCCGCAAATATTTTTTCAGTCAGCTGTGTTGAAACGCCAGCACTTTTGTTCGCGATTTGCGACGTATTTTGTGACCCGGTGGTCCAAAAAGTGATTTTTCTCTGTTTTCTTATTGTCGAAACGAATAAAGCACCGAGTAGAACAGATGGAAATTGAGGTGGCTCACTGTCACTGAAGGCTTTATTATAGGAACTTACGTATTACAATTCATCACAACAGTGTATTTTAATGAATCAACAACTGAAGCATTTTCACCAAGCGTTTCACTTAAGGTCGGCGTTCACTTGGGCTTGACAAACTGATCCGATACGATACGGTATATTTTGATTAAGGATTAAATGACTTACCTATAAGGTAAATTCAATCCTTATCATACGAGAAGGCACATTCGATTAGACCAAAATTTAGTCAGGTCGTTTTCGTACTACTAGTCTCGGACCACTCATTACGTTTTCCTGGTGAAGTATCGGGAAAGTAGAGGGTGCCCAGAAATATATTCTTATCATTGTGGAGTTGGTCTAGTCGAACGTGGCTTCTCGTATAATAAGGATTTAATTTCCTTACCGAAAAGTCATTCAATTCTCAAATACTTCAAGCCACGTTCTTATAGATCAAAACTTGTAGATGTTTGATGATGATCTGAACAAATTTTATTGTGTTTTCCTTCTAAAGGCTTTCCTGGGATCATGTAGGAAATCAGGGTAAGTTTCACTCCGGAATGGAGGTAACAATGGTTGAATTGGTCATTCTAGATTTGATACAATCCTCCTCTTCCGTATTATCCACAACTTTCACTGGATTCCTGCCGTCAAGTCTCTGAATCCACATAATCCAATGGAGGTCACACTATGAACTTTCTTCGTTCGGTGTTCATTATAAGGACACATTCTATCCATACTAAACTTGGACCAATTGGAATCTATAATACTTGCCCTAAGCAGGATATTGAAGCTTGAACTAATATAATTTGTCGGACATTTGAGAGCATCAAACATCGCTGAATACGAAAAGAGATCTAATATTATCTTCGATTTTTTTTATATAATAAGGATATTCGTTGAAAGTGAAATCGAAAGACCCTCCGCTGTAGATGTCAATGATCTTTCGATATTTTTTCAATCATCACACGTTTTTATATACCGTATAAGTTTCATAGTCATTCATTTTTCGAATAACATCATTGTTTTATCTCAACTATATTCGAATAGGGAAGGATTGAAATATATTGATAGTATATGACAAATATACAGACATATTAACACCCAGTTTTCCCGCCTACTCAATTTTTCTGAGTTTTCCAATCGGCAACATCCATCCTATCAGTATTTTGCTTGAGAATAGTGTTAGGCCAGAGGGAAATCGAGAGGAAGAACAGAGGTTTATCATAAATGAGGAGACTGAGATTATCGTTCTTGCTGCGGTTGAGGTTGCCAAAACGGTTTTTTTCAAGAGGAATTAGTCAAGAAATACAGATAAATCACGAATCAGCAAATAACGAAAAAGCACGATATCAAGCTTTCAAATATCAGTTACATCAACATTTGTATGCTGACGATGGCGATAGATGAGTAGTATTTTCTAATTGGTTGCTGAAAAATCATAGACTACCCAAATTTCATCAACTCTATTCGAGACTGTATTCTATTTTACGACGAATCAAAATCAACATGCAATGAGAGAGAGCAATTTTCAAGAAAGGTCTGGCGTCAATTTCTGGGCTGGTATCGTTGGAAACAGAATAATTGGGCCAATATTGTTCCAAAGTCAGTAAACAGGGATTAGGTGCTCGGGTTTTCTTCAAAATAAAATCGAGGATCATCTCAATAATCTACCTTTAGCAGTTTTGCTGCGAATTTACCTCCAACAAGTTGGAGCATCCCCTCATAATACCAGAGACGTTCTTATTTACTCCATAAATAGAGCATTTGAACCAATGGTCCAGTACGATGGCCTGTCGAAGCGGAAGTGACCGTGAAGTGAAAAATATGTGAAAATTCTCCTCTTCACATACCATTTTCCCGAGCATTTTCCTATAACAAATCTCATTTTGATACACCTAATAGTCTAGATGTTATCGCTTGTCTAATAGACTCGTTGACACCCGGTATACATAGGGTGAATTGAACTGATCGCAACTGGATGAAAATCATATTACGTAGCAAAATATATCAAAGTTTTCCTCAGGATTCTCACTGACAATGGGCTTACACAACCGTAAAACCCGTTTCGCTATACAGTAGCTTCCTCAAGCAGATTAAAAACGAAAGTATATATACATAGTTATATCAATATTGATATATCAAGTTGAATAGTTCTTACGTAATTGCTGTATATTATTGGATCGGGAATTTTTGAAAATTATTTTGCCAAGTTTCAAAGACGCTGCAAACCCGCGTATTCTCCTATGTCGTCTACGTATGTGATGTGTAGATGGTAATGATTGGTTTAGGAAAACAACATACACATACACATTTTTTTCTGTTTCTGGAACTGATCTGAATCGATCAATTTCGTTATACGATACTGTATTTATTTCGTCTTTAGCGAGTGAGATAAGAACTCAGGACATCAAAGTATTACTTTGTATACGTACAATGAATCACAGTTTGCAGGTGAGTTATACTGAAGTGATTCTGCCTTCGTTGAATTAACTGACCTCACCATCAGGTAATCAGTATCTTCCACGATGAGATTTTTGTAACCGATAAGGGGACATCTAGACGTCTCAGAAGGATTGTGCCCTAGTCTGATGCATCTGGAAACATCCCTTGGTTGTTAAATCACATGCTAATACTGGAAAGGGCGTACAGGAATGCTTCTCTTCATTGCTATTAGGAAATACTGCACAAACAGTTCTCTATCTGCGAATGTTCGAGAGCATACCTCAAAACCATGTCTGAATATAGTGAACATGTATTCAATATTGTTATGTTGTCGGACAGAGATTGAAGAAAATTCAAACAGTGTACTACCGCTTTAATAACACTCCGAAATCATAACTGAACATTCTGAACGAATAATAAAACGACTTTTATGTCTTGTTTACATCGGGGCCATCTTACTCTACCCCCAGTGCAGTATTGCCGGTTGCCGCTGTTCGCTGTTACCTCAAGACACCACAAATATTAACCCCTCAATCTTCCTCAATTTCCTTTTCATTCCATCACATTTCATTTCATATTTTTGTTTCGGTATTTTTCTAATAAAATATTCATTTGCGAGACGTCTTCACTAGTAATGAGTGGTCCGAGGCACGCTGAATGAGCGATATGATATCTCTGTTGTGTTTTTGTTTGCCAGAAGTAGTGACTAGTAGTACGAATAAGACGACGTGACTACAAGTTTTGGTCTATGAGAACGTGACTCGAAGTAAAATGAATATTCATCTTATATATAAACCCTCACTACAGTTCGTTTCTGCTATCTTTATTTTCGTATCTCTCTATATATATGTATATATCATCAAAAACTATTTATCGAATCAAAACTAATGTTGGACTATGTTGCCGGAACGTTATTCATCTCACCTTTTTCGATGGTCTCTTCGACAGTTCAGACAAGGACACAATATACTATTATTAGCAACGCCTGTTAGGTTTTGAACACAAGGGTGGATAAAGTAACAGTCACATAGTTGGCTACGGAGAGTGACACGTGCACTCGAATGATATTTATTTGAAAGTGACAAGTTAGGACTGAATATTATTGTACCTACATTTCAATATATTTCATTCAATGAACAACCAATATTTTTTCATTCGAAAAAAAAAAGTATTTTTCTATTCCGTGCGAAAATATATTCATAAAATCTTAGCAGAGCGCTCCCGACTAGGAAAGTCGTCATAAGTGCTTATTCGTCATAAGTGCTTATTATTTACAATTAATTATCAGCTTATAAGGTGGTAATGGATTAGATAACGTGGCTTTTGAAGAGTCAGGGAAATATTTTCGACATTACAACTTGTTAAGTTGTTCTTCGTCTTTTGTCAAACAGGAATTGAAGCGTTGGATTAATATTATTACCCCTCTATCCTCTATCAGCAGTGTCATTGCCAATCTAAAAACCATTCACTATTTTTTTTTTTGTTTCAAATAATGTGCATTTTTACATTTGAGGTTTTCTATGTATCAGGATCCGTTATTGGAAATTATGTATCTGTGTCATTTCGAATCTTTTGAAAAAATTCAGAGTTTGATGAGGAACTGAAAAATCAATGTTTGTTCCATAAATTATTCACTACCTATAATCACGTTTTTAATTGAATTGGAATCAATTGTAGACTTTTTACACCGATGGTTGTTTCGACACTTTTTTCTAAATTTTCATCGAAGAAAGAAAATGTAACATGATCAGAATTGAGGCACCACAGATGATTTATCATTTTAGTCAGTGCCTTGTCTGCAAGTTCTTTAACGATTTCTCCATATTTTCCAAAGAATTTTTAAAATTGTAGGTCTTGGTTGGAGGCCAAAGTGGGTTGGGGCGTTGAACCATGCTTTTACATAAATGTTCATTGAGAATGAACAAATGTTAATGGATGATACTATTTTTTCTTCCAAATTCGTTAATGTGAGTAGATCCCTGAAAAGCCATATTTTAATTCAATAAATGGCTCTGCCATCCATCTAGAGTGAAGAATGGCACCAGGTACTTTGAAAAAATTGACTTTTTGGGGAGTAGTGAAACAAGTAACGAAAGTTCATTAAAATAGGTATTTTCATCTTAAATAGCAGTTTTGTTATGTTTGTATGTAGCTTCGACCGTCCAGTCTGAAACTTTTTGGAAATATTTGAGTGGGGGCCAGTAGTTGTGCCCATTTTTGAATCAGAAACTGTTTTGAGAATTATTTCAAAAATATGAAAGGGTCCTCGGCAATAGCTAAACAGTGTTTAAATACATTCGCTTGATGAAGATACAGTGTTTCGAAACATGTCGCGAAGACAATAAATTTTGTGGAAATTTAATCGTGTCTACTTTATAGCGTAATAATCTAAAATTTTGTTGACGGAAATAGTCCAAAGCTCAAAGTGGAGTATAAACTTTAGTTTTTTCTTCTCTTCTATAATTTTGTGTTGGAATATCAGTCTATAACTTTACGTTAACGTACAACTAGACACAGACATCACAGAATTTTCGAAATCATCTAATAATAACTCGAATAATAAGTAGTGTTCGGGTTCACAACAAAAACAGTCCAGAAACGGTTCTGAATAGTTGAACTGTGAGGTGTGAAGGGTTTGTCTCGAATATATCTACATTTATTGGGTGGGTGACTAATTTGAATAACCGTCCTATATGAGTATTTATTGCGAACCCGAATTGGGCTATAACTTTCTTGTCGTGTCAACGGCAAAAAGACATATATACTCACTTTATTTATAGATGAGAATTCAAGTAATCTGTATTTGGTACTTCCGAATCAGTTCCGCTACTCAGCTATGCAGTGCAGTGTTGTCAAATGGCAAATATTACTTATAATATGAATTGGTTGTAGAACACTTGGCAGCGAGGGTAAACTACTATCGATTTAATTCTCCAGCCAGATGTGCAGAGATAAGTGCCCCTTCCAAAAAAGTATGTTTTGGTTCACTTCACGAAGTTATCCTTTTCAGAAATATAAACAAGGAACAAACACTATATTGGCGAATGTCACATAGCCACCAATTTCAACACACTAATATGGTAGAATGTGAAAGCTCACTAAAGGAGAAAAGTTTTATATATCCTCAACATCAACCTTCAACTGATATACTCCACATCAAACCAGATTTCATTTATTTCACTTTGTTGAATGCAAAGTTAGGGTTCAATGTATTTTCCACTAAACGCCAGTCTGTAATCTAACTACAACGCGATGGCCAAACGGAACAATAACAAAGTATAACCTCAATAGCTGAATGCTGACTGAGCTGAGTGAATATGAATGAATGAGATTAACTGCTCTCAGACCACTTGGCTTTCACTACTCGTCAATACGCGTAGTCCTCTACTGTATGTACCTCGCTATTCTATCGGTATATAGTCTATGAGCCAATCGAATTTATGAATAGACCTGCGTACTGGAGTAGAAATCGCGTGTGGTCAATAAAATATATGACAGTACGCCGCTCAGCTGATTAACATTACCTGTCACGTCACATATACAGGGTTTTTCAAACAGAATGTTTGGCGAGTGTACAACACTTATTTTTGAAATGTTGACCTGGAGCATTCAGAGAGTAAAGTCTTCGAAACACTGTTGTACTGAATACAATCGATGAATATACACAATGTGTGGTAAATTATTAATGGAAATGTTTGCATATGAAGAATTTGTGCTTTCAATTTTAAAATGAAAAATTATCCTTCTGATGATATAAGGGTGTGATACCTGACTCACTGAAAAAAATCATACCACATATGTTTTGTAAAGAACAGGTTTTATCAATTGAATATTCAAAACTCGTTGCGCAATTAGTAATTAAAATTGGTATGTTTTATAGTGACAAGAATTGTTACTACTCATTGGGTGCAGTTTTTTCACAATACGATATAAAATAATCATTCTAGTGGAGTCGCAGAGAGTAGCTGACGCCCGACAAAAATCCATAGTGAAAGTGTAATGTAAATGTATCCACATTCTGAATTTGATATATTGTCAATATATCAATGGAAATCACGGGTTTTCGAAACCCTGAGAGTTTCTTGCATGTATTCTTAGAGTTCGAGAGAATAAATGAAATTATTTGCTGCCTGTGAGTTTAAAAATATACGCGAATCTGAAACTCGTTTATTTTCTCAAATTCTGTCAAATAGTTGGTGATTCGATGGCAGTAAAAATGGAAAGAAACCGGATCTCCTATGTGATATAATCATCCGAAGACGATTGTAGATACCGGTAATCAAAATGTCGTGAGTATACGCATCATTCCAGCAAACACACAGATCTGTGACGTTGTCATCTCCAAGACTTCATAATGCGGCCAGACGTTCATTTTAATTTCATCAGCAATTGCGATATCCAGTATTTTATTGAAATCCATTGTCTAACGAGTGCGCCCAGAAGACAGAGCTGTGATCGAATAACCTGATAAAACTTAGTACTAAGAACTACACAATAACACGGGTCTGATTGTAATATTATATTAGAGTTGTTTGTTAATTACAACCCATCAACCTATTGCCCTTTCTAGACTAGTATCAGTAGGAACTGTGGGAGTGGGGGATAAGTGACTATTACTTTCAATGGCCTGAAATCACGAATGGAACGTTTCCTTTCCTGTGTTTCCTCAGTGTTTTAAAAGACGTGGTTGATAATGAGAATGTCTGGAATTTGTGATGCGAAGTGTTTCAAACTATCCGTTTGATCTTGTTTCGCCTATAAAGGCCGTCGAAGATTTGTGAGATGTATAACATTTTTGAGGATATGAAACCTCTACGTGCACTATTCTAACTATTCATACATTGTTGTCGATAACTGCATCATGCTAGGGAAGTAAATGTAAAACAGAAATAATGCTAGGTAAGGTTTATTCAAATAGTATTTTTCATTGTGTGTAACACTTTACTCGAAGTAGTCCGTGAAAAAATCAATCCTAATTATGTCCAACATTGAGTTTTATAAATGTCACAAAAATTCAAGGAATAAACTTATTCAAAGATTTGTTGTCAATTATACCAACAATGCCTAAAGCAAACTGAATACAATAATATCTTTCACATATCTATACCAGTTTGGGAAAACATGTCAAAAAAAGGAGTGTGAACAACTATAAGGGGGGAAATATTTTCAGTTTTTTTTACGAGAAATTATTATATCACTTTGCGTTGGATCTCTCCTACCATCTCTTCATTTATTTATAATTAGGTTATTTCTCACTCATTGTAATAATAGTACCAGCATAATGATATCGCGAAGAAAATATCGCTAATATAGCATATAGAAAAAAATCCTTGTTGCATCGGAGCAAGAACGTTGCAGATAGATCGCAAAACTTGTCGCTGTTACATCGTAAGGAAAGTCGCATGAGTGGGAGATTGCAGCATGTGATCAAAGTCAAATTGAGTTCCCTACAAGTGATATTGCACAGGCTACGTCGTGATATTGCAGCGACGCCTCTGCGATGTAAGCTTTAGTTTTTCACCATTGTCTATGATGAACCTGAATAACATATTTCATCCGATTGGTCGTTAATTCATCAACAGAAAAATGCAATTATTAAAATGTCGAATATCATTAAAATGATTTCTTCGGATCAACTTAGCAAAATGAAATAATTTTATTCTTCAACAAGTTTTCGATAAATGCACCTCTTCCGAGATATAAGTGATTAAATGTCGAAAAAAGACCAAAATTTACCATTTTTAAGAATAATATCTCTACTTCTACCAAATGTTTTTCACCATCTTTACGCGCAAAATAATCTCTGAGAGTTATACTTCTAGCGCGTAACACTGAGAAAACTAAAGTAATGAATTTCCTCTGAGAAACAGTGTCACTAAAGAGGTCACGAAACTGATGTAGGTATATATATATATATATATATATATATATATATATATATATATATATATATATATATACAAACCTTTCTCTCGCACAAGTTCCAAGATAATATGAAACTCTTCATATTATCCTGTCACTTATGAGATCAAACACCTTCTTTATGCAAAAAATAGTGAATTATCACTCCTTCATCCAAGCACAGAACAACAACACTTGGTGGAATATTGCTGTGAGTTAGCTTGTAACGTTTCATATTCACCGTTCATCATTTTGAGGCAATGTGAACACGAAGTAACACCTTTCTATTTATTTTTAGATGTAGATTGTAACTTACTATTTATCAATTTTATATTTCCGCAGCTCAGGGATTCTTCTCAGTAGTCTGCAACAGTGCTCCATCAAATAAATATACTATTTCCCTTCAATATAATCCCATTTTATAACAATATCTTTGATAAATCACGGAGTGATCGCTAAGGCGTTCAATTGGTCCTGACCGAAGGGGTTTTCGTATGACGCCTAGTAACACTGAAATTTCGAAACGATTCTTTTTGAACGTTCGGCTTCCTTTCTGTTCCCATTTTGGTGATTTTCATACTGAATTCTTATCTTCCTCATATACTTTTTACTGGAAGATATATATTCATACGAACATATCATTAAATTCAAAATAAAACCAACTCACCATTTGAATTAGATTTTTTTGGCATATTGAATAAATAGTGCATTTTTCCAAAGATTCCTCTACTTTTGTGTGCTGTATTTCTACCAGGTAAGAAGGCATATTTTTTTCTATTACTTTCAATGCTGTTTCACTGGGCCATTTTTGAAAAGCTTGTTCCACGGCTTATTGGCAAATTAGTCATGTCGGAATCTTGGGAACTTTGAGATTCATGATCAACAGAGATTGAACCCTCTGCTGTTATATTCAATGCTGATAAGGAACTGTACAAATCTGGCAGAATTGAGCACAGTACAGGTGTATGGAAGCAGCAGGAGGCTGGTGCAGACTGTTCAGAGGCACCTAATGGAGGAGACACTTGCGAGCAGTGTAGCGAAGTAAACCTCATTATATATCTGAAATAGAGTTACCGTTACATTTGCATGTTTGGAAAATTTCCAGATCCACACAATCAAGTTTTTATACAGTGACAAGTATTGCCATTGATGTCGTCCAAGTGAGATCCTTTTTTGTTTCGACCCTCCTCAATACCCTTGATTGAATTTTTGTGAAAGTCGAGCGACCATTACTCACTAAACTAGATCCTTGCCTCAAGAATTTGAGGTAGCCAAATCCATCTCTTGAGCATCTTCTTGGTGAATTCTTCAATTTCACAAAAAACGCGATGAAAATTGGCGCCCAACATGGGACCCTAACTTTCTGAAAATTTGATCAGTGTGCTGACGAAGTCTTCAAATGTACAAGTGGAATTTCATAGTGTTATAGTCAGAAAATTTTGATTGACTACTTTCATTGAATATTTCTAGGGGGTATCATTTGTGTGTTCCTGCTGCTCCCTTATTTTTGAATTGAAACTATTATTGAGTAGTCGAGTAACTTCAAAAATTCAAAGTGAATGTTAATTCGTATCTCCTGTCCCTTGATTCAAGCGGTGTTCTTCGAACATTACAGGGCTTCCCTCTCGTGTGGGTCTGCATTTAAAGAAAAAACTTATTTTCAGAGGTTCTATAGCAGACCCTATGTATACCATAAATGAATCAAGACTTACTTCCGTGTCAGGTAGAATTAAACGATTTGTAATTTCGAAACAGCCTGAAGCTGATAGAACTACCTTTACTAAATTCGGAGAAAATGCATATGCAACTTCCATAGAGTTTGATGCGAGGTTAGTAATGAATATAATTCCAGGCGTTGTCCAGAATTTTTGTATAGTAAATTCCCAAGTATAGGAAAACCGGTTCCAGTTTACAAAGGGAGACAACAATTTGATGGTTCAACAGGTTAGAATTCATTTCTTGGAAGGGTGGAAAAACTTTCACACTCCCGTGTTGTTCCTGAAGCTGAAGTGTTCAATTTTTGCATAGATTTCTGCTTTTGGTATAGATCCATCCATCAATGATGGAGTTAATAATAAGCAAGAATCAATTTATCGAATGGCAAGTCCTTCTTTACATTCAAGTTATGGTGGAAAATGATGCAAGGAATTAATACTAGAACTCACGGTCGTAACGAACCTATTGACATCTATATTGCTATAATGCAAAGTATTTTTAGTAGATCGACTAAACTAATCAACCATAATGATACTTTAAACATTATCTTAAGGATTGTTTTTCCAAAATACATTAATTCTTTGATGTTACTAATATAAGTAATACTCAAGATCTGAAAAATCTTTGCAAGACGCTAGATGCAGCTTCACAAATAAAGCAAACATATTCAGCACCTTATTGTAAATTGAATGAAATCTGATATTCCTTATGTTGCATCATAATATGAAAATAAAGATTACTGGAGCGATGAGTTTGGTAAGGTTGGTCACATGCTCCGCAACTGTCCTGCTAGCAAATCAAAAAACAAGTTAGAAAGACTCATGATTCAGAACCGTCGTAGTGTTTTTCATTTGGAAAGGTCCGACATAAGAAGTCCCAGAGAAATTTTAGCGTTGGAAACAGTTCTGGATTTGTCAATAGGCCGTATAGGCCGCGGCCTAGCAGCGGCAGCGTCCTAGGGGAGCGGCAGATTTTGAAAGAAGCTTACTCAATTTCAGAGAATAAAAAGTAAAAGTCAAAAAAAGTTCACCGGTTGCCTCATGTTCTTTCAGACAAGAAGCTGGGATAATGAATAACATAAACTATCATGATATTATAGATATTTTGGTATTAAAGAGTCCCGTTATAAATTGTAGTTCTTGTTTCTTTAATGCCCTTTTTTAATAACTAATTCATTCTCTCAATAAAACTTTGAATCCATTCTCACCACATTAGAAAAACTATTATTTTAGGAAGTTACATGGGGCGGCGGAAATAAAGTGGCCTACACTCGTAAAAAATATCCGGCACTGGTTGGAAACCAAATGAATTTGATACATGAACATGAATCTCCCCATCTTTCTCTTGTGTAATGAATCCTTCGAACTCTGTTGAAAATACTCATATTGTGCCTTCATTCATTTCGAAAACTTGCGATTATAGATGATTATAGATTTCACTTTTAACGGAAACACTTGAAAACTTGTAAAATTGTTATACCTCTCTTGAGAAGTGGGCTGAATCTGGGAGCTTTGTGAAATTTTTCGGATAACAATAAATTTTAGTGAATCTTCTTGGCAAGTCCAAAGTGAACTTGAGGAAAACTTAATGTTTTATCGGGAATTCCAAAGAAGAATTATATGTAGGCATCTCACAGAAAACCAAAAATCAGAAATGATCAAGGTCACAAATTTGTTTCAATCGCTGCCATCAGAAAATAGATTACATTGTACAGACAAAATTTAAGCTCACATAAATAGAGGGGTTCATACTCCATTAAAAAGGAGGCCATATAGATTTTCTCCTCACATATTGGAACATCTCAATGAATAATTGGATGTGATATTCAAGTTAGGTGTAGTTATGAACCCTCGTGCAATCCTTGGAAGTTACCAGTTCTTCTTCTGAGAAAAGCAGATATACGTTATATATTTTGTTTTGATGGTAGAGGTTCGAATAAAATTACAAAAAATTATTGATAGATTATATTCTCAACATGCTGAGTGACGCTAAAATCATCTCAACTATTAATTTGAAATTTGTCTTCTGGCATTGCGAATCTGCTTGGGAGAGGAAAGTGAAGAAAAGCAGCAGTTTTCATTCCTGAAAGAGATCTGTATCATTTTGAGAGGTGTTGTTTGGCCTATCCGGCGCTGGAGCTATAACTCAATGTCTAATGGACAGAATGATAGGTACTAAGCTACAACCTTAGATTATAGATGGGACAGTTAGAGCTAGTCATTGATAAACCATTCTAAACCATGGTCCCTTGATAGTCCACCTATACGGCTAACGAGCTGAACAGAATGAACTCAGAGAGAGAGATGGAGTGAAAATTTACTACGTGCTAAGTAGAGGGGAGGAGTTTCCGAACCATAGTAGTCGCATGTCTGAGGTAGCATGAACTGTTATAGTCAATTCAAATTTTCCATACGGAAAATATGTGTATTGGTAAACTTCATGAAGATTGAGGGCAACTGGCCTTAAAAAATATCAATGAAAACAAGTATATACATAGTGACAAAGGTCCACCATGAAAAATGTATTTATTACAAACTCAATAAAGTGCAGTATGATTAAAAATAATTTTGAGGCATGTCCATAAATAGGGTCATCGTCTTAAAGGTGAGACCCGAGATAATCATAAATATTGACAGGTAAAACTCTCATAGTGTTGTTCATCAATGTATCGATATTTTTCTTTTGTTTTTTTTTTGAAAATATTCACAGTCATGTGGAAATAACTAAAATGCTCCTCACCTGCCTGAGTCACTTCAATAACTAGGAGAGAAGCATTTATAAGGTTGCCGTATTTTTTCTTTTTTGGAATTGAGAAAATAGTGCATTCGTCTCTAAAAGTTCACGGCTTTCAGACACCTCACAACAAACCCTGAAATGTATGAGACAATGTCCTGAGTAGATGTTGTTGAATCCAAGACAGATGAGGAATAGTATGGGCTTCGAAAAGCCAAGTAGAGACTAGTTTCAAAAGTTTTTTGGACTGAGGTGGCCTTTACTTGATGGAAATCCATAGTTATTACGCTATAAGGTAGACACGATTAAATTTCCACAAAATTTATTGTCTTCACGACATGTTTCGGTACACTGTACCTTTATCAAGCGAATGTATTTAAACACTAAATTATTCTTCGCTAAAAGCTCCTTAAATATATCAGGGCCTACTCTAATTATCTATGATTCCTAGAATAATACCACTGACAATGATGATGATTCCTAACTGATGCTGATAACTGATACTGATTCCTAATAATAATTATGATATCGGACCATAATTACTAATTATTGATATAGTACTAGATAAAAATCATGTTAATCCGCTCATTAAACAAGAGATATTAGACCTTTTGTCGATATGTCTTGAACAAAATTACTTTCAATTTGACAATAAAGTATACTCTTCATCTGACGGTTTGATCATGGGAAATCCGCTAAGTCCTCTACTGGCAGAAATTTTCATGGACAATCTGGAAAATATAATTCATAAACATCCACTGTCGCAACAGTTTTTGTATTGGTACAGATATGTAGATGACGTTATAGTTTGTTTTAAAGGCACCAACAGACAATTAGATACATTTCATAAATATATTAACACTATTCATCCAAATATTCAATTCACAATAGAGATGGAAACAGATAATTCAATTAATTTCTTAGACTTGACAATAGGTAAAGCCAACAGCAAACACCACTTTGCTATTTTTCATAAACCTTCCCACACTGATATCACTATTCATAATAATTCGGTACATCCATATAAACATAAAATATCAACATACCATAGTATGATACACAGATTTGTAAACATTCCTCTTTCTGTGGACAATTTCAACAAAGAATTAAATATCATAAAACAAATAGCAGTTAACAATGGATATCAAGTCAAATTAATAGAAAATATTCTTGCTAAAAAACTACATAGAAAAGCTATCCAAGAAGTGTACCCCACTTTGAGGACCCATGACAATAATTATAGAATCTTAACTTATTCAGGACTTGCTACGGAAAAAGTAGCTTCATTTTTGCATAAACAAAATTTAAAAGTAGCATATAGAACAGATAACACGTTGGGAAGGTTTATCAAGAATAACAAAGATAAAACAATAAAAGATGAAAAATCAGGAGTTTATAAATTGAATTGTGGATCTTGCTCCAAAGTATATATTGGCCAGACAGGTAGACCATTCAAAAACCGCATACGTGAACATCGTATGAATTATGAAAAGAAAACAACTCATTCATCATATGCCAATCATATTTTGGAGGAAGGCCATGACTTCGATAAAAATTTCGAAATTCTGCATGTTGAAAATAAGGGCATTAGACTTAATTATTTAGAATTTTTGGAAATCAATAAATTGAAAAATTCAAATTGTTTGCTAAATGATCAATTGGACTATTGTTGACTCTACCTTTGCTTTTGAGTGCCCCAAAAAAAAGTTCCAGATGATCCCAGAACAACTTTTATGTTAAAATGTATTTCAACTTATTCCTTTCGCGAACATAGTAATTATACATATCTTCAAGACTCTGCATGCGTACGAGAAAACCCAGAAAACCAGTTTTTGTCTCAGAATCCAGTAGTTCAATATTACCTTATTTTAAATTCATTATGTACAATTTCATTTCGTTGATGCAAATAAAAGTAGAATGAAAATTTTACTCAGACAATGCTTTTTTGCGAGAATACTTCGCTAATTTATTTCTCAGATTGAAAATATTAAATGATCCATCAAAGGTTCGAACAAAATTTGCAGTAGCTTCTGAATCCTTGAAGTCTGTGCCAGTTCTTCCTTGCAAAATAACAGGAGTGGGTCAGATATGCTTTTACTGGTCGATCGATCATTCGATCAATCGACAATTTTTCAATCGGAATCAGTTAACCGAAGTTTGGATCCCCAACAATTCCGAACCAATTTCAGCTTGCGGCACGGATAAAAAAATATGAATTTTTTTTCTTCCGTTATGAGATACAAAAATGTGGTTTTCAATCGTAGCGGATCACTGAAATCCACTCCAAGTATAGTAGCCATCTTCCAATTGGCAGATTGGCCATCAAATGTTAGGGGTGTTATTGTAACTCCACTCCTGTGAATGAACTCCAAACATTTCTTGGCCAATTTTGCTTTCTCTATTCTGGATAAGCCATATCTAGCATGAAACACCCATAATTCAGAACAACCATAAATAACAAAGGGTTCTGGAAGGATATCAGAATCCAAGTTAGCCCCAATATTTACATAGCCAGTAAATTTAGTTCCTGTCCACTCAACTTGTCTTCGAATAGACATATCGTCGAACACCAAATTGCACAATACACCGCGGGCATGTGACGTCACAAGACAACTGTCAATCAGCCTGCTGGACAAACAAACCCTACTTCCATAAGCAACAATGGTAATTTAATGAGATTATTATCGTAATTATGAAGAAATTACGGGTTAACCCTAATTTTGGGTATACCCTTATTGTACCTGACATATATAAATGTATAAATTTTGCAATCTATATTCATTATTCTTGCTGCTTGCAAGGAAATTGTATGTGAAATGGCTGATAAAAGTGGTTATTTCAACACCTTGTCTATGGATATCCAGAAGAGATATTTAGAAAAACTGAAGGTAAGTAAGGGATGTCATCCTTATTTATTGAAATTTGGGGATTGTAGTAATGCTGTGAAATACTTTCCTAAAGTGACATGTTGTACGACATTATAAACTATTTTGTATATGAGAGTGCATGCACAGAAGACTTCAAGACTATAAAAGTTTGGATTCATACAATATGTTTATATCTGAATGGATTAGAAGGATTGGAATGGAGCTTGTGAAAAAAATACTGAAAATGTACTTTAATAAATAATAATTTTGAAAGAACAGATTTAGGATATGTTATATAAGGCTCTACAAAATTATAAACCACAACCATCCTTTCATATGGTAATCCTATATAAAAAAGGCATTTAGATGAGTTATGCTTCAAACTTCCCAATGGGAATGATTAAGTCTGCAAAGTTTCCCGGAGATGATGGATTTCACGATAACAATTCTGCAACTCGAAATCAATCAGGTCGATTCTGTTTACACATTGCTATGAACCTTGCCGGATTAGTCATATTGCTATCTGTCTAAGTTATAACAACATGGCTATGATATTTTGTATTCTGTTCTGACTTTCATAGCAAGAATGGTTAATCAGTTTCATATTTGCAATATTGCTATCGAATACTTCATGAATCAGTGATGTCACAACTGACAACACTGTATTTCTTGACTTTTATGTGAATAAGAAGAAGAATCTAACCTCATGTTAAACAAAAACAATTTTGTGAAGGTGGTAAAAATGTCGCTGAGAAATAAAAAAACAAGCAAATCCCAGATGGAAGTGATGCTAAACTTCTTGGAAAACAATAGAGTTGTAGTAACAGGAAAAACGCATCCGCTGAATCCTGGTGAGTTAGATGCTAAATGGGAAGAACTGACAGAATTGTTGAATAGGATGGAGCATGGTGCCCGAAAAGATAAAAAGCAATGGAAGACCGTAAGTTTACACAATTCAGTGCTTGTGGTGCAGATTGTCCAAATGTTTTTATTCCAGTTCTTGTACGAGTGGAAATCTAAAACCAAAAAAAAGCTCGCTTGAACTCCATATCAATTATGCAGACAGGTGGTGGCGGGTACATTTGCACAGACCTAACTGATTTGGAAAATAGACTGATGGCCATATTTGGATGGATAAATATTATTGGGTGTCCTGGTGCACCGGCTGAAGTTGACCCAGATGCAGATATGGAAGAAATAGTTATAGAACTTGAAAATGAAAGCCAGGTTCCCAAGGGTCATGATACTGATATTCAGACAGATAGTGAAATTTGTGAATCTGAAGTAATAAATTATCCAAGAGATTTACCTTCCAAGAAACTAGGTATTTTGTGATTGTTACAGAATGCATAATGGAATGATGATTTATCTATTTGTGTGTGTGTTGTGATAGTTTTATCAAATTGATAGATTATCGTACATAGTTGATTTTAATTTTTATTATAGGTGCTGTTCCAAAAAGCACACAACCAAAGAAAACAAAGACCATCAGATCTTCCACAAAACTAGAAAATTCAGCTATTCTTTACAGCCAAAGCACTGAACAGATGGCTATAGCAGTCAAGGAAATGGCTGCTGCTCTTTCCCAGCTGGCTGCTGCTATTTCAAACATTGCTGTAGCCCTGAATAAAGAAAGACAGTGATTTGAAATGTGATTCCTTATTTATTTTTGTTGTGAGACTTATTTTTAGTTTTTGTTCATATGTTTAAGTCGTTCCTGAAATCAATTAAATTTTCAGAATTCATATGTTATTTTGTGTTTCCATGAATAAATGACAACTATTAGTACATGTTTACATTTCTTGTATGAGGTTCACTACTTGTCTTCTAACATATCTGCCTTCAGTGAGCTCATCAATATCTGAAACAGATAAAGAAAATTAGACATCTATGGGTATTTTAACTTGTTTTAATAAATACGACATGGTTTTGTTATCACTATACTAATTATTCTCATTTATGTATATGAACTAATTATACCATTATTTATTCTATCCCCATCATTTTGAGGCAGTTCAATGTTATCTTCTCCATCATCTTCATATGCTTCATCTGGTACATTATGAATCCTACAGATGTTGTGTAAAACTACACAAGAACAAATTATTCGAGCTGCAACGTCATGTTTATAATGTAGAACTCTGTCTTTTCGCAGACATCTAAAGCGTGCTTTTAAAACTCCAAAACATCTTTCAACTACGTTTCTTGCTTGGCGATGTAAACGATTGTAATGATCTTCTGGGGAATTTGGTGCTGCATTCAGGATTGGCGTCAACATCCAAGGTTGAATAGGATAGCCACTATCGCCAATAAGGTAGCAATTTCTTCTCCCTTCCACATACTTTCTTCTTAGATGAGCTTGGATTATTGATGTATTCCAAATTGCTGCATCATGAACAGCTCCAGGATACATAGCATTAATATTTGTTATCATCAGCTTTGCATTAACTATCTGAAAAATACATGTACATTTTATCTCCATACGGAAAACTTATCTTTTATTCTACACTTACAGCTTGAACATTAATACTATGATAACCCTTTCTATTGATATAGGCTACAGCAGGATGGATAGGATCATCAATCTTTGGTGGAACAATTGCAATATGTGTGCAATCTATCGCACCGATTGTATCAGGAAAATTTAAATTTCCATTCATGAATCTGAAAATATTTTGATCAGGATGATACTTGGAAAAGCACAGTATAATATTTACCCATCCTTAGCGTCCCTCACTTCCTCTGCACTCGTGGGAAATTTTACATACCGCTGCATCAAATGACTGCAGATGAGGCTAGAAATTTTATTAATTATCCGGCTCACTGCTGGTTGACTCATGCCGAGGTTCAGGTCTTCACCAACGACAGTTTGGTAGCTACCATGAGCAAAGAAATGCAGACTTGCAAAAACCTGAACAAAAGTTGAATTTTTTTTTTTCAGATTATGCCTTCCAATACACACCTGTATGTGAAAAGGGACAGTATCTTTCCTAGTTGGCTCAGCAACAAATTCCTCCAAATGTTCAATTAAATCAAACGCAGCTACTTTATTCAGGCGGAACAGTTTGGAAAACTTTTCTGTTGGCAAATCAAACGGATTGCTGGTGTCCCTAATGTGCCGGTATTGCAGTCTAAGAATTTCCCTTAAATTCAACTATGATGTACCTTTGGATCAATTTTCTAAATCACACGTACCTATTTTCAATATTTTCGAACTCTTGGAAGAAATAATAGTGAAACAAGTGGTTCTCTGCCATATTCCCAATCTTGTCTTGATGCTCAACAAGTACTATTTATGAGGTTGCTGAGATAGCAATGTTGATAGCAAGTCCAAAATGGATCTTGCCGGGATAGCAAGATTAATTACAAGATTTTTCAACACTGACAGATAAACATTGCTGAAATTTATGAACCAGAATAGCACTTTTCGATACCTGGTTATTTACATGGCTATCATAGCAATATCTTCACATAACAATATTGTTATTTACGAACAGAATCGACCCGATAATCGGGACATAGGTGTTCACCAGAGTTTTGTGCATGTTCCACTTCTTCAACTGGTTAATTTATATCATTCAGAGTTTGATTTTGCTCATCAATAATATACAAGTTTTGAACAGCTGGATCATTCACACAAAGAATCATCATCAATTTCATCCATATCAACTGGAATATTTGTGATGTCATTTTTATACGCTGCTCCCTATGATACAATCTCTGAATGCTTTGAACTGCATTGATATTTGTTTTGTAGCCAAGTAATTGATTCGGTAACCAGTCTATATTGTCAACATCTTTGAGTGCACTCGGCTTGTCTGAATGAAAAAATAAAATAAAATTATGTTTCCTAGATTCTTTGAAAATATCTCTTACATGTTTTGAACACACCGTTGCCCATTTCAACTTATAAGAAGTTAAATCTGCTCTTCTAGTTGCCTGAATCCACAATTCACATCTCTTTTCAGCAAGAGGATTGATCTTTTTTCTATTGTCGAAAATAGAAGGGAATCGATGGAATCATTATGTCTGCCGCTATTACTTCCACATTTCACAATCGCACAAAATTGAGCCTTTATTGAGAAAAAAGATTTTAAATTATGACATAAACACACACTCAGCATAGGTAAATCAGATTTGTATGTCCAGCAGGCTGGATTGACAACTGTCATTTACTGTCGTCTGTCAGATATGCCCGCGGTGTATATATCTTGACCTTTTGATTCCGCTTGACGGTTGTTGATTGTAACGAATTAGAAATTGTTTCTAGGTGGAGCAGACGTTTGTTGGAAGAATTCCTCACTGAATTATAAGCTCTTTGCGAATAAAAAAATAAAGTAATCGCGAATGATCTTAAACTAGGATTATATCTTTCAGTTTTATTTGGCTTTGAGCATGCTTTCGAAGACTTGTTCGGCCGTGCTTAAATTTTAAGCCTGAAAAAGATATCTGTTTGAAACTATCAATATCAGAGAAACAAATTACCTTCAACAATTAAATTTCAGAAACATGAGATGGCAATTACTCCCTTCAATGTACTTAGTACTGTGGTCCTCAATCGTCGTACCGTACATTGTAATTCCGTATTTTCTTCTTATCCTGAACTATAATATACCGCTTGTTTAAATTCTTAATCTTCGTTAGTTCAATCTACTGATCTTCTGTTTCCGAAGCATTCAATGTAGTAGACCTAAAGTGGTCCTCATCAACCGTCTTTCATAGCAGTCGTTGATGTACTGTAAAAATTTATTATGGTGGTGTTGTCAAGGATTTGGCTCACCCCAAATATCTATTAGGTGAAAAAGCATATTGAATGGAATTTGAAGGAAAAAACTCGACATAGCCGTTAAGGAATGCTCTCTAACTTTCTACCCTAAACATCACATATCCAAAATTCTCAAATGGACAGGAGAGTGATATGACCTCACTTTTCGTTTAAATATTTGAAGGGTGGGTTCAATATACATTTAAATATATCTGATAGTTTTTGTTTTCAAAAACACATTGCAAGTAATTCAGATTGATTAACATTAATTAGTAAATACTGAAATGTACCTGTCTTCACTCCTTTCCATGTTTAACTGATCCTCAACTTCTTCATCGGCTGTCTCCGTTGTGAACGAGATTGGAGACGATATCTATTGGAATTTTGGAACCATCAAAATGAAATCAGTTACATCAGTAATTGAAATGCATATGTTTCAGTAATATCGAAAATACTCATATTATGAACTCATTCAAAATATTTCGAAAACGATTAAATAAAAAAATGACGACTTACCGCTTGGATGGACTATCAAACATTGTAGACTGGGATCTCGGACTGAAAACGAATCATTTGCCTTTAAAACATATATTCCAAGCCGTTCACCTCACGATGTGACGTAAATGACGATACTAGAACAGTTGAAAGAAATTGACAAATTTCATCTGAAAAAGTATACAACAACCTGCATAATGAAGAGGGGAGCATTTTCTGTTATATTACAGAGTAGCAATGAAACAGAATATATAGATATTTCATAAACCGAGAAAGGACGGATCATAGATATAAAACTTCCCGTATATTTTAACTTCTCTGGCTATATTTCATTTTAGTCACAAGAGATGTTCATACAAAATGGACTCAGACACATTTACGCCTCCAAAGTTTTAGCCATTATTTCGTGGTCGCCGCGATAGTGAACGGATGTTCTTATAACGATCGTTCACAAAGATGGTACGTGGATATCTTATATGATTTCGGGACTCAGATATGTGTTGTGTATGTCTGCCGCGTTAGTGCGAGCATTTCAAGAAAAGCAAATCCACATTGTGGTACAAAGGACTTCCAAGTAGGAATCGACTGGAGAGTGTTTTTTATCAACTTGTTTTTTTTTGTTTTGTGACAGTTTTTCATATGAAAAGCGAAACCCCGCCCTCTTCACACCGGGTGGTCCGGACGACCACGTAGGTGATGCATTCTGTATAATCAAAAAAACACCTTGGTGGTAAAAAGGGCTTTCTATTGGGAGTCGAACAAAAACTCATCAGTGAATTTTATTTATTCAAATATTGTGAACAATTTATCGGACGTCGGCATTGCTACGCCGCGTCCCACTACGCAGCTCCTGTGACGTCAGAAGAGACGACTGGCTAACTGCTCCCGCATTGGGAAGCAACAGCCAACCAAACGGAAACGAACGAACGAACGTTTTAGCCATGTTGTTTTGCTTCAACATTAGGACGTGGATAAAGATTGGTTATGTAGGTACTGTCATTCTATCACACAATATGGTTGTTCATGTTATACATTTTCCGGAACAAAATAATTCGATAACCAATTTTATCATTACTGTATGTATTTCATACTCAGTTCAACTCATTATACTTTTATCTCAGAGTTCATTTATCATTAACATTGCCACTGATAAATCACCACCCTCAAATAGACAACAACCTACACCTCTGTTTACCTTACTTAAACTGAAAGACTCACCACTAATATCAGGTTATTTTGATAACTAATATGTCTTGAAGAAAAAGGTGGAAAACACAATTTGAACTGTTTTTCGAAGCAATCACTGCACTTGCTGTTGAAAGCTGCGGTCGTAACACTTCATAAACACTGACAATGAAAATTATTCAACTGTCATGAATGACAACTAAATAAAAATAGTTGATGCCGCGTATCTGAGATCCATCGATTGTCACTCAGAAATCTATGATCTGAATAAGACACTAACGTATATAATCCAAATTGAACTGAACTATTAGGAATTTATTTTTCTCTCCTATAATTTTACCTTATAACGTGTTTTCATATATCAATTTTGGCAACTTGGTGAAGAAGGAGAGTAAGATAGTCACCGCAGAGGTCTACTCCGATTTTTGGTCAAGTGACCAGTCTGTCCCAGATACTGAATCATAACAAACACCGAGCTTAGACTGTGACCGTGCATTGGAACCACAAAAACCAGTTAATAATGTCGTCTAGCAGTTCTAGGTCATTGGCTACAAATCAGGGTATTCGTGATGACATAGTTTTGTGTAGTTAGACGTTTCTGGAATATAGTTTATCGAAAGAGGTTCACAATCATACAGAAGTAAATGTAAATTTTCTAAAAAATCACTTCACTATCTCGGTTTTATTATGGATCAGAAAAGTGATGAAATCGGAGCAAAAGTAGATAACCCTTGACCAGAAACAGCAAATCATGTACCACCGCCCCGAACTAAGCACTGTGATAATTTCCGAAGTATGTTTTGTTTTTTCCCAAAAACAGTGGAACTTTTAGACCGTTGGCCCATGACACAAACATTGTCGATAATCTATGTTCGTATGCCCTTTTGGGGATATACTCAGGAGGCTTGGGAAACCGGGAAAAAGTGCCTCCGAGCGTCTGTGACCAGTCCTTGCACCTGCTGACCTCCACTTCCGGTTGAAAAAAAGGGTTAAGTATTCGATGAACGAGGAAGCTCGGCCATGTGGATACATTATCGTATCTTGCAAAAATAACCGGGCGCTAGCCGGTTTGCATACGTCTAGGTCGCTGCCGGAAGGAGGCATACGAACCGGAAGTGGCAATTTCCCACTGGTGATGGACGATGATCGAGGAAAGTATGCCCTTTCGTGGAACGACTCCTTTCGACCCATTAAACACTATCCGACATTTGCATACGATTTCGGAAAGGGCATCTCGATTTATGCCAGCATCAATTAACCGGACTAACCTAGAAATAGTCGATAATTAATGTTCGTATGCCAATCTCGGTGCCGATAGAATACGACATTTTAAGTAACAAAAGCTGGTTTGCATACGCCCAGGTCACTACCGGAAGGAGGCATACGAACCGGAAGTGGCAATTCTCCACTGGTGATGGACGATGATCGAGGAAAGTATGCCCTTTCGTGGAACGACTCCTTTCGACCCATTAAACACTATCCGACATTTGCATACGATTTCGGAAAGGGCATCTCGATTTATGCCAGCATCAATTAACCGGACTAACCTAGGAATAGTCGATAATTATTGTTCGTATGCCAATCTCGGTGCCGATAGAATACGACATTTTAAGTAACAAAAGCTGGTTTGCATACGCCCAGGTCACTACCGGAAGGATGTTGCACAGGGTTTTGCAGTAGAATAAAGTTCAGTTACAAAATACGTCGTGTATTATCAGTTTTCAAGTACTATAAACGAAGAAGTTTAAAAATAGAACGATGACTAACACATCATAGCTTCTAATCAAAATTGACATGAGTGACAACATGACATATCCTAATCTTCGGATACTTGTATAGGGTCATCTAAAAACCCTAACTAGGATAATACCCCATGAGGGCGTACTTTCAAAATTACTCTCAACACACCCTTCTAATTTTGACAGATTAGCCTTACTAGTTTTGAAACTAAATATTATTGTGAGAAAACAATCAACTGTTAGTGAAAGGAAAAAAAAAATTCCTCCCAATAGAACTAAAAAAACCAAGTTTCTTCACATCACCATCTTCTTTGCATGCTTCTCAAATTTTTCCTTAGGAAGCGGCTTAGTCAACAGATCAGCAGTCTGATCCTCTGTCGGTATGTATCTGATAGTGATCAGGCCTTCTTCTACTTTTTCTTTGATGTAATGGAATCGCACTTCAATGTGCTTGCTTCTGCGGTTCATCACACCATTCTTGGCTAAGTTGATGGCACTTTGATTGTCTATGAACAGTTCAGCTGGAATTGTTTGTTGGGTGATCTCTTCTGGAAAACTCTTCAAATAAATCAGTGTTTTGGCAGCTTCTGTTGCAGCAATAAATTCCGCTTCACACGAGGCAGTTGCCACAACTGGTTGGCGTCTGGAGATCCAGCTAATGGGGCCGCCATTAAAATAAATGATGAAGCCTGTGGTACTTCTTGCAGTGGCTTTTCGTCCAGGATGTTCGTTCCTCAAATCCAAGTCCCCAGCATAGTCTGAATCGCAGAAACCTTGGAGACAAAGATTCTTCTCATTTCTTGAATATGATATTCCAAGATGTTTAGTTGCTTTCACGTATCTGATGGTTCTCTTCACATTCACAACATCAGCTTGGGTAGGATTTTCAACGTGACGTCCGTTTAAGCCCACTGCTAGAGCTATGTCAGGTCGTGTTTTGGTTGATAAATACAGTAGGCTACCAACAGCCTCACGAAATGGAAAAGTCACATCCTTCTGGTTTGAAGGTGGATGTTTGTTTCCAACAGCAATAGGAGTGGCTACTGGCTTGGCATCAGCCATATTGTATTTTTCAGCGACTTGTTGAGCGTATGCTTCTTGGGATAGCTTCAATTTCCCTTTTTCTTCGGTGAACATGATTCCGAGGTAAATCTTGAGGTTGTCGTCGACAGTAACCTTGAATTCGGTAGCAAGTTCTTTCAAAAACATTTTCATGTTGTTAGTGTCTGATCCGGTGAGGAGTCCATCGTCGATATGGATAGCCAACAATATCGATCTATCTGAGTTGACAAAGACACACTGCTCAGTTTTGAGTTGTTGCAGTCCATATTTCTTTAGAAAGTCTTTGAGACGATGATTCCACATAGCGGGGGCTTGCTTCAAACCGTAGAGGGCTTTTTTCAACTTGCATATTTTTCCATTGGCGTTATAGCCTTCTGGTAAGCTCATGTATATGTCTTCTTGAATATTTCCATATAGGAAAGCGCTCTTTACGTCAAATTTCATGAATTTGAAATTTTCCATGGTCGAGTAGGCAATGAGTGTGCGCAGAGCCTCTGTGCTGACCACAGGACTAAAAATTTCCTGATAGTCAATACCCTCACGTTGTTGGCATCCACGGACTACGAGGCGTGCTTTGTATCGCCCGTCATCCTTGATTTTGAAAACCCAGCGGCTGGTAAGGATTTTTCCTGTTGTTGCAGCTGATATGTCCACGAGTTCCCAAGTGGAGTTTTCTTCAAGGGCAATCATCTCTTCTTTAATGGCTTCAATCCAATTGTCCTTGTCTTCACCGGTGGTCGCTTCACGGTAAGTGAGTAAGCTGACGTCATCAGTTGAAAGGTCATAGTCTTGGAGCTTCTCAGGTAGAGTTTTTATGCGGCAACCACGTCCCAGTTGTTCCTCTGGAGCCTCAGGCTGTTGATTCCTAGGCGTGAATTGAGATGGCGCTGGCGATGTTACCACGGCATCAGTAAAAGATTCTTCGGCGCTTGCATTTGCATCGTTATCGCTCTCCTCATCTTGTGAGCTGTTGCAGTCGTCGCTACTAGTCTCACTTCTTTTGTCTGAATCTGAATCGAATATCTGATCCCTGTCGAAAGTCAGTATTTGATTCTTATTCTTACTGCTCTCAGGTTTTTCTGATAGGCTTGCAGTCTCATTTGCAAAGACGACATCGCGCGACACGATAATCTTGTTTTTGGATTCATCATACAAACGGAAACCGTTTGGAGCATAGCCCACAAAGATGCATTTGATAGAACGCTTGTCAAGCTTCTTGGTGTAACATAATTTCTTAGCATATGCTACTGATCCAAATATCTTCAGCAAAGAGAGATCTGGTTTCTTGCCAAACCATTTTTCAGCAGGAGTGCAATCTTTCAGAGCACGAGTAGGGCTCCGGTTCAATAAATATGTGCTTGTATACAGGGCTTCCCCCCAGAGCTTTTTATCTGCACCACTGTCGAAGAGAAGTGCTCTGGTTTTCTCCATGAGGGATCTGTTGAGCCTCTCAGCTGAGCCATTCAGCTGTGGAGTATGAGGTATAGTCAGGTCCATTTCAATACCCTTCTCAGCACACCAGTTTTTAAACTGATTGGAAACATACTCGCCACCATTATCACAACGAAGTTTGTGGACTTTCAAGTTCCACTTGCTCTCAGCCTCTGCAATGTACTGCTTCAAAGCATTTGAAGCATCGCTTTTTCTCGACAGTAAAAACACAGACGAATAGTGCGTAAAGTCATCAAGGCAGGTTATGAAATAGCGGTGTTGATCCCAAGTTGGAGTTTCCACTTCCACTAAATCGGAATGAATGATTTCCAAAGGCCTGATGGCACGGGTCCTTTTGTTTTTGAAGAATTTGCGAGATTGCTTTGCATCTTGGCACACTTGACATACTTCCAGTTTATTCTGGATCAAATTGAACCCATCAGCCATTTTTGCTAATTTTTTCATATTTCCATGGCTCAAATGTGCCAATTTCCTGTGCCAATCAATTACCGAAGAGGACACAGAAAGATTCGCCGACTCATTTTTCAATGGGTTGAGTTCTACTAGGTACAAGCCCGAATGGTCCTTTTTGCCAGTCAGTATGATGTCATCATCTTTGTATACCATGACCCTGTCATTTTCGAATTGAATTCGGCCGCCATTTTGTGTGATGGCACTAGCACTCAAAAGATTTCTGTCCAAACCCGGTAGGAACAATACGTCATTTAGGGTACACTCAGCAGCTTCGATACGGCCCACTGCTTTGGCCTTCATAGATTCGCCTTTCTTGGAGGTATGAACTGTGGTATTGGCATCAAATTTCTTGGTTAAAATTTCTTCATTATGTGACATGTGGGATGTCGACCCTGAATCCAGCACCCACATATTGTCTGATTTTGAAGTTTTACCCTCACTGGCACGGAAAGTACCTTCTTGAGGTGCTTCATATGTCAAAAAAACTTGCTCTATTTTGATTCGAAGCAAAAGGCTTTTTGTATCTACAGTTCTTTTGCTCATGATTAGTACGACCACATGATTCACATTGAGAAAACTTCTTTTTCCCCTTGTTCTTTGAACTCTTCTTGGGACAATTCCGGGCATAATGGTTTCCCTTACATATGTGACATTCCACATTATTGTTAACTTGGGCTTTGAAAGACACCGGGGCACTTGATGATGCAGACTGGACGTTTTTTGCAGCGTCCTTTATCAACCTTCTTTTCAGATTATCCACTGTTCGATCGGAGATAGCCGTTGAATCCCAAGCCATGTCAAAATGGGGTTGGAGTCTGCTAGGTAAAATTGAAAGAATTCGAGCCATGTACATATCGTCATTAACCTTTTTCGGGGTTTCAGTGCCGTTTATCTTACAAATAATGTTTTCAAGCTTGCTCAAGTTAGTTTGCATGTCTTCAGTTTCGTCGTACTGAAACTTGAAAAATTCTTCCATTGAATTGTTTTTCACTTGTGCGTCGTCATGATCAAAGAGCTTCTTCAGGTTGCTATACATTTCAGCTGAAGTTTTACAATTCATAAGGTGGATTTTATTCCGCTTGTCAATCGTAAAAACGATGTACTTCTGAGCTTTTGCATCGCGCAGTACCCACTCGCGTTTTTGTTGTTCGTTCGCCTTTTCACTGCACTTCTCGGTTCCCAAAACGATACCGTCGAGGTTGGACGATTTCAGCAGAATAAAAAGGTCGAATTTCCACATCGCAAAATTGCTATTGTCCATAAGGATTTCACATTGACTCAAATCAACGTCTTTACTTCCCATAGTTGGTAAACGTAGTAACTTACTGACTTCTTATAGACTTTTATTTAGTTGAACTTTTCTGGGCCCATAACCTGTTGCACAGGGTTTTGCAGTAGAATAAAGTTCAGTTACAAAATACGTCGTGTATTATCAGTTTTCAAGAGTACTATAAACGAAGAAGTTTAAAAATAGAACGATGACTAACACATCATAGCTTCTAATCAAAATTGACATGAGTGACAACATGACATATCCTAATCTTCGGATACTTGTATAGGGTCATCTAAAAACCCTAACTAGGATAATACCCCATGAGGGCGTACTTTCAAAATTACTCTCAACAAAGGAGGCATACGAACCGGAAGTGGCAATTCTCCACTGGTGATGGACGATGATAGAGGAAAGTATGCCCTTTCGTGGAACGACTCCTTTCGACCCATTAAACAATATCCGACATTTGCATACGATTTCGGAAAGGGCATCTCGATTTATGCCAGCATCAACTGACCGGACTAACATATTAAATGAGCAATTCCTACGAAAAGCGGATTTTTCATGTCTTAGGTATCTGTACGACAAAGAATATTATAGCTATGGACAGCTACTCTCCATAATTATAGCTTTGAAACTAACGAGAGGATGCTTTCTGAATCGGTAAGAAACTGAAGGTTCAGGGGCGGGGCAAGTACTTCAGTGCCCCGGTTTATAGATCGTCTGCCCTTACGAAAAAAAAAAAGAATCGCTATTTCTCCGCGAAAAGAACGCGAATCGTTAAGGCTGGATTCACATGGACATCTGGACGTTGAGTTTGGCGGGCAAGTTTGAATGAATCGATCCCACTCGTACAATGGGAGATTAATATTTTCCCGACTTTTTTAAGGTCCGATTGTATGTTATTGGAAATATTAATGTAGTAAGCCCTGATTTAACCCATTTACACACTATCGACCATGTTTGGACACTCGCAAATAGATGTGCCTTTTGCTCAGTGGAAAACCCTGGAAATGGGTTTATCGGGGGAAAAAACTTGTGGTCCCTAATGGGAGGGTAATTTCCACTTTTTTCACTTTATTGAAAGTTTGGGAATTAATTAAGTAATGTTGGCACCGCGCAAATTGTATGCAAACCATTATTTGATAAATACTTTCACTTCTACTAACCGTGGTCAAAATTTCAACATTTCCTCAATTATCGACTATTTCTAGGTTAGTCCGGTTAGTTGATGCTGGCATAAATCGAGATGCCCTTTCCGAAATCGTATGCAAATGTCGGATATTGTTTAATGGGTCGAAAGGAGTCGTTCCACGAAAGGGCATACTTTCCTCGATCATCGTCCATCACCAGTGGGAAATTGCCATTTCCGGTTCGTATGCCTCCTTCCGGCAGCGACCTAGATGTATGCGAACCGGCTAGCGCCCGGTTATTTTTGCAAGATACGATAATGTATCCACATGGCCGAGCTTCCTCGTTCATCGAATACTTAACCCTTTTTTTTCAACCGGAAGTGGAGGTCAGCAGGTGCAAGGACTGGTCACAGACGCTCGGAGGCACTTTTTCCCGGTTTCCCAAGCCTCCTGAGTATATCCCCAAAAGGGCATACGAACATAGATTATCGACAATGTTTGTGTCATGGGCCAACGGTCTATTTGCATCTTGAGCACATTCAGTTAGTTCGTACTTGAGTAAATTTCGTGACACCGCCTTCTTGTACCGTGAAATGGTTGATGTTTCTCACATCTTTAGCAACAAATTTTTGGTGTCGCTTTACAGTTATTGGGTTACGTGACGATGATGCTCTTGGTGGCTCTGTGACCAGATTACATATGCTATTTCGAGCCAGAAATATTTCATGGTTAGAGCTTCTAAATAAGAGTTACCAATTGATGCATCTACGGAATAAAAAAAATCTATGACACCGTTTGTGGCTTCCCTGATTTACTTCAAAAGTAGTTTCATTCAATCAAATAGTCGATAGAATTCATATGCTTGTTGTAATCAACGAGAATCAACAGACAAGCGTCATCTTCGGAAGTGCCGTCTTTATTTTTTCTTTTTACAGATGTAACTTGATTTGGTTTATGATAATTCGAAAGCAAATTCACACATCTCTTATCCTTCCACTTGATTGCTGTAAGTTAGCTTCTTCCTCCAGTTCTGCTTCGTATATTTCCTGTTTTGTTACATTCGACTTGATTTGATATTTGATTTTTTTCCCTTGTTGATGGTCCCTTAGCGATTGTGAAGCTGATGATCCGGTGAGCACTCATTGATTCTTCCTTGTCCATTCGTTTATGTTCGCACTGTCACCGATCGTAAGATCGATCCAACTTTCACCCCTGGTATGGGAGAAAGCCGCCGCACAGTCATTCTCATTCACCAACATGTATCCTTCCTCATTCATCCAGTCCATATTTCCTTCCCTCTTTCGTCATTGGTGTCACCGCCAACGCCACGTTCTTGGCGTTGAGGTCGCCCATCAGCACTTTCATGTCCATCCCAACGCTCGTTGGCATGCTCCGCTGCTCACACGCCTCGATTCCTTATAAAGGTTCATGAGTCTTACCATTCTCACTTCCATTCCACGCCTGTGCAGTTTTCTTTTTTAGTACCGGAAAGTTCAAGGCAAAACAGTCACACCCATCCCTGATTCAGATTCGAACTTTGGTGTGTGACCCTCCGTCCGCTTTCCTCCACCCTGAACAGGGACCTTCCCCAACCCAGGGTTCTGCAGACAGACTAGGGATATATCCCACTCCTCCACAAGCCCCCGGAATAGGTGCGTGGGCGCTTTGCCCCTGCCAACATTGACCCTAAACGTTCTGGGTCCTACCTCTCTGCTCTTCCACTCTCAGAGCCGTATGCTTTCTCAACGTTAGGCCCATTCTCTTACAGTTAGTACACTTTCTAGTAGCCTCGTTTCCTTACAGTCCTTTCCTTTGTGCTCCCAGTACATTTGCTGCACGAAGCTTCGCCCTTGCATACTTTGGCTGTGTGCCCAAATTTGCAACATCTGTGGCACACGACCACGGATATTCGTTCCTCCACATATACATAAGTTAGGTCTACCATAATTATATCCTCTTTTATAAGGGCCCTGAATACTATTGGGGAGCATTCAACTAACCATTTTTCCCTACAGGGGCTGTTCAGACATTTCTTTCGGTTGAGTATCATCACATTTGGAAAGGCAATTCAGGATAGAACCAGATGACAATGTACATGATCAGGATAGTTTTATTATTGATGAAGAGACGGTTACCAATCTTTTGGCTTTTCTTTATGCAAATCACCATATCACTCCGACAAATCGAACATGAATTATCAGTTGAAAGAGAATCAGCTCGAAAAATCTTAAAAATCAAGGATTTAAGCCGTATGAATATCAGATAAATCAGCGCCTTTACGAAAATGATTATCAAAGAAGGGTCTCATATTGCAATTGGCAACTTGAAAACCGAATAAGGAACACGATTATGACGAGAAATATATTTTAAGAGAGATTTAGGAATATGTATGTCGAATAGAAATAACACCGAATGCTGGCCAACTGCAAACTCCAGGCTCATAAGACAAGGTACGCTTTTGATTCAACGTGTGGATGGGTCTGATAGGAACTCGAATCATTGGGCCCATGATATTCGATGATGTGTTGAATGGGCAACGCTATTTGGGATTTCAACGAAACGAAATAGAAGTATTCATGAAGAATTCACCTCTCGACGTCTACAAAAATATGTATTTCCAGCATGATGGTGCACCTTCCCTTAATTCCCGAATAGAAACCAGTTATCTAGATGAAAAATTCCTATATCGCTGGTCCTACAAGATGGCCTCCTAGGTCACAGGACCTCACGCCACTGGATTTTCTCAGTGGCGTAAATAACGCCTTGGCAACCTTGGCGGCGCCAAGGGGCGCAGTGCAGGAGGGGGCGCAACAGAAGGCATTCAATAACAAAAAAAATATATATCTGAAACGAATAAACCTGATGAATGTCATATAGTTAGAGATAGAAAAAGAGGTACACAATTGACAATTAAAAAAATCAGGAGGAATGTGTAACTCATTAAAGAAATTTAAGTAGTTAAGTAGTTCAGACATTTTTTTGAATATAAAATACCTACGCCTTTTGCTGGTAGTCATGCGTAATCGCAACGAAAACAATTTGGAGGTCATGAAATATGGTAGTGGTGGGGAACATAGGATTAGCGGGTGTGTAGAGGCAAGTGTCACTCCTTGTTCGTTTATTTATACGTAAATATTTTCTTCTTGTGCTTTGTGAATGTTGAATGTTTATGTAAAGTATTAAATAATGTCCGATAAGTGTAAACGGCCTAGTGGAGCGGAATATAGAAAACGAAAAAAAATAAGGAAGAAAAAAGACAAAAGCTGCCTAAGAATGATTCTTTTTTTAATAAAATTAGTGATTTCGAAGAAACTAGATCTGGTGATGATAACATTGTTAGGGTTATTCACGCAAACGAAGTGCCTAAACCTTCAGAATCGGAATCAGAAATACTAGATGAAACCCAAATGGCCAGTTGTAGTCATTATGCCGTGAGTACTAATTATAGTAACACTGGTAACAGTAACAAAAATATAATTAATGAGCATGCCCGTGATAATGCCTTTCAAGCTTGTCTGATACAGATATAAGACTTTTTTCGGAAGAAGATTTAAAAAATGATAGTTTTAAATCAACGATACCCAACTCAAAACCATGCAGACCGCAGGGACCCTTTCCTTTCCATATATATATATATATATATATATATATATATATATATATATATATATATATATATATATATATATATATATATATATATATAAAATATTATTTATAGAGTGAGGGGGCGTATAGCCTATGTTTGCCAAGGGGCTTGGCCTACCTTAGTTACGCCACTGGATTTTGTCATATGGAGTTACCTGAAAAACAAGGTTTACTCAATCCAGCTTCAAGGGATGATTTGGAACATCGCCTTAAAGAAGCAATTGCAAGTATTACTCAAGCTCAGTTAAATAGAGTTATGAAGCAACAGTGAGACGTTCAATTTTGTACAGAGGACATAATGGAGAAAATTTCGAACATAACCTGACCAGAACCAACAAACAATTTGTACTTCCCTCTTTTTTTTTCGTTCAGAAATTATTTGTCTTAAATGTCAGAAATTGGAATAAATATCTCATACATTTTTATCTCTGTATATTATAATGGTGGATTTATACAGCAGTTCCAACTCCTGAGTATTGAGTTACTAGTAAGAGGTTATAAGAATGTTCGTTAACAGAATATTTATTCCAACAACGATCTTAAACCTACTGTATGAATCCACCATCAATAACGATTAGCATACGAGTGATGAGAAAAAAGTTCTCTCCATCGTCGTAGAATGTTCTTCGACAACTCACAATTTTCTATTATTCAGAATGTACCGCAAATTTCCACTATTTTTTTGTATATAATTTTTTGTTCAGCTTTCGTAGGTTCAAGCCGCCTCTGTTTAAGAATATTCAATTCTGAGAACACTCATAATGAAACATCCCGTATCTTCAATTCCTTGCAGAATTTCCCGAAACATTTCAACACGATCATTTGGATAGTTCAGTTCAGTTCAGTTGTGAGCATTTCTTTATGGGTACTTTCTACGTTTTGAGGATTTTTTTATAATTGTTGGAAAATATGATTGCTGCAATTACATGAAAAGCTCAATTTTCAGCTGTATTTACCCTGAACCTTCCTCTTGTTAATGCTGACGCCATTTTTCAACCGATTTTTCGGAAGAAGACACAAATTTCCGGATAATGAAAAAAATAGTACAGTGGGCTGAATTTTCGGTAATGGAGTCAGATAATGCCTACGTAAACTCTCTTTCAAGATGTTTGGTCCTATATTATTCATCGATTATATCACTCAACGCTCTCTAAGATATGCTGCCCATTTAGGTGTTACGTAGAATCGGATGTATTCACGGATCTTTTTTTACGGCATATTATTTCTTCGGAGTTACTATCTGTTGATGTTTTATGTGGTTTGTTCGAAGTTTCGACTTCTATTTTGAAGTTATTTTCAAGAATTGCTAGACAAATATATGTCAATACCGTCCCGGTCAGTCACTCCCCCTAGGAAATAACCAACCAAGACAAAGGAAGCATTGACTTCAATTGTCTCTTCTGCGTCAGAGATACCGGTAGTTTCTAACAGTTCTTGGAAATGACTTCAAAATGGGAATCGAAACGTCGAACAAAGCAGAAAAATCAAGTTCTACATTATGCCTCAATGGACAAGGAATCTTATAGAACGGATATAATCGATCAATGGTATAGGACCAAACATCTCGGGAGAGAGTATTCAGTCGGTCAAATATTGAGAAAATGATGATGAGAATAAATGAAACAGATAAACAACATATTATAACTGATATATAATTCGAATGGCAGTTTAAATAACTACTTCCAATCTTTCAGCAGAAACGACTAGAGCAGCTTGGACATTTTGAGCAAATTGAGGATTTCAATTATTATAATATTGACTAGTTAAGTACAATTTGTAACAACCATCATCTGAAATGAGCCTTATGCCATACAAGTTATCGACTTGAACTCGCCAATACATGATGAAAATCTATATTTAACAAAAATTATCACAGTTTCCTGTACTATTCTCACTAACAATGGGTTAACGAAACAGCGACGTGTTTCGCAATACAATAGCTTTGTCAAGCAGGATAAATTTATACTGCTTGAGGAAGTTTTTGTATAGCGAAAAACGTGTTGCGATTTTGTGAATTCATTGTTAGTGACAATCGTACGGGAAACTGTGGTATTTTTTATTTTCATAATCCCCAGCCTTTCCAAATCAGTTTTAGATCTTGGGGTGAATTTTCTCAGCTACTAATATCAATCAAATAACCTGATTGACACACACGTTTTGAACCTCTTCACTTTTGATTCTGTTGCTTCCTCTAACATTCAGAGGTTTTGATGCAAATCCAAACTGACAAAGTGCGGCAACTTCAGCAACATCTTTACCACGCGTTTCAGGAAGATAAATTCTGAAAAATAAAAGTTTATATTCACGATCATACAGGAATTGCATAATTTCTAATAATTTTTTTGGGATTTTGCCTCGCTTGTCCCATTATGAGATTACCTTTTACCTTCCTGATAGTGGAAAGATTTATACCTCGGAATCCAGGGTAGGTCAAAGGATCTTTATAAAAGCTGTTGGACTGCATTGTTCGAAGCTCACATAAAAAAGTTGAAAACAGAAAATGTGCGATCATGATTAGAATTTTTTTTTACAATTTACTTCAAAGCGATAATTTATAACTAAAGAATAATATTTGCATGGTAAAATGACGTTAATTTATTCATATTTCGGAAAAAACCGAGTGACAGCAAAAAAATATTATGAACTATATACAATGGCTTTCTTTAATGTTTTTCCCCCTTTCATTTTTGGGTCAACTCAAAAAATTGAACCTTGGGATAATGAAATTGATGTATGAATACTATATCCTGGAGTGAAATAGACAGATGAAACTTTCAAGATGGCGACTGTATGCATATGGAAAAAAATATAAATGAAGAGGGGAGTCTTGTGACATCCTTTTGAAGCTGCTGACGAATACTGTATAACCCTAATACTGCGTCAATATCTTCAACTACTACAAAATGGTAGAACATTCAATAATTGCCTAAATATATCGCATATAACTTCATGAAATGGTAAAGGAAATATCGACGTTACTGTTTTTGAAAATGTACGATGTGAAATTATTATTTATTCATTCATTTCTGTCAATGTCAAGTCCGAAAGTGAATATAAAAAACAAATAAATGTAAATAACTACATGTAACCATATTATAAAAGTCGGTCAAACTAACATAAACAACACAATAAAACAAACCTGCCCTCTGGATTCCTAGATTTCACATTTTACGCCTTACGGCACTCCACTATATATCGTGCCTTTCAGAGGCATTTCTTCCGGTTCCACCAATATCCTACCCTCGTAAATGCCTCTCTCTGTGTGCGTATCGTGTCGGCTAGGCGTCGCTGCAAGTTCGGTAGGCTTTTTTTTCCGAGTTAATTGTGCACCAACGTTCCTCAGAGTAGATTGAAGGGTGTGTTAAAATACTGTGATGTTTGTACGTGGGATGAACAATTACACTACGATAGGCGATACTATTTTGTTTTCGTAAGTAGAGAAGAAAATACATAATACATATCAACTTGCTCTGGCAGGGGAATGCATTTCATTCATAATAGCGGCGATCGTTTCAACACCCGCTATCACACGGCTCCGTCAGGCATCCTGTGCGTAAACAGCTGACAAAAGAATAATATGATTTTACAAACGAGTCATACACCTAGAAGCTAGTTATGGAACAGAGCTTCAGATATGGAGCTGTAAGCCTCAGAAATGGAGTCGTACGCCTCAGAAATGGAGCCGTACGCCTCAGAAATGGAGCCATACGCCTCAGAAATGAAGCCATACGCCACGGAAATGGAGCCGTACGCCTCGCAGAAGGACCGGAACAATACGCCTATGAGAAGGGAGGCGTACATATTAGTTAAAATAAAATGAATAGAGCCGAACGTCCCACAGACCCAGCACGTACAAATTTGAGAAGTACTCAAAACCACTCAGTTATTTCCAGTTCATCTGAAGAGAGTATTTTGCTTGAAATAATCAGTCCACAGTCTCTAGCCCATAGAATCCGAGCTTCTATGCTGCAATGTCAATTTGCTACACAATTAATAAGCCGAATGAAGAATCTTCTGGTTTCCCGATATGAGACCTATAAGCAGCTAGCTGGAACAGATTCAGGCGATGAATCTGATCTTCAACACTCCGAGTCCAAAAGCCCTCGGAAAGACACAGTTTCCAGCCGAATGGATGCCTTGAAGTCAATTCTAAAAAAGATCTCTGAGAAACAAGCGTGGGAAAAATTAAGGAGGATGATTTTCTGGAGGAGTCCCAATCTGAGGAAGGAGAAAGTCAAGAAACAGAAGATACTGACTCTGAGTGGTGGGCACCGCAAGTGGACTTCGGAGAATAAACCGAAGATAATTAGATAGGCAAAGCGCAAAAAAAATGAATTCATGATGCAAATTTCTACAGAACGATTTTTTTTTCGATTATGATGTTTGCCATCTTTTTATTCAAAACATTCATTGTGTAACCCTTAGGTTTTCAATTATAGCGCTGAATATATGGTTAACAGTTCATGATACATCAAAAATGGTTGTAACCAAATTTGTAGAGCATGAATTACATTCGATACTTTTTTTCGTAGCATTCATAGTTTAAAAGGTATAACGCTGTAAATGTCGAGTGAATGCAAAATATCCAGGAGATTATAATGCTGTATATTCAATAATGCGCCTATAAGTGGCAATATATTTTTCGGGTCGTTCGGAATTCCCCTCTCTCAACATTTCAACAGTATTCAGGTATAAATCCTCACGACCCGAAATATATACTTTTTTCATGTATGCAGATTCACACGAAAGGGAAGCCCTGTAATGTTCAAAAAACAACGCGTGAATCAAGGGACAGGAGATACGAATTAACATTTACTTGGAATTATTGAAGTTTGTAAGCATCAGGAAAAATCACTCTCGGCAGAAAGTTCCAAAGTTCAGCTATTTTATTGAAAAAACATCCCTCAGAAAGATACGTTCGACAGGTCTACAAGCTCACAACAAATGGGTGGGAATTCTGTACGCGTCGGGTTATCCGTGTAGATACTGCAGAGGGTGGAAAGATTGACAACAATTCAGAAGAGCACCGACCGTGAAAATATCTATAGAGAAGAAGTCTCCGAACCTTCTACCAAGGAAGCGAGTCTGTGAGCGAAGAATCATCAACAAGACGGATTGCCTTTCTCGAAGCTGTTCTGGTGCCAAGCTCCATACATGAGAACTATATTCCAAAAGAGGTCGTATCTGATCCTTGTAGATCATTATTAGAAGCTGACGAGAAGTATTTCTTCACATGGAATAGAATTCCAAGCTTCTAGGAAGCACCTTCAGCGATCGATCTCACATGGTGTTCCCACGAGAGATTACTCGACTTCGTAGGAATAGTTACTCCTGACATCTGAATACTAGATAATAATAGATCGGCTTTCTTTGAAAAGAGACATTTGCAGCGTTACAGCTCCTATATAATGAGACAACGGGAAAAAGTTTCAAATGCAATAATATAGGGAACTTCATGTTCTACAAATTTGATGACCACCATTTTCAATGTACCCATGAACCGTTAACTACATATTTAGCAATAACAACATAGTAAAAAGTTCGGAGGGCTATAATTGAAAAACTTGGCGTTATGCAAAAAAAAATTCGGCAAACATTATTATCTATAAAAATGATCTCTACTATTTTCGTCGTACGATGCGCGGTTCGCCAGATATTCGATAAAACGTGATTTTCAATCCGGCGGCTGACTCCCTCCCCCCCCCCTGTCAACTTGAATTTACATTCAGGAGACACCCCTCAACATATTCGAAAATTAAAATCCGTTCTGTAGAACATTGCAAAAAGAAATTACCCGGCGCTTGGTCTAGGAAACCGATCCATATATAAAAAACTGTATATCGAAATGTACCCTCAGGAAAAACCTTACTCGGCAAGGAGTTCCAAAGTTCAGATCTTCTATTGAAAAAATCCACGAGCAAGGAAGGTTCAACAGGTCTCCAAGCTCACAACAAAGGGGTGGGAATTCTGTACTCGTCATCCGTGTAGATATTGCCAAGAGTGGAACGATTAATAACAATTCAGGAGAGCACCGTGATAATATCTGAAGAAGAGAGACAAGTCTCCGACGCTTCTACGATGATCCAATGAAGTGAGCGAGTCTGTGAGCGAAAGATCACCAACAAGACGGATTGCCTTTCTCTGAATAGAATCGAGAAGCTTCAATGAATGTTTTGGTGCCGAGCTCCATACATGAGAACAATATTGCAAGACAGGTCGTATCTAAGCCTTGTAGGTCATCAGAAGCTGATGAGAAGTGAAGTATTTCTTCGCAGGAAATAGAGATCCAAGTTTCTGGGAAGCACCTTCGATCTCACATGATGTTCCCATGAGATTATTACTGATAGTAATTCCTAGCATCAAGATACTAGACTTTCTAGGAATACTTACTCCTGACATCTGAACACTAGATCATGATAGATCGGCTTTTTCCTAGCACCAAGTCCATGTTACACCATTCTATTATTTTTACTAAGTCATCGTTAATTTTATTGACGTGAAATTTTGTTTCTTGAACTGGTATGGGGACTTTGGAAGAAAAAACTAATATGACGTGTACTGTCATTCCCAAAACTATGTACTGAACAAGACGTTTTCTCGAGCAAATCATTGATATGAAGCAGAGACAAAGTGGGCGCCAGAACTGAACCCTGTGGAACACCTGCATTTATTAGGAGAATATCAGATGATACTCCACCAACAACCATATACAGAGACCGATTAGACAAGAAACTCTTCAACAAGACAACTGCGGAGGCAAACCATAAGACGGCAGTTTATAAAGGAGACATCGATGCCAAACTCGATCAAACGCTTTTGAAATATCAAGTGCAACAGCTATCGTTTCTCCGAATTTTTCGATTGAATGCTGCTAAATATGAGAAACATAAGCCAATAAGTAACTGGTTGATCTTTGATGACGAAAAACGTCTTGTCGATCAATGATTATTCCTGATTCCTCTAGATATTTGATAAGCTTCATATTGATTGTTTTTTCCATGACTTTGGAAATGATAGAAAGCAATGCAATTGGTCTACAATTACAAGTTTGGGGTTTTATTTTTTTTTTAGGAACTGGGTGAACTCTTGCTGTCCTCCAAGATTCAGGAAAAAAAACTTAGTTATATGAAAGGTTGCTCAAAGTACTGGTGTCGATTCAGGAGCACACGATTTAGGAGCAATAGCTGAGATTCCATGAGATCCGTAAGCCTTATTCGTCTTCAGGTCCATTAAAATATTTTTCATATTTTTTTGGTGTGTTGGTGAGAAATTATTTCAAGCATATGACCGTCGACAGGCGTGATATTCGAAGGATCTATTCCTGCTGAGTCCAGAGTAGAATTTCCAGTAAACATATTTGCAAATATGCTTGTTTGGATGTGACAGCCTTAGAGCAGCTTTCTCAAACTGTGGTTTCTTTGTATTACTCGTGATGAATGTTTCCATTCCCAGAATGATGATATCAGAGATTTCTTGGGCACATAGAGAGGTATCACCAGATGAAAAACTGACCCTTCTCCAAGAAATATCAGAGAAAAACATTCGAAGACCGTCCCAGTCTGCTGACTTATAATGCCAGGCATTGAGACCTACTGACCTAGCAGCGCCATAGCGACGTCTAGCCAACACGATACACGCACAGAGAGGGGCACTTACAAAGGCAGAATACAAGTGATAGATGAAAGAAATGATTTCGGAAAGAAAGATATATTTGACAGGAAGGTAAAAAAAGGTAATCTCATCATTTGTTTTTCGCCCATTGGGGTAAAAACGCTCATATTATTGTTTCATGCTTCCCTAGTATATAATACAAAATAACCACAAATTTCAAACCAGTATTTTTCGGTCTTTCACGAAAATGAAAATTGAACATTCCCGAGAAAAAGTTAATGATGATTTTTTCAGACATTTTTATTGATAAGGGCCAGTAAAACTCTCGAGAGACATTCAGAAGTTACCGTTTGCCCTTGGTCCAAATGAAACTATGCTTCACCAAGTGAAGAACATAGACTTGTTGATAGGAAATAACATGATTGTAGTTTACAGAGGCTGAAAACATTGTCTATAAAATCATCATGGAGAGTTCATATAGATACGGTGTATTGGGAATACACAGTGTTGTAAATGAAGATATCAAACCGTTTAACGTCATTAATCTAGATGAGACGCAATTAAACATACATGTCTATTCTAGTTCGAGTCTCTACAGGGCTCAACAATAAGAGATAGAAAATTGGTTAAATTAGGGTGAAGTTTCCTTGTTCAAAGTAATATCTGAAGATACCAGAAAATTAACTGTAGCTTTAGCGGTTCCGTAGATATACGGAAAAGATTTAAAAATGCGTTCTTTTGACTGTATCTTCATCCGCTGCAGAGAGATAAGAATCTGCCTCGAGTACATTCAATGACTTATGAGAATGTGTTCATAAAATTTTTAAGAAATCTTACGTCTTATGGGAAGAAGCTATGGGATACAAAGCAATATGGATATTGCTCTATTCGATCGATTTTCACTGTCGTAATTAAGTATTCAATCTATCGAGGTCACCGATCAAATAAAATACAGGTCAGTGAAAACTGGTCGAGGGTAGCACAAGTCGTAACGAAGCCTGTACGAAAATCTAACAACATATTCTTATAGTGTCCTGGGAAAAGAGAATAAAGATATCGTCAAAAATTGAACTTTTTTTCGATTTTTCCCTATATCACCGTAACCAGAAGGGTGGAATAGATTACTAGAACTCTAGGCAATGTAACTCCGACCAATTCTCTATTTCTCACCGTTCAGATACCTCCATGCACATGCTTGAATCAGAACAAAAAATAAAAGATTCAAATATACACTTACCTAGTGAATATCAGAAGCATAAAAACTATGACAGCAAAAATAAAGAAACTAGCAGGTCCAATACAAGATTTCATAGTGGAAAACGTCAAACCAATGATCAGGTTACCACCCCAGTTGGACATACTACCCAAAGACATTGCACTTGGCCTAGGACCAAGCTCAAATAATTCAGATCCTACAAAATACGGGATAGGTCCCAGTCCCAAGCCATAACATGTTACAAAGCCCAGTACCCCAATAATACACAGGTGAGGCATCCAAGAATACGATTTCTGAAAAAACGGACAGTTATATATTTTTGTGGGGAGGGGGTCAACTAACCGATATCATCAACTGTGAGAGATCGATTGTTTTGAATAGAAAATTCAAGTTTTTCCCAACGTTTCGAAATAGTAAAAGCTGAAACCATTCATTCCAGACAACATAGAAACAAAATCAAGGGGCAGATGGTTGAAAATTATCAAATGAACTTTGAATTTGAAACATTGACAAAACTAATTCGTATGTTCATGAATGAATTGGTTTCTTTGAATATTGATCTTATACTCACAATAAACATAATAGCTACACCTAATAGTATCAAGCAAAATATGGAAGACACCATGCTCAGTTGCAAACAAGCCCTCCTGTTATATTTTGACATAACCCATATAGAGATTATAGCCATAAATAAATTGCAAAATCCGGTTCCAATTGTTGCAAGTTCCCCTTCAGACGTGGATAAGCCAGCTTCTCGAAATATTTCATTGGAGTAGAAGAATACCTGAAAATGTTTTTGCTAAATATCTTATCTTCTGTGAAATTAATCAAATATTGCTTTTCTGTCATCTATAGGGTATTTAATATAGGGCTCATCAAAATAAGCTGATCGTCGTTCGGTACGATAATATATGCGATAAATGGGTGTATTAGTTTTTCATTGTGTTCACGGGTGTTCAGTGTTGTGGATTATAATAAATTGTAGTTATATCCTGAGAATTATCACTTTTATCAAAGCAACGAGATAGACGTAGTTTGTACGACGCAAGTGGATATGGTGGCACGATGCTGTAGGCGAGTGCTCAAACGTCCGAGGGCATGTGGCCAATATCCATGCGAGTTACAGAGTTGATTTTTTCTTCGACTAAGTGAATGCTTCAGAACTCTTTTTCAGAATTAATCATCCACTGGGATGAGTCATTCAAATTTTTCCACATGCAAAGTCGACTAGGAGGGTTGACATGCTGATAAAAACATTTCCAGGAAAACTTTGCGAAAACTCTCATAAAAATACAAGACGGAAACGAATCAGCAGGAGAATCATGGGAACTGTATTACGCAGAGTACCTATCGGTTTTAAAACCAGCAGATTTTTGTTGTATCTATCAAAGCGGTTCCAACACGATCATCCGAATCATAATCGGTAAGTAGGCGAGCCCAGCATCAAAAAACTCAAACGTGTTACCAACAACGTACAACGATGCTATAATCGTGAAGGAAAGGGTCATTATTTCAAGAAATGTCCTAAGCCCCGAATTGATTCTACAAACTGTGAGAGGCTGGGACATTCAGTCAAAAAAGTGCAGTTAGAAGTCAGGACGATGATACTGGTTCAGAGAACGCTTAATGACAAGTATCATTTTGAATGCTGGATGTACGGAAAAATAACTACGTTGATTCAGGCTGTCGAAAACGATGCCAGTTATTTCGAATTGAAATATGATTCCAGTATGATGAATATATCTGGATATGGCAATTCAGCTAGCAATGTTTTGACTGAAGTTGATATGAAAGTTAAGGCCGGCGTTCACTTGGGCTCGACAAACTAACTCGACGACGGCGCTACGATATATTATAATGAATATTTATCTCATATATGAACCCTTTTTACAGTTTGTATCCGTCATTCTTGTTTTCATCGATATATCTGGCATTAAAACTAATTTCTATGTGAATGTTGAACTATGTTGCCGGATCGTTCGTTATCCCTACTTTTTTTATGGTCTCTTAGACCGTTCAAACAAGGACGCAATATACTATCATCTGGCAACGCCTGTCTGTTTGGAAGAACGGCGAATTTATGACCGGTCGAATTGATGGAAGAAAGTGAGACGGTGTGCTATAATGATGTTTGATAGCGACAAAGATTGATTTGCTGAATATTTTTCAATACTTATTCATAGAAGGAGCGTATGTACCTATATTTCATTTCAAGCCAAAATGCGGAAGGAATAACTTTGTAGGTGCATACAAGTTTCAGTTGATACGTTTACAAAAGTGGTAATAGGATAAATACCTCCTCGAACACATTTTCACCCATGCAATTTTAAGTAGGTAGTTGTCCCAACTATATAGAAAATTTCAGTTTATAGATTATGACATATCCCCCTCTATGGAGCTCCCCTCTCTTCTTGGATAGAGGTTTATAATCGTATTGAATATCTAATGATTTATTACTGTATTTATAAAAGGATTAACTCCTACAAACCTTGATTGAAATTATGGAATTCTTCCCTAGCTTTTTGTGAATTCTTTTGGAACATTTTCAAAAAAAATTGTATTCGATATCACTTGGAATGATTAACGCTTTGCATAGGGAGGCAGTGAAAGTTGCAGTTTGTTCAAAGTTCGAAGTGTAGGCTACTCTGAAACTTTTAGGAGTTCGTTGGTTTTTGGTGTTTCAGGAAAAGGTACGAATTTTCGACGAGATTAGTAAAATTAATACTAACGCTCTAGAGGTAAATGAGAAAAACACTTTCTCGTTTCAACAACATTCGTAACTTCATCTCTACCCTGAAACTTTTAGGAGTTCGTTGGTTTTTGCTGTTCCAGAAAAAGATACGAATTTTCGACGAGATTAGTAAAATTAATACTATCGCGCTACAGGTAAATGAGAAAAACAATTTCTCGTTCCAACGACATTCGTTACTTCATCCCGACACTACCCCAGCTACCAATGGTGACAGCCTCAATCATTGCAAGACCCCGGGCAACTTTTCGCGAGAAACTTGCCTTTTGTGCAAACTCTAAATTTATATTGAATTTATGATGATTGATTGATTGTGATGAAGTAGTCATTTAGGTACTCAGGGAATTGAGTAGATGTTCATGGTATATCATAATATACGTGATCGGATAGGTTTACGCGGTCAGTTGTATGTTGTCGTTGAGTTACGGTTGAACCGCATCTGAATCGACGTTTCGATTTTGGGGCCATTTTCAAGAAGTTGATATGACTTCACTGTGAGATTTCAACTCATCACTCCTCAGCTGTTGTCATCACAGAAAAAGATTTGTGACTTAACGATCCCCATGAATTTTTGTGAAATTCGTATTTTCCTTGTACAAGGAATTGGGGCCATGCGGATATGCTCTTGGTTAGTACCTAGTCTACAGGCAGATGGCGCAGCAACGGCTATTTTGCTAGTTGTTTGTATCAGCCTAGGTCTAGGGAAGATACTCTGCTCGAGTATGTTTTTCAATTATGGGAAGTCATCGACTTAATGTTGATGATGGCACTGCCTTGCACTGATGAGGGGCCAAATAGCCCGAAACCGGTCTGCAAGTGTGTCCCGTCCCAGTAATTGAAAATCAATTCTGGTAGTTGTATCGCCACGAGTATATGTGGAATTTCTTCTGTGAAGAATTCTGCACTGACACCTGTTGGATGTAATTCAATGCCCTTCGTGGTATTAGCCAGGGGAGTAGTTGTTTTCTAATAGGTGTTAGTCCGTCAACCTACAGTGTAGGTGAGTTGAGGCTGGCCTGAACAAATTGTTCATTTTTTGAATATATATATATATGCACTTGAGAATCTACTTTTCTGAAATTATTTTCATTGAAATGAGACCCGACATGTTCGTTATTCCTATTGAATACACCGCAATTCGTGAAACGACTCTCATCGGTCCGTATAATGTTATTCAAAAAAATTCCCATCTCTTACGATTTGTCTCCGCAACCGGTTGCAGAAATTTCTTCTTCTTTCGGAATCCTCTGGATACAATTAAAGAAACGTTTTAATTTTGTAACATTCAAAATTATGCTTCCTGAGAGTGCGCCAAATTCAATTCATCTGCAATTTGTACCGATAATTTCGATGAATTTTCATTGATCTAAAATTCAGTGATATTCCTGAGGGCTTATTAAATTAACAAAAAACTTACTTTTTCAACAATACTTTCCTCTATTTCGGCTGGAGTTCTGTTACCATAACTTTGGCGAGGCTTATTTGTCCAATTTCTGAAACGCCTTTGTTGTTCGGTTTTGAAGGCCGTCGTTTTTTGAAATTCGCGAGCGCGAGTGGCTAGCCTCAGCAACTCGCGCCAGCGAAACGTCAAGAAGAAATTCCAAAGAAACCACGGCCTTCAAAACCGAACAAAAGCAGTGACACTGAAAACCTCGGCCGCAAATGAGTTAACCATTTTGTCATTATCGAACATTGTTCTCATGGTCTACTGAGATTTCATCGGTATTAAACATGATAACTAAAGACATCGGCAACTTATAGGTAAGTATTATTTATAGTAACTAGCGAAAATGTGGTGTTATGATCATTCTCTCTCCAAGAATCACTTTTGGTTCATAGAGAAACGTGGGTATTGGCTTCCATTCAACCTGTTGATAGATGGATAGCAAATGATGGACCAATAAGATGGTTCGCATGATCGCCAGATCTTAATATTTTCGATTATTTTCTAGGGGGGACATTGAAAACTAGGGTTTACGCTGGCAGAGAGATATAAAATAAGGAAGAGTTGAGAAACAGTTTTTTGAATGCTTTCGCAACAATAAAGCAAAGGAGTGAATTAAAGGTAATAAATATATGAAAAATGAGTTCAGAAATGTCTAGAAATGGAAGAACACCAATTCGAACATTTATTGCGCCATGAACTTTTTTGTGTATATACTTAAATTACTTTGTTTCAATTTCCATCAAAATTATAATGTTCGTTTTGACTCATCCGCAACTAAAATCAATTGAATTTTTTTCTGACGAAATATTGTTACTTCAGGTGTCTGGGTGACACCATGATCTATTCGAATTTTAGAATCGATACTCGCTAGTCGAAAACTTGGTACTATAATTTGAATGGTGGTTTAACGGATTAGCAAGTTCTGTGCGGACTCTATTTTCACCATGGAATTAAAATGGTTAGTTAATGCAAGTGGAGTTCTGATGATCAAGACATTTCTAATAAAAATTTCATTTTCTTCAAGAGTCTGGGAATTATTGGTCATGAAAAATTCAATTATTTTTAGTTTTCGTTTATGCTATTTCATTTGTCTGAAAATCAAATTCTTTATATAATAATTTTGATCAACAGTGCATTACAATTCTATAATTTTCTTCGATACCTTGTTTTTCAATCTGAGAGAAAAATGATTTGATTTCGATACAGTTACGTTTATGGCCAATGCAAGTAGATTCTGTTATTCATTCAAGTTCTCTTGTTAGCAAATACATTCAAAATTCAGGAATAATTTTTTATCAACATTGACCAGTCAACAATTTTTTTTGCGTCAACAGTAAACAAACCACTTCAACGGTAAACACATTTGAGATATTCAAACCATTCAATATTTTCGAATGATTGGCTTATAAAATAATTAAGAGAATTCTGTTCATCGCGGGAACTAAGAGCGAGAAAGTAAGAATCCATTGTTTATTCAAGCTGATTTCTCTTGAAACGGAAATAAGTTTGGTTTCTATTACTGTCAATAATCATATCTGCATGATTCTGCGGCATCTCACAGGATTTTCGACTTAGATACTAAATAATTCCTGGAATGGCTTTATTTCCCGATACAGAATAAATAAAGATACCAACCGCATTGATACCACTAAACTGTTGTCCCATCTGCAGGGTACAAACCAGTAAGAGTGGCAAAAGAAGTGATTCGTCAGACAAAACTCTCTTGATATCCCAAGGGTCCCTTGAACTTTGTTCGTTGTCTCGTTGTTCTATTATTAACTCATTTATTTCATCGCTAAGAAATTCTTCTTGAACATTTCTTAGATTCTTCAATTCTGTAAATAAAATATATTGAACAAAAGAAAGAAAAATTAATCTTTCTTACGTTTCAAGGCCACGTGTGGAAGTTTCTTTATCACATAAAGATATTTTGGACTCTCTGGCAGAGTTGGCAGTGTGAACGTAGAAAAGGCTAGAGGAAGCACATACGCAGCCATGCAATAAGACCAGTTTTCTCTGGTACCTGAAAAGGATAATGATATTATCTGTGAAGGAAAATTAGCAAAGCTCCGAATAACGGACAATAAAATGATTTGGCGATATGCTTTATTTTGTACTAGCTAAATCGGGAGTAGACAAATTGAGGCCCCGGCAACGAGTCACAAATCCTATTTATGACAATACCTGAAGAAAAGGCAAATTGAGACCTGTGTGAAGTCACATTACCTCTTCTTGAAAATGGATTCAAAATCGGAGCCAAAACGTCGAACACAACAACAACTTTAGACGCGGTTCAGCCAGAAATCAATTCTGGCAGTTGTGGTCTCGCAAGTGTAGCGGTTAGTACGTCCGCCTTTCAAGACCGGGGTTCAAATCTGTAAAGAATCCTTTACTGACACATATACCGGGTGACAACAAAATAATATATACGGCGCCATTCACTTGTTTGTAGAATGAGAAATTTGAAACTCGGGACGAAAGTATAGTTGTTCATTGAAGCCGATATTTCTGACTGCAAAACTATCGAAAATCTATTTCAGTTCAACCGAAAAAAGATTCAAGTCAAGGATTTTGAATAAGACCCTGTATATTTTTAGAACCATTCGATAGAATATGAAATTCTCTTTTCATTTATCTTCGAAATGGTGGCGTAGGGGTCATTTTCCCCAAATTCAATATGGCGACACTATGACGTCATCTATCAGAATGTCAAAAAACTTGATGTGGTGAGGAACAAAAGAAGAATTTCACTTGGTTTTCAAGAAAAAATTCAAAAATTAAATTTCTTCCCCAATTCATATATATTTTATTTTCACTTGAAATGCCATTTTTCACATCATCCATCTCGAAAATGTATTTTCCAAACTTTGAAATATAAGTGCACCTCTTCTACTACATAAAATTGTCAACTCTAATATTCGGTTCATTTTTCTCTGTCTCTCTCAGTAAAAAATGATCGTTCATTTCGAGTAAGTAACTACCTACTTAGTTGGGCAGGTTTGCTAAATGCTATTTCGAAACTGTGTAAGAAGCACCTCTTATTTCATTTTTTGGTATCTCTAAAGATGGCGGCCTTGCACAAACATTCACCTTCAAATAACCCATTATGGAGAAGTACATAGTTGTCAAGTCAGGCGACGTGGCTGGCCACCGGACTGGTCCATTGGCTCTCATCTAATTCTCCCCAAAACGCTCATAAGGCATATCACGTGGCAAAAAATGGTGGTTGTTGGCACACCAACTAGAGTTTGCCATACGAATACCATATTACTATTTTGTTGCTAATTCTAGGTGGAAGATATTGAATTTCTGACTATTTTTGGAGTTTTAGTGATCGAGGTTGAAGAGAAATGATTAAATAGGGTGATTATCTGAAGAAATCGATGTGGAAAACAGAGACATTGCTAAAATTTATACTTGAAAATAAATCTAAATCTGTTGTATATATTTTGATCATTGTTACAGACATATAGAATGAAGTTGAGATTATTCAATAATGCAGATTATTGTGTATTGAATATTTCTGAGCAGAATTGTACAAGTGATCCCACATAGCAATCAAAAGCATATTCATAACTCGAGCACATGCCGAGGATATGTTTCAACTCATATTCCCCAAATAATATCCCTAGTATATTCCCAGCATAAGTACTTTACTGCTATGAATGTTCTTTTCATCATATCTGTCTAGGAATATTGTAGCATATTCTAGGGATCTTGGGACACATTCCCGTAAATACTTCAAAGAATATTTGTTTAAAAAAATACGTAGATAACAATTCAACATTTACATTTTTGTGAACTAACCACTCAAATCAACCCCGTAACCTTACTTTTTAGAATCTATTATATTACATTCTGATACATTTTCAACTTGACATTTAGTACAAACTGGCTAGGTTGAGATCCCAACTGTTGGTACTTCGACTTCGTTAAAATCTTCCTGGCAGCACTGCATGCATGCGTGCGTGGCAAGTCGCAAGCTAAGCTTCCATTGTCCAAGCTTCTTGTTCTTTGTTCTTGTTGAAATTGAATGTTATCTACAATCAGTTTACCAGTTAACTTGTTTATTTTCAAAACATTTTATCAGTGTGTGTTCAGTGTTCTCTATTGTGGATTGTGCATATTCGATACCGATAGTGAAGTGTGGGGAAGTTATCGAAAAAAAAAGTAAGGTTAGGGTAAGCTTTCTTCACGGCTCTTTTTATTCATAGAATAATATCTTGTTTATCTATTTTAGATGCTGTTCAATGTAATAAGAGAACACAAAATGCCTGTGAATATGAAATTATCCAAGAAATAAAGAGATGGTTAGCTAAAGCTGAAGAACGGGTCAAAAATGAATTGAAGAAAACTGAGATGAGGTGAGTTTTGAATTTTGGACCCTACCGCTGTCCCAGTATACCTACATGTTCCAATGGAATATCTTATAAACCAGAAGTGATTTCCGATATTTACATTGCTCAAAGCAATATGTATAATTATCTATATTGATTATTCAGAATTTTAAATTTTCATTTTTTCAAATAAATGAAATATTCCATTGAAACATGTATACCGGGACACCCGGTATATTGTTCTAATCCATTATATTTTTAGGTCCCAAAATCAGCAGCGTTCCCAGGACACTGAAATAGGATAAAAAACAATGACATGTGAATGAGAATTTCTTAGTTTTTCATAAATGTTTTAAAAGTATTTGATGTCTTTTTTTTTGAAGATAATCAAGGATGGCATTCATGCTTCAGAAAATGCCAAGAAACTAACTACTAGAACCTTTAAGGATAATGATGTTGCATCTCCTAGTCCCTCACCAAAATATATATTCATCTTGGACATATCCAGTTTGCACATATAGGGTATATTGAGCATATATATAGCATATGCTGTGTTGGTGATATAGGTATATTCTGAGGATATTTGAATATATTCAGGGTATATATTTCAATCATATACGTAGCATATACTACTTGTGGCCAAAAAAATATACCTAACATATTTTCAGCATATAGTAACCATATTCTGTGTATATGCTAGGGATATAATCACAATATTCTTATGCGTTTAGGAATATGTTTAGCACATACTTGGTATATAATTTTGCTATGTGGGATGGTGTCTTTCCTCTGTTAAGTCACATCTTTTCTTCGCAAATGCTGATGAAGGCTTGTCAAAGTTTGGAGTCATAATTATTTGGATTCAGTTGATGTCCTTAGTGCTTTCATGAACACCCTAACTGTTAATGAACTAAGTTGCAGTAGATGTTTCTTACGTTTTCTAAAAAGACTGGTTCGAAAATCAGCTGTGGAACTACACCCTGCAAAATGACACTGAGCAGCCAGCCAATAATTATAAGGAACCCTTTCAATGATATGTGATGAATGAGCATATAATAAACTTGGATAAATCGTTCTTATTAATTAAAACCTGCGTTTTCCAGTATTGGGAACAGTGTAAAATCCGACTTCGTTCCTGTCATGAGATCCACAGCAAACAATAATGAACGTAAGAGGTGTTGGAAACCAGAACTTACGAAACGCAGGTTATCATCATTGGAAGTCACTATAATTAAATGCGCAGTGGTAAAAGTAGTTGACATTTGATTGAAGCAGAGATTACCGAAAGCAATCAAGAGAACCCAAACTTTATATTACAAATTGAATTGAACTGGCCGATACTTAATGGACAGCGGTTTCGTTAACCCATTGTAAGTGGAAATCATACAGGAAACTGTAATATATTTTTATTGATATTAAACCTTATTTTAAGTGACATACACCGCCGCAAAATCATTCCAATCATGAAATTTTTAATTTTTTGGAATTCATACAAGGATGTGAACGTTCCCACAGTAAGAATGGGCTGTTCATTTTGCATGGTACTAGGATGAAGGCGTGAAAAAAATTTTAATTCTGAAGACGCTGGTGGGAGATATATATTCAACCAAGCCTCTGAAAATGACACCGCCAGGCGAACTCTGGCACCGAACCCAATCTCAATCGTGGGCAGCCAGCCTCAAGTACTTGGGAATACTACAAAGGCGCAAATTCAACTTCCTTACACTTTAGATTCTTTCGACTGAACACGTCAAAGGGAACCTGATTTTACGGGTTTTCAGTCTCGATACGGATATGTAAGCCGTTGGAACCGAGAGGAACATCTACTCCAATTACTTCCAGAACTACTGACGAAGGATGCCCTCTTATGGTACAGGTTGGAACACTTTTCATCATGGGCCGAGTTTGTTAGAAAAAATCGAGATTCGTTTCAACCTCATGACTATGAAGAACGTGTGATCAATTTTGTGTTGATTATGGAAAATATTTTCAGGAAACTTTCTGGTGCAAGTTATGTATTCGATATACGAAAAGTATTTTTTTAAACAGACTTCATTTTAGAAACAAACAGTATGACAGCGTTAAAAAGAATGAATAAAAATGTAATTTGGGTGTATTTATAATGTTGGTGTTGATGAGCCAGCATCTCAGCATTTCTGGAATAACGGATGAAACTCTATCCTTGTGAGACGCTTGGTCAGCGAACCTGAGTTCGTAACGCCTCCATCCCTAAGACGAAAACAGGAGGGATACTGGTTTGTTTTCGGAGTTATCTGCTGGGGTAGTTTCCTCTTTTTCTTTGTTTTTGGTGGTCCTTTTCTGGTAGAATCTCCAGGCTATGGAGGCTGCCAGGATAACCACGAGAGTAATGGGGATGCTTGTAAGACTACAGGCTGCAGGGTGGAATGGTTGCGAGTCTCGAATTTGGAGGAGGCGCGCATCGTTTTTAAGTTCGTGAATTTTCTTTATATCGATTGTTTGTAGATGAATTGGTTTAAGTTCCAATTATTCCGGGTTGCTTGTATCCATTTCTGTTTCGGGAATGGTCAATAGATGTCCTTTAATCATTTCTTTTCTGTTCCACAGCTTGAAGTTCCCAATAGTAACACCACAGTTGAAAGGTACTTCTATTATACTGGGTTTTACGATCAGTATAAATTCATTGTTGTCACAAAATTTTTGTACTTTCAAGTGTTTTCCGGCTGGAATTGCTATGATGTGCTGGTTGGATATGGCTTCTATTATTGGGTTTGCTACGTAGACTCCGGCGGGGTGGCAGTTCTGGTACTCGGCTATTTTGATGAGGGCTGCAATACAGTCATTGGTTTGTGGTTCCAGGTGATTATGGCAGATACACGTGTCTTCGATCGCAGGGCACATCTCGTCTTCTTCGTATTGTTGTTGGTTCGGCCCAAGTAATATATAGGGGTGGTTTAGAACGATTGTGGAATTATTGATCGGGAAAGGAAAAAGACGGAACACTTCGAAAATTTCTTCAGAAAAGATCGGAAAATGAATGGCAAATATAACTTTATTTTCTGAAAAGGTTACTTGTGTGCCTACTAATTGATAGTAGGAAATAGAACTAGTGAATCGCGGAATTTTATCTTTGTTGTAAAGTAACGCTAGGCGTTTCATGATTTTTTCTAATTCTTCCTCTGAAATCACAGTGCTATGTAGAGTATTCAACTTTGCAAAAGTCAAAGCATCTTCCAAATTGTCTAGAAAAACTATCAAATTTTGACAATTCAGAATTATTTGGTCCAATACATTTTGTGCTTTCAAATATTCGACTATATTTTGGCTCATGTTGAATTGAAGATAGAGTCGATTTTCTATTATTTCTTGATTGGTGTTTAAAAGAGTTACGGTGGCATTGTAATTGTCAATCAATTTTTTCGAAAGAGACACCTGCATTGTGATTTCTTTCATAGTGAAATTTTGATTTGATTGTAATTCTCGAATGGCCTCGTCATATTTGACTCCGTCTTCGGCATCCAGGGTTACAAAAAGCCATTTAGAAGTTGTGCCTACTAAGTTTAGCAAACCACGTTTAGAACGAGTTTGGGGTTTTATGTTACTAAGTTTGTTTTCGACTTCAAAGATGAGATATTTGGCGTGTTTAAGAAGATTAGAAAACAGGGTCTGAAAGAAATTGACTTTATGAATTTCATTTTGGGGATTTGGTATTCCCGTCTGAGAAACGTTAAGGTAGTCTGATATTTTGTTATAGAAATATCGCATGTTTTCTAGCTGGGTACTAATTGGGGTTATTTCGACGAAGTGAATGAATGTATGTTTGGTTTCGATTATTCGGGATGTCCCAAGATGGAATGGGAGTAAGGGAGTTTTCAGATGTGTTATTTTTATTTCACTAGTCACTAGTTGTGGTTGTCAGTAGGAGTATGGCTGCATGAAGCAATGGGGCCGTCATCTTCATTGTCCTGCGGAAGAGATGAAAAAACTTTAGGTTTCCGAATTTGTGATTTGTAGATCAATTTTTCTTTAGTTGTTTTTATTTTCATTCCTGAGTCTTCGATTACTTTTTTCTTTTTAAAGCGGGGTTTTGTTTTATTTCTTGAAGCTATTTTATCTTTTACAAGCGCTGTTGAACCGGGTTGAAATTCGGCTGCTTCTTCGCGTTTTTCATTTTGTTTTTTATTTAGATGTGATTTATGTTTCGGCTAAGTATCGTGTATTTTTTCGAAAAGAATGTTCAATCTATTTCGACGATCGATAACATATTGATTCATTATAATTTCGTCCGACCTGTCAAACGGGTCTAAAGCATCAAGTCGTCCACTGATGATGTCAAAAGGTTTTTGTTTTAAAACGCTATGAACTGAAGAATCATAGCCGACAATGGCGTATTGCATCAACTGTTTTGTACTTGCTTTTTGGTCTTTCATTTTGAGAACTCGGAATAATTCGATTAAAGTTGAGTGTAGTCTCTTTACCGGGCTGTTACTATTCGAGTTTCCAGGGGTTGTGAAATGAAGTTTAATATTATGAAGTGTGCAGAATTCTTTCTCATTAATCAAACAATTATTGACCAGATCTACAGAGAATTTCATTTTTTGTAATTCTCCTAGACCCAAAATTCCATCGAAAAATGAATGAAAATCGAACAAAATGAATGTGATTACGTGATTTGAATTCACTTCTGGAAATGAGTTAATATCGGCTTTGAATCTGACTTCTTTCTCTCCTATGCCCGTTTTGATTTTTGTAGCGCAAAGATGAATGTTTTGTGGAAAAAATGTTTCCGCTATCTAGGGTCGTATCATCGAATGATAGCATAGAATTTCGATATATGGTAAGCTATTTTCCTTTTCGGTATACATTTCGGTAACTAAGTTTGGGGATTGGTATGGCTCGATTGTTGAAAATTTTCTGGAATTTCAAGAGAATCTCCAGAATTGTCGTATTTATCAATTTTAGGACTAGGGTCTAAATATTGGCTGTATGTAAAATTGTCATTTTAGTCTCAGATCACTTGTCAATCAGTTGGAAAGTTTCCAATGAATTTCCCGGAAATGATTGAGGGGGAATCTGTTGGGTATCAAAAAATGGTCTTTGAACTGATGTCTTATCAAAATTTGCGGAATTAGAAGGAAAATTCTGAAAATTGCTATAGTTTCGTTGATTAGTTTGTCTCAGGAATTGTGGTCGATTGGTGTATTTCGAATTTTGTGGGATCATTGGCATTCTGAAAAGATTTTGGGTGTATTGAAAATTTTCTTCCTCTATAATATAGGTCAGGGCGGTTTCTAAACAATCTGGATTCTTTAATCGAATTAAGCTTTGTAGTGGCCCTGGTATTCCTCTAATGAAAGTTCTCAAACAAACTTGATCGTATTGCCTCAGATAAATTAATTTGGTAGCGGCATCTAGTTCCGTAATTGGAAATGAATTGATTTTTTGTGCAAGAGTGCTTCGCCAAATTTGGAACCTCTTGCCAAAATCTAATGTGGATTCGTTTCTATATGGTCTGGACATGAGTAGGTCTTGTTCTAAACATTCTAGATTTTGTTTATCACCAAAACATTGAAGAAGTGCCGATTTAATCAATATCCAATTGTTCAATTCGCTTCTGCAACCGACAAGTAATTGGGCTCTATTTATCAATTTTGTTTGGACTACTCTTACCAAATATTTCACTAGAATAGGATCGTCATTATTTCCGTACGTTTCGAAAAGAAAATCACAAGCTGATGTAAAATTAGTCAGTGCATTCATATCGCCATCGTAATTCGGTATTGTATCGACAAACATTTTCAACATGCTCAAAGTGGCATTTGCATTAGCCGGTTGGGCAGGTTGAGTAGAATTTGATGGAGTTGTCATGATTTCAGATCGAGATTCAGAAACAATTAAAGAGTTATTGAAATTATTTATCAAGTCGTCTATAATTTATATATATATAAAATTAAAAAATTTTCTTCGATTATAATAGGATAAATTGCTTCACTATTCTAATTAAAATTAATAATTCCGAATTTCCTAAACGAGGAAAGGGAATTTTTGGAAGGAAAAAGGATTACTTGGTCTTACTAAAGCGTTTCTTCCTTCCGGTGATTCTGCTTGGCTATCTGCTTCCGTTTCTCGTTGCCAGGACTCCTCTGAAGGCCCCTCAGGTGAACTGAATCCCTTTTTGGTGCACAGGAACACAAGAAGTCTCTGAACGTTCCGATAAGTGCTCAAGAGTGAAAACTCACGTTTTTCTTGTCCGAAACCGGTTACGATGCCGTGTATTTCCGACAAAAACTGCACTTATCTTACCGACTGCGCCAGTTACGTATTCGATATACGAAAAGTATTTTTTCAAAAGACTTTATTTTAGAAACAAACAGTATGACAGCGTTAAACAGAATGAATAAAAATGTAATTTGGGTATATTTATAATGTTGGTGTTGATGAGCCAGCATCTCAGCATTTCTGGAATAACGGATGTAACTATATCCTTGTGAGACGCTTGGTCAGCGAACCTGAGTCCGTAACTTGCAATATTAGAGAGGTTGTGTCGCGATTATACAAAAAAAAGCTTTTACGCACATCCAGACCGGTTGCCTATACTGTCGGAACTCATTCGTCTGGCAAGGATAATTGAAGAAGCGAAATGGCGTGTACAAAAATTTTGCCCACCTCCTACCAATCCTAGAAATTTGATTGAACCCAAACTCGTGTATCGATGCCCACCAGTTTCAGGCGCTCGTACATCCAGTGTGGAAGAAACTCATCGTAGCTCACCAGCTTGTAATGTCGAGGCAAATGGTGATTCTTGATCGCCACGAACTAAGATGAATGGATACCTCTGCTGGAATTGCGGAAAAACAGGTCATCGTTTCCGGAAATGCAGCGAAGCTCGGAAGTTGTTTTGCTTCAAATGTGGTCGCCCTAATACAACCAGAACATCCTGTCCTAATTGTGCAAGCCCGGCAAGACAGTAGGCCAACTGTCAGAACGATCGCCTAGTAACCCTTTGGCCGATAGATGAAATGAAATTATTTTGGATTACGTTCTGGCACACGCTAGAAATGATGAAGGGCACTATCTACATGTGAACATTCTTGGACAAGATTTTCGAGTTAGAGTTCTTAGAGTTTTGGTACTTCCAGATTTGGCACATACACTCATCCTCAAAGTAGATTGTTTGTCTCAAAATGCAAATTATTCCGGACTTATAATGCATGAAACTGGCACTTCTCACGAAACGATTCGAAGAAACTTTGCGATATGGCTGGTATACAGGATAGTGACTCGCTGAGGGAAAATGACCAACGGCAGCAACTCATTTCTGTGGTTGAAGGAGCATTTGCAATAATGGGTAAAGGTTTAGGATGTACGCACTTGGTCGAGCATGAAATCACGACTAACCAATAAAACAAAGGTACTACGCCATATCACCTGCACTACAGAAGGTTGTAAATGAAGAGTTGCTGAATGCAGTTAGTACTCCTGGCGCTTATCCAATTCCTTATGTCAGTTCTATTCTAGCTCTATCAACGCGTCCTGGCTACAGAATTTTCGTCCGCTTACTGCTCTCACTGCCGAATTGAGGGCTCTTTGAGTTCAAAGGTATGCCATTCGGATTACATTCAGCGCCTGCCACTTGGCAGCGTTTGATTGACGAGTCGTTGGAGCAGAGTTTGAGAACTAGGTCTTCGTGTACCTTGATGACTTCATTATTTGTACTCCAGATTTCGATAAACATATCAACCTTCTAGTGGAGATAATGGAGCGGTTGAGCCAAGCTGGTCTGACACTTAATGGGGAAAGGTACAGCGAGTTTTGTCGTTCTGAGCTCAAGTATTTGGGGTATGTGGTGAACTCGTCCGGAGTGCTACCAGCCCAGAAAAAGTCGAGGTAATACTACAAATTCCCATTCAGAAAAGTTTTTCGGAGGTAAAGAGGATCGTGCGCCTTGTCTCTTGGTACCAGAGGTTCATACCTCTTTTTACACGGTGGTAGCGCCCATGATCCAATTGAATCAGAAGAACAGGCCATTTCTCTGGGACAAAGAGTGTGAAGATTCTCTTATTGATGTCGTCAAGCAACATTCAATTTCTACTTCGATTCAATCCTGCCCCGATTTCAATCTTCCATTTGTGGTGAAAACAGATGCATCAGATTAATGGCTTAATGCTGTCTTATCCCAACGCCATGCTGATGGAGGAAAAGTGATCTGTCACCTCAGTAGGACTCTCACCAAAACCGAAAGGAAATTCTCCATGACAGAGAAAGAGTGACTTGCCGTTCTCTTCGCAGTGGAATAACTAAGACCATACCTAGACGGTACCAAATTCACCGTGGTCACTGGTCACTGGAGTATCAAGTGGTTGTATAGCATCAAAGGACCGGTAGGACGTATTGCCAGATGGGCTCTCAGGATGCAACAGTATGATTTGGATGTTGTCGGTCGCAAGGGACGAGATCATTTAGAGCCGGACGCATTATATAGGGCTATTTCCGTGATGTCCTTTCCGACCCCACCATAGTTGCTCCTGGACCCAGGACTGACAAATGACTTTATGTTGTATGATTTTATATTCGAATGATATTATATGTAAAACTGACGACTTTTTATATTTGTACTTATATCTATTATTTTATGGTGTGACTTCATGTGATTTTATTTTATTTACTTTATATATTATGTATTCCATCCTTATCCAAAATTGTTTTCATACTTTATATCATATATTTATTCACTTTACATTGTTTCCACCACAAACAAGCAGCATCTGATGCTTCCGTGGTTTCTACGATGTTTGTTCAACCGTATGTATCACTTTAGTTATTTTTCTGTGATTTGAATCTGAATAGACGTCATTTATTATTATTACAAGGAAAAAATTTAGGACTCATTCGTTCTATATTAATTAATCGACAAATCAAGCCAAAGTTTGAAGTTCTCACTCAATAATTATCTATAGTTTATAAGATATTTTCATTAGACATAAAAGCATAAAAAAATCTGAGATTATTTTCATAAAAAATGCTATTTACTTGTAGACCGTGTATGGGCCTTGAAAGTCGTAAACAAACAATTTATTATTTTTGTAGAATATATTAGGATCAGAAAAAACAAGTTTCAAGTATAACCAGGTACGCATTTCAAGCTATTATACTTTCTTTCGTTCTTTGTTCGGCGAATATCTCTATTTTCAATAAAAATTAATTTTTCTAGAAAGATAAGAATATTTGCAGAATTTGATTGATTGAGGTATAAAGCGGAAACGACAATTGAAATTATATCTCTGCCGATTACTTCAAGACTCAGAAATGAATGGAATATGCCCAATTTTCAACTTTGGGAATTTCAGATTCTGATTCGTAATCACCGGGTCAAAATACCTGTACTCACTTTGAGGGCAGCTTTGCGCGAAAATACAATTGACGCTACAAGTATAATGATAATATACTGTAGGGAACGCGACCTCATGCGGCCAAATTACAAACTAAAATGTACAGGTTGAACTGCATACCAAATGAGACTCAATTTTTTTTGAGAAAACAATATTTATATTGATGTTAACTTACTTATACAACATCTACATCAATTAACAAAGTGAGGTCCTCACTTTGTCTCGGACCTCACTTCAACCGTACTTCTCCTATTGAAGTGGCTCATATATATATCAAGAGCGAAGAAGACTCAAGGTAACACCTCCTATTACATTTTTCTAAGTAAGTCATGCGATATGCAGTCGAAAGCCACGTAGAGTGAGTGAGGTATGTCTATTCAGAACAAGATTCTCAACTATATCAATCAAAAGTTTGAAGGCAGCTTGTGTCGTGGATTTATTTTTGCGGCAACCATATTGAGATTCGTTGAATTAGAATTTTTTTTCATAGTAGGAAAACAATATTTCTTTCAAAATATATTCAATGATTTTGTCGATTATAGAAATAATACTGATTGGACGATAGTTATCCATTGAGGATTTGTGTCCCTTTTTAAATAATGGTATCACCCTAGAGATCTTCAGTGCACCTGGGAAAATGCCTTTGTAGAAAATAAGATTAATTGAGTTGGTAAGAGATGGAACAATAAGGTCAGCAACTACCTTTATCAAATAACTATTCAAATCATGGACGTCACGAGAGGAGGAGCTGTCTATTTATAGCAGCAAGTACTTCTAGAGAACACACAGGTTCCAAAAAGAAAGATTTTACAGGAGATGGAAAACATCTGAAATTATATGTGCTAGCAGAGTCCAGCATTGGGAGAGATTTGATAGTTTCCTCAGCTATTGTACAGAAAAAAGTATTAAAGTCATTTTCAGAGAATTATTTTATAGTTTTTTGGTGATGAGATTTATTTCTCTCAGAATTTATTATATTCCAACAGGCTTTCGATAAATTAGGAGAGTTGACAATGTATTCATCATATGACTGTTTCTTTTGCCTTAACAATTCGGCGTTATTTATATATATATATATATATATATATATATATATATATATATATATATATATATATATATATATATATATATATATATTATTCAATTCAATTTCGAGTTATATTACATTATTATACCTCCTTTTGTCTGGATTTTTCTTCATATTTATGGTTTTTATTTTATTATTGTTTATCGATTTTTTCATTTTGAACATCTCAATTAGATTCATAATTGTATGAGTTTTTTTTTCTTCAATAGACACTTTTTTTGATATTACACAAAAAATATATCTAGATGGCTTTCTCAATTTGACATATGCATACCAGATCTTTAAAAACGGGTTCGAGGAATTCAAACAGAAAGTTTCCAATGTGTATGATATAAGTACGGTATCTGAAACATGGAATTGATGATAGTTCGATTGTATTGCCCGGGTATGTGGACTACTACGCGACGGAGGTGTAGTTATTTATGTGAAGTCGTACTTTCGTGTCAAAGTTATCGATGCTGTTCCTATAGTTGATACAGAACAATTGTGGATGTCAGTACACAAAATGACATATGCCATAGGAGCTCTTTGTAGGCCACCTAACACACCTCCACCGATCTTCTTGTCAGAATTTGAGGATGTTATGTCCTTCTCGATCTCAAGTTTTGATTATGTTACCTGTGCTCAGAACCCTGATTTAAATTTTTTAGATCCAGCCAATCAGTCAAGATATGAACTTGACGGTATTATCGAGTCACTTCAATTGCATCAAGTGATTGAGACACCAATTCGCTATTCTCCAACATGTAGCGAGTTATTAGATGTCATCATTTTCTCCAAAATTTTACGCGTTACTGACTGTACTGTAGTAGATTGTTCCATCTACTCCGACCACTGGTTGTCGACTTGTAAAGTAGGATTCATCTCCAAAGAAAAAGCTGACTTTGATTACACATTTAGAGACTCCAAACATTTTTAAATGCACGCATTTCAATATGATCTTTGCAGCTCTTATTTCAACAGTATTTACACTGGGAAGCCTAGATGTGATACAAGTTCACTTCCATTTTATTGATCAAGTTCAACCAGCAAGCACCTCTGAAATATGTGCGAAATACTAAAAAAAACACCGTGGTAGACAGATAATTCGAAATTCTTGATGAAGCTTCGTGATAAGCTTTGATTAGGTCAAGAAAAAGTGGCTCTATGGTGCACTGGGATCATTATAAACAAGTGAGGAATCTCACTTATCGTACCCCCAAACTCAAGAAAAAAAAATTTGGAGTTCAGGATTCGTAATAACAAGAATGACCTTTGGAAAGAACTTTCTGACTTAGAGTTCAATAGCAGAAAGGCTGAAAATTCAATTCCCAGAACGACGAATCCCTTTCGTTTTTTACACATAATAAAATTTACGCTAACTCAACCAAAGAAAATACTGTTGTTACAAAAATCGATATATCAAATATGAAATATGAGTTAAAAAAAATTAAATAATATTGTGACAAAAAAATTGAAGTATCGAATGTGAAATACCTGTCAAAAAATCAAAATTTTTTTACTCATATTTCATATTCAATATCTCGATTTTTGTAACAACAGTATTTTCTTTGATCAATCAATCCCTAAATTCATTTTTGACCAAAAAAATTTGATTTCGATTTGATTTTCTCACTTGATTTGTATTTGAGTCCTTCCGTTCTTAGCAACAGATTTCAATAGAGTTAATAATATAGACAATGGAAGTCCCAACCATTACCATTCAACAAGGAACATTGTAAACCACATTCAAGCAAACTAAAATAACCAAATATAAAAAAATAATAACGGGAAAAAAATCTAACCGCTCATTAGAAACTGAAGCGGTATTATACTTCAAAATAAAAAAGATGAAGCTGATGAATTCAACATAAGGTTTGCAGACACTGGTGAAAAATTAGGCAACCAGATAGAAACAAATTACTATAGACAGACCCACTTTGAGAAAATTGCTTCAACAAACTCTTTTGCACTTATACCGAACTATAAAATATAATAGGTAAAATAAAGAATAGAAAACCCGTAGTTATTTCGATATAAAATCCTTTCTGAAAACCAGTATGGATTTCAAGTGAATACATCAACCAATAAAGTTGCTGAGGTGGATATACTTTTTCATGAGTTCAGGCAATACTTTGGTAATTTTAAACAGTGTTTACTTTAACCTATAGTACCTACCTAAAATATCGCGAATGGATACAATTTGTCCCAGCAAAACTCCAATCGTGATTCCCAGGGGACAAAGTACTCCCATTGCACCTCTTAGGCGGAGAGGGGCCAGTTCAGTAAGATACATTGGCACAACACTTGTAGTAAGACCTAAAATTGAGGTAAGAAGGAATCCAATGTTCTGTAAAGTACTCAAAATATAAATAAAAAATGGAAACCTGTTTTTTCATTTTTAATTTTCCAAGTATCACATCCTCGACAAAAACAGGAACAATTGATTTGAGATTGTATTTTTCTGTAGTACTCATATGATATTCAGTCAATCAATCAAGTTGATGTTAAAAATATTCGAATATTTGAGCGAAGTTCATTCTACTCACCTCCTGATAAACCCACAAACATTCTTCCTAAAAACAGCATCTCTATAGAATTTGCCGGCTTCGATGAAATGAAAAGTATAGCAGCTGATATTCCTAGAATGGAACTCACTACCAAAACACCTTTTCGACCAATCTTATCAGCCAACAAAGAACCAAAAAGTGATCCCACCGCAGCTCCCACCAAGAAAATGGACACAATTGAAGACCATAACAAATCTAGTTGACCTTTGCTTACAAATAAGTCAAACCTAGTTTGCATGCTCTCGTTGCAAAATATCTTCATGATCTGCAAAAAATGCGGGTTTTATTCAGAGTTCAGAGCTGCTACAATTAAAACTGATAATAATAATAAACATCGCAGTTTACAATGTGTGCAACGATGCATTTCATAACTAAATTCTAAAATTTCGTCCTCCGTCATAGAATATGTGAAATTTAAAACATCCAATTTCTAGTCCTAATGGATTCGAATGAAAACAAATATTCATTGAGAACTGTTCATCAGAATAGTAATAAGGAATACGCGAAAATTGAGGTGCGTCTGCAGTGACATTTGTAATTAAATGTAAAACATATCTGCCAAAAATTCACGCGTGTGATTCTTCATGTAAAACCCAGAATTTGAGTTTATTGAATTCAACAATAATTTCGATTGATGCCGTTTCAGTTTCCCTTGCATTTCTTGTACATAAAAAAAATCGCTCAAAGTGCAACAATATTAAAAAATTATGTTTCAAATGATACAGAGTGAGTTACTACTTGCCCGAATGGATTGCGAACAAATGTAATGGAAACCAACGTTTCACAGTATTAAAACTTGAACTATTTCAATCATGAGATTGACGAAATTCTTGGAAATACACAGTGTGTTCTAACAAAAGCAAATTTTGGGTTTGACATAAAGTACCATGCAGCGCGTGAATTGTTTTTCAAATTACGATTTGTTTTATCTTCAAGTATTTTCTATTTCAAAGGCACAAATTCGTCACTGCCGTCCGTCGGTTTATTTGATGAACAAAAAAATGCTAAAAATGGCATCTTTCATAATTAAACGAATCATTGTTTATAACATTCATGGAATCATTTCAAATCAATTCAATTCATCAAATATTATCGAATTTTATTTGAATGTGAACCATCTATTTGAATTTTTATATGGCCATATGCACCAATTTACTTTGATTGAAGTTAATCTAGACATCTAATTTCGTATGTTACCGGACATACATATCAACCTGGAATCGGTGTATACAGGGCTTTTCATGATGAGCGTTAATTAACCGTTTCTGACAAACTATTCAACGGATCAACCTGAAAATTTCACAGTATGCATAAATCAATATGACCTACACGCCTAAAATATTTTAGACGATGCGGCGTTGTCGCTTCTACTATAAAGTAGCGGCTTCTTTGATTTTTCTAATGGAACACCCCGTATATAATATCATATAATGATTCATTATCACTTTGTCAACAAATTCATATACTATTTCCTCATACCTATCTATTACCGTTTAGAAGATATAAATTAATTTCGATATTTTTTTTACCAAACATGAACTTTTATAAATGCTGATAATCTTGAACTCTCTTGCACTAAAACGATCAAATTCGAAATGGAGTGGAGTGATACTATGGGGATTTTTACTCCGAGTCATATTTTCATTTGCCTCATACAGGGTCTTCAAAAAATGCAGATACTTTGATCTCATGAAAAAATGAGTGGAACTCTTCGTGTGGGGTTTCATAAAAAATATGGTTTACTCTACTCCAATAACAATAATGGAAGATATGCGTTTTTAGAACGCCTGATGAATTTCATTGAACGGCATAATATTCTGATACCTATGCAGCATGTTTTTCTCACCAGAAAATCAACACAATCCGCAATCCTTTAATTATTTAATAATCTGATATATTTTATTGACGCAGGCGAGTGCCCTGCTGCGATCTTATGTGATTTGAGCAGGGCATTCGACTGTGTCAATCACGATAAACTTCTGAATTATTTGGAATGATATGGTCTGAGAGGCAAGGCACTGACTTGGGTTTCTTCGTTTCTTACTGATCGATATCAATGTGTTTTCCTTAAACTTGATAATGACAATACACTATCCCACTATACATCTGAGATGAAACTGGTTCAGATGGGAGTGCCTCAGGGATCCATCCTGGGGCCAGTTCTATTCCTTTTATATATTAATAACATAAATAACGAAATATCATATCCTTTGTTCACCGCTTACGCCGATGACATCAGTTTTCTGATATCAAGTAAAGAAACACACTCATTAATCCGAAAATGTGAAGAAATATTATGTTTGGCCACCAGTTATTTCAATACACAGGATCTATTTTTCAACGCTGACAAAACACAGGTGATTCGGGTCTATAATTATCAGAATAGAGTCGATGCACTCCAACTAAATGTTAACGATAGCGTCATAAGCACTTGTAATAAGGTAACATTCCTAGGACTGTATAAGGACGAATATTTGGAACACTCTCTGCGAACACTCAGTTTCTAAATTGAGTTCAATAATTTATATGTTCAAGAATCTAAACACTGTTTTGAATACTAATCAACTAATGAGCATATATTATGCCCAAGTCGAAGCCAGATTGCGCTACGGTGTTTGTTTGTGGGGCAACTCATCAATGAGCAACAACGTTTCCGTCAAACAGAAAGCCATTTTGAGATTTATATTCAGAATTCCAAATCGCAGCTCATGCAGATCACTTTTTCAAAGTCACAATATTTTAACTCTCATCAGCATATTCATTTATGAATTGTCTTTATACGTTTTCATCAATAGAAAGGACTTCACACTAAACTATGATATCCATAAGATCAATACCTGTCAAAAACACTTTATTTACACTTATATGGCTAAGTATAAAATCAGTCAAAATGCTCCAAATGTCATGGGTCCCAAAATCTTCAATCGCCTACCAGAAGAAATAAAATCAAATACTAATCTTACAACATTCAAACGATATCTGAAGTCTTTTCTACTCGAGAAATGTTTTCATACACTCGGCGAGTTTTTAAACGACCCACGGTGAATACATAGAACAAATTGTATTGTCTCTCCTATCTCTTTGGTATGTTTTAAATTATATCGCGTCTTGTTTGTTTGTCATTGTCCACTAGTTTCAAGTATTTCTTGACAATTCCCATACAAATTATGTAATTTGTCATTTGAAGGAAATAAACTGAATTGAATTGAATATGAAATCGAGAGTTACATCTGCTTTCAACAGTTTGACTCCAGACTTGATCAGAAGCGCTACACATGACAATCTTTTGAAGAGATTACATGTTTGTTGAAGTAGGGGTGGAGATGTGTTTGAACATATTCTGAAATACACTCGACGATTGAATTAACTCATTAATTTATGGGTTTATTATTTTCAGTCCGTGTTTCAGCGTTGATAAAACTGTTTTTTGAAGAGAAGTTTCATTCGATGATCGAAGAGAATTTCAATAGTTATCTGTGACTAATTTAGAAACATCAAACGAAAAAACGAAATCTGTTTTCTGAACAAGGAAACCATGTCAATTTCCGTTTGAAACAGTTTATCTCGAGAACGCAACGAACGGTTCGAAATCTAAATAGTAATACCTGAACACAGTCAATCTAAAATTGAACGTAGAGCTGAAACATGTTGAAATATACATGGTGTTCCATTTGAAAAAATTGAGTTCCACTCATTTTTTCATGAGATCAAAGTATCTGCATTTTTTGAAAACCCTGTACGAGGCAAATGAAAATATGACTCGGAGTGAAGATCCTCATAGTATCACTCCACTCCATTTCAAATTTGATCGTTTTAGTGCAAGAGAGTTCAAGGTTATCAGCATTTATAAAAGTTCATGTTTGGTGAAAAAAATATCGAAATTAATTTATATCCTCTAAACGGTAATAGATAGGTATAGGGAAATGTATATGAATTTGTTGACGAAGTGATAATGAATCAAAATTTCATATTATATACGGTGTGTTTCATTTGAAAAATCAAAGAAGCCGCTACTTTATAGTAGAAGCGACAACGCCGTATCGTCTAAAATATTTCAGGCGTGTAGGTCATATTGATTTATGCATACTGTGAAATTTTCAGGTTGATCTGTTGAATAGTTTGCCAGAAACGGCTAATTAACGCTCATCATGAAAAGCCCTGTATAATTATTCAGATACTTACTTGTGCAGGTGTATTCATGACTCCAATATGGTAACCTACAGGTAGAGAAAGACCCAACGTTGTAGATACACCAGCCAAAATGAGAAGCCTTGACCATCCTGCTTCTGCTAATATGCCTCCCTTTGAGTAAAAACATAGATTAATGAAAACGGATAAACTGAAGGTGATATTTCATCAGAAGGGCCTTTATTCATAATTCACCTATTCGTGCAATAAATAGAATTGGTGAAAACCTTGCTACTGAAACTACATAAACTCAAATGATACATAAATCCTAATTTACAAAATATCACTTTCCATTATTGATTGAACTTCAAACCTGACAGTTTACTTACCAATCAGATTAGATTAAGACAAAATTTCAAATGGCGAGTATAACTGAGAGAAACCTCAGTTAATTTACAGTGTATAATAAATGAGATCTGTAGGCGAGAGGAGGGGAGGCTAACATCTAACTTAGAGCTCATTAGGCTGGATTCAGACAGATCCGAAATCCGATCGTACGCCGTACGATCGGATTTCGGATCTGTACGAATCCAGCCTAAGGGTCACTGTGCTTCCTCCTATCTATCTATCTTTTAGCACAGAAAATCTCATCTTACGAAAGATATCCGTAATTGACAAAGGGGGAAAGTTTCTGGAAAATCCCTCAAACACTTGAATTGAGAAGTTAACCAATGGAAGTCCGAACCAATACCACTCAGCAGTAACATGTATTGAACATTTTTTGTTGTTTTTTTTCATATAGGAAAACTTTCCATGTGCTCATGCCAGCAGAGTTCTAAAAGGCACACAAGAAAAATATGCTCAGATATAAAGAGTTACTGGCTATTTAGGTCGATGGGTACATCTTGACGCTCCTCCGAATCTATTAAAAATCATTCGGGCATACTCGATACCATTCATCAAACCTCCTCCATTGGTTTCCTTGATTCGAAGAAACATGAATGGTCGATTCAGTATCAAAGTATGCAAGCAAAAAGTTTCAGAGATAGACGAAATGTGGGCAACCGACATTTTATGCCTTGCCAAAGAGAAAACAGGATTTTTATGAACCATATTTCTCGTGATTCATTCATTGGTATATAAAATCAGGAGAAAAACATCTATTATCCCATTGAAACGCTAGTGGGTGAAGAGAAGGGACAAGTCGAATCCAATAAGAAATTGATTCCTACCGAACATCGATTCTTGAAGATTTATTGAAAAATCAATCATTAATAAAAGCTGTAAAAAATGGAACGTACATATTTTTCTTCAACAACGCGTATATTCACGAACCATTTCCGGGCACCCTCTAGATCATATTACTTATATTTCAACATACTCTATGACCAGATTATCGTACTATTGAAGAGCTTCTAAATTTACCAGATTCATCGTTTGAAGGCGAAGATGATGAAAATAAATCGTATGATCGATCGATTTCTAAGTAATCATGATCATCATCAATCATTCATATGAGTGATTCCATCAATCTTACAATTCATTATTTTTTGCATGCAAATAACTTGTTTATTAATCACTATATTGATGAGTGATACTGTCGAATAAACAAAATTCAACCTCTGACAAAACCATGGCACCGATTCCAAAATAAGACTACTTACCGACATGCTAAATTACTTTCACCACGTGAGTTTAAGAAGGAAGAAAACACCAACAATACGCCAACAAAATTATATTGCAAGGTCAGTAGAATAAATAATCATTAAATACTGATAACTCTGGCTATGATAATCCAATAATTACACAACATACAGGGCTTTCCCAACGATGAAACATTATTTATTAAATATTACCTAGGAGTGTAGACATATAAAATACTCTTTATTCAATGTTGTGAAATGAGACATTCAGAAAAAGTGCGTGATGGAATTATGGTGCAGTTACATTGAATAAATTATCAAAATTTTTTATTTACTAATATATCGAAAGCAATAATTAAGTCATGGATGAATGGTAGAGCAGTTCCACAACCGAAAATCCACCAAAACCAACCACAGTGCCAATCATTTAGAACCAACCCAGTTAAAAATATACAAGATAAAGAATGCCCGCCGATAGCTGATATTCATTAGTTAAGGAAAATAGTAATATAATAACAATAGATAATATTAATTTCACGCAACAGCTATTTTTAGGAGTGGTGACACCATTGCACTATCCGCATATATCGATTGTTCTGCCAAAGGAACTAATATTAAATACTTTCATGATTTTTTAAGAACCCACCGATCAGAATTGATGGGAGCCTGCAGCCCAATGGCGGAAACGTGAACAATAGCATTGGAAAAAGTAATAATTTTAGAATGGATTAATATTCCTCCTATGAGTTCGTTTTCACATGAATAACAATGTCTTGCCATAACATTATTACTCGAGGAAATGATGTGACTTCTACTGTCACAATCACGTACATTCGAAATTCCCAATAACCATAAAAAAAAAATTTACTTTCCCAACAAGTGTTAAATATTCATTTTGACAAGTGTTAGTGACGTTTATATATACATAAGTCTAAAAAAAATTTGGTCGAAGAATCTTTCTATGAAATGGGTCTATCTCTATTAGTTATGTCATGATGTTGACACGAAGTATTCGACATTTCATATCACTGTTCTGTCAGACAAGAAAATTCTCATCGACCTTTCTTCAAGCATTGATTAATAGCTCATGATTTCATCACACCTTCCTTAAGTACGTTATCACAGGCAACAACCCTCCGCCTTTGGCGTCGAGCCGTTGCTTAATAACGTGCTTTCGAAAACTGTGATGAAATCATTTCGCTAATCATCAATGTACTTGGGATATTACAACTGATAATAACATCGAAATATCAACCGAACGATAAACATCAATCTAATCAATGTTATGTTCCGTAAGAGCGGTTCTTTCTCTCTATTATATTGGCCGGGTCCATTCAAGAGAGAGAGAGAGAGCCGCTCGGGTTAACATAAACAATATTACACGGAACATATCGCAAGTATGTAATAGGATCCAAACCGTCTGGAGAACTATCAACTTACCAGCAAATGTTGCCTTTCGAGGGGTAATAATAACATAATTTCGTTTACTACGCTTCTATTTTTAGAAATCGCACATCCCTGATCCTGTATGATCCACGATGCAGTTATCCAGACAGGTCTGTAACTCGCGACTTCCGCCGTTGATTTTACGGTTTGATCAATTCATATATTTTCCCGAATTGTTATCGAAAGTATAAAATTAAACCGGGAGCCCAGAGGGTTTTTGCATATATCATAGGCCACACGCAGAAATTTCGGATGCTGATAGACAACGTAATTCCCCACTTTGAATTACCGCTATGGCACCTCTGAAGTGTAGCTTTTAGGGGGGGGGGGGTGAATTTTCAAACGTGTAATTAATATCCATGCCCCTGGATCATTTTTGTTTTACGTCGTTAAGGAAGTCGCCAAAGTCCGCGAATTCAATATGCCACACTAATATGGCGTCACTTAAGGTTCACCATACCTACCGAAACGTGTAATTTTTCCACTGTGGACATGGATCATGGGTCCCACGCTATTGTTTCGTGAGTTAAGTAATGAATAAGTACGTTCAACAAGCCGACAAGGTCAGCTAAGAAGCGCTGACGCTGCGGTATCAAATATCTATCATTCCCACAAAAAGCCAACATTATATTTTCTCACTATTTCAAGTGACATTATTAAAATTCACTCTTGATGTAACTTTCCAAGGAATAACTCATCCAAATGAATATTTTTCGTCTTTTTAAAAACGATCTTCGTTCTCGTAATTGGCGCAGTAGTTGTAGGATCTCGAAGGCCTCTATCGGTTTAGATATCCTTGAGTTTAAACTATAGTCGGGCTGTTCAAAAGATAGAATTCAAGGACGCGTGAACAGTGAATGCCTGCATCTATAAGTTAAGTGGAAGAACAGCGTGCAAATCTAGGTTGGCACAGCTGAACTTCGCCCTTTCATCACTGAATAAAGAGTATTATTATTATTATATTAGCCTGCGCGGCGTAGCCACGCCTTCTAAACTGAAATAAATGAAGGACTGTTTACACTGTACTGTACTCTTTTGTGCTTTGTATTTACGTGTGTTACGTTAATTAAATAATATGGATGGAAACACTCTTTCACCTCCAAGAAAAAGATTAAAAAAAACATTCAACTGTAGAGGAAAAAGGTGTAATAATGAACACTTATAAAAAAGCATCCCAAGAGTTTATGGGAGAACAGGGAAATACTGTTGAATTCACTGCTGAGTAATGCTGAGGGGACGTTTTTGTTGAGTGGTGAAAATCGGACTTGTAACATTGGGGAGAGGAACATTCAAAGAGTGCGTGCCGTTCACGTGATCATTCTATCTTTTCAGCGGCTACACTATAACTCTTCATCGAGAAGAACCGGATAAGTAGTTTTGGCAACGAAAAAACAACTCTGAAGCTGAAAGGACCATCATGGGATAATCAGTTCCAGAGGCAGATTCCAGAACTCCCATTAACCGAAATCTGCGTCACCAGACGATGGAAAGGACTTTTTTGTTACTCATTGTTCCTTTTTCTGTGATCTCATATGACAAGCACCTCAATTTTCCCCGAATCAATAGGTGATAGGTATTAGTGCAGGAATTGAGTTAGATTTAAGTCAATCACCAGAAGCTCTAGGTTTAAATAATAATCGAACTAGACAATTAGAAAATATTGTCAATTCTATCATAGTAGAAGTACCAGTTTTCGATTTGAAACTTTTGCAAATCATACCAGAGTTTGATGGTAATCCAAGTAGACTTTATCAATTTATTTCGACATATACCGATTCATTAAATACCTATTAGGACGCCACTCCCGCCAATATCAATTGTGCAGAAAATAAACTTTTACTCAATAGTATTTTTCCCTAATTGAATGGACCCGCAGAAGAAATGTTTTCTGTCAGCGATAGTCACAATTGGAATATTAATTAGTCATTTTGGCGATCAGAGAAATGAAAGTAGTATATTATCAGATTTAGACTCTGTGAGACAAAATCCAAACGAGAATTCACAAATTTTTTTACGTTGTTTCTATGCCCAATTTCTTCCATAACTATGTTAATTCACATGGAATAAACGAAAAATCAAAAATAAGCAAAAATGACTCTATGATTCACATGCATTGTATACATTATTTGTTGTGTTAAGAGAACCTCAAAGTTCAATGATCAGATAAAAAGCACAACATTATATCATCGAAGATCCAAGGTGTCCAACCATGTCAAAGCCACAAAATTTCAATTTTGTTAAACAGTATCAGAATTTTCAGCCGAACAGACCTCAAATGTAACAAACTACTCCGCGGCAATTGCAACAAAATCACAAATTTTTTAACCAACCCCACTTTCCTAGAAACACAACCACGTCAAAATGTGCCTCTGAAAAACTTCACGAACAACACAAAACAGTATTCGGAACACCGCCGAATGTTTGGAAACGCAATAACGAACCATCCACTTCCCAACAAACCCCGATGAGCATTGTTACTATGCAGAATTTTTCAAGAAATCGACCTTCCAATAGCCCACTCGAAATCACTTCCAGAATAATCCAAATCAGAGACGTAACTTCGATGCCGAGAAACTTCATAATATTAATAATGATCAAAATTATAAAACATGTGAGCCACATTTTTCACAGATAGACTATACAAATGAAGAATACGTCAACGAATCTGAACAATTTTCTTATTATGACGAGACTGACGATCAAAATTTTCACGAAACAGGGCCAAACCCAAACGAAACATAATTGAACGCGTTTTTAAATATTTTTTCGTCTCGAAATTGCTTTTTCCACACCTTTCAGATTGTCTTGATAAAGGAAATGAACATTTCCGAAAGCTCGACTAAATAACAAAGAGTTGTCTTTCTTTCTTTAACAAGGATCACGGAACAATAGCGTGGGGCCCATGATCCATGTCTACAGTGGAGGAATTACACGTTTTGGTAGGTATAGTGGACCTTAAGTGACGCCATATTAGTATGGCATATTATTGAGTTCGCGGACTGTTGCGACTTTCTTCAGGACATAAAACAAAAATCAAAGTGGGGTCTGTGATCTAAGGTCATGGATATTAATAACACGTTTGAAAATTAACCCGCCTATAGTCTCAGCGTGGGGCCTATGATAAATACGAAAACACTCTAGGTTAACTGACAACAACTTGTTCATTCCAAATAGACTACGTCACAGAACACCCTATCTACACAGAAGCGCAACTGAAGCGTTCCGACCGAATCGAAGGCTTGGCTTGTATATTGTCAACCTCACATTTGTGTTATTAGGGTGTTATAAAATTTTCGAACAATTATCAATGTCCTTGGGTTATTACTACTGATAAATTTTATTAATATCGGTTGAAAGCAAGATCAGAGTAGTTTTAAACATTCGTTCCTGCAAAATTCAGTTGATTACTCTAAAACTATTTGAACATCAAATAGCTGCCTACACCACTTTTATATCTACTTTTTTTAAAGGTGCAACAAACAGTAAGCCTATTCACTGAAATTATTTTGGTAATCACCCAAATTCTCCGTTTATATTCGTTGAGAATAAGGGAATGTAGATTGCTGATGAACGAAGCATTTAGACGAATTTGGTAGGGGAAATGTAAGTTCTGAATTATTAAGACCTTCCTAGGGTCGTATCTTAAAATGGAATTAAAACTGCCCCAATTTCAGTTCAGAAGCAGAAATGCTCAGTCTAGAAAGTTTACAAAGGTGTATCACTTGAACTGTATATCAATCGACAGTTTGAATTTACCGCCAAGAAATGACATTATACAAGCCAAGCTTTAAATCAAGGTTACGAAAAATTGACCCAAAAGATCAAAGGGACCGCCTTTAAGTTGCGCTTCTGTGTAGATAGGGTGTTCTGTGACTACGTGTTTTTTTTCAGATTTTTTGAATTTGATTAGAATTTTGAATAATTTCACTAGATGATATTTTTTAGATATCTATCATGAAATATTATCTGAAATTTGGTTTTTTTTGTAAGAATAATTTGTAACCGTTATGCTGTAGAAACCCGGATATGGAATGAACATAAGCAAGCACCAAGGAAATATATCGCATAGAATTCATATCGAATGTTTTCACCAAACAACAGTGAGGGGTATTTTTTTTAGGTTCACATGAATGAAAAAAAAAACTATAAGGTTCAGAGAGCATCGAGTGTTATCTCTGAAACAGACACCCAAGGCGCGACTGTCCATGTGGGGGGGTGAAATTTATTTGTTAAGAATTCAGGAAAAACTGTTCCGAATGTATTCAATCTCTAACCGGAAGTTTGAGAACGTTTTCCTAAAAACCAGGAATTTGGCGCCTTCATTCGAGAAATCATGTTCCAAATATCACTTATTTGTTATGAATGTTATTTTCACTTCCCTTTGCCAAACAATATTTCGAGTAGGGAATGCAATCTCGCGAGATTGGGGCTCAGGCGAGATCTCGTGAGATTAGGAAAAACAATACTGCGAGATCTCGCCAATTTCGAGATCTCGCGAGAATGGCAGTTTTGTGTATTCATTCTTGCAAATAGTCACAACATTTTAATCAATTACGGGGGAAATAATAAGAATTATGGGTATTAAGAATCAAACATTTATTTCTATGAATTTTTTTAATGAACTTTCATGTATTCAACATTTTTTGACGATCTATTTATCATTTTTTTATAATTTTTTGAGTACCTACCCATTGAACACGGACATATGTTATTAAATGAGGAACATAATGAACAACAAGTCTTCCCTTCTATATCGAATAGGAGCCTTCAAATAATAGAACAGTTCTTTTATAACAAAACACAATAAGTCAAAAACTAAAATGAAACTCAGTTGAGTTGACGAAAACTGGGATATTATCATCAATCAAAGAAAACTATACTGACTCACACATCTAGACTGGTATGGCAATGCCGCGAGAAACTGAAACATCTGGCAGACCACAATAGATTAACTTGTCCCAGCCTGGGACTTCCAGGTCACTCAGTTATCGCAGGCAATGGAAAACCTGATGAGCTTGCAAGACGAGGATCATCGACACCATATTCTGGACCCCTGCCAGCAGTGGAGTTACCAAAAACGATGGTACGGAATCACAAAAGGAACGGGGTGGACACAAAAAATAGAGATTACTGGTAAAAACTACTTAGTAGCGCTCACGGGAGAACTTCCATAAAAGGACCGTCGAGGAAAAAAAACTGAAGACCCGCTTCAGTGTAACAGGAATCAGATGATAGGTAATAACAGGACAACTTACTGGACACCTGAATAATCTAGGGCTGTACAACGGCGACCTCAGCTGCAGACAATGTAACAAAGAGACAGATATGTTAACTATTTGAAGCAAATTTCAAACGTTTGTCAATTTGTAACGGCTTGGCCGATTGTCACAAACACAGCGGTGTTGGATAGAGAATCAGAAAGCCCTCAAAACCAGGAGCCACGTGAACCCATTTTACAAAAAAGTTTTTTGGTGTCTTCTTGACACTAGGCCACGTGACCAAAATCATGTGTATGCCAAAAAGCAGTAAAAGTAGTACCTTTTTGCTTGAATTTCACCAATAGCTTGTTCCGTTCAAAAGTTAAAGGGGGAAGGACTTTTTACGTGCTTCCACGGAACCATGAAGAAATCTACTTGGAGATCTATTAGAAATTAGAGAATGATTAACAAAATATACATCACACGCGGTGTGTATAACGGAGTGTGATACGCTATTATGCTCGAGTGCAATCTCGCGAGATCTCGCCCATTCTTCGGCCGAGATCAATCTCGCTAAAAAAAGGCCGAGATCAATCTCGCTAAAAAAAGGCCGAGATCTCGCAAAAACGAGATCTGGCGAGAACGAGATTGCATTCCCTAATTTCGAGTGTGCCCAGAAGGCAGAGCCTGATGCGACAAGGGTCCGCTAATTGTCTTGGGTGCCGAAGGGTTCTAGGGCGTCTCACTGATTTTTACGATAGCCTAGGCCTACAGACGATGGCCACGGCGAAACCCAGCGGGATGAATCTCAGAAACACTTCTCCATTATACGAGAATCCACTACCATTTAGCATTATTTTCAGTAGAGAGAGTAAAGAAATGTAGTGACTGTGAAATAAAAACCCATACTTGTTACGCCGATTTTCTCGAGTCGAATTCCCATTATGCCGAATTCCCACTACGCCAAGAAGCATCCCTTCCACTTACGTTCCCAAAACACGATCGTTATCGAAGCTGGATCTCATTCGGCATAATGGACACACCATACACTTTCGAATCGAAATGAAAAGAAAGAACGAGATGGTGAAGAAATAACGAGAATTAAAATGAGATAATGAAAAGAAAGAACGAGCTGAAGGAACGAAAGAACGTGAAAAAGCACTCCAGAAAATTCTCAAAGAACAGAGAAAAGAACGAGAAGATTTCCAGAAGATTCTCGAACAACAGAAGAATGAATAAAAAAAATAGAACAACGGAAAGTTGACATTCAGAAGATTCTAGAACATCAAGGCAATTTCTTTGAACATGTGTTACGGAAAACGAAATACAAATGAAAGAACTGAAGGAAGAGGTCGAGAAAATCGACGATGAATTCCATAGGAAAGTGGATATAGTGCGGGAGGAGATGAGAAATGAGATTGGTCTAGAAAAACGGATAGCTCTTCTCAAGAACCAAGATCACCGAGACAATGTTGGCTGCGGCAGCAAACAATGGATGAGGCGAAGAAGAAAAAGCTTTGGTTATGTTGCAGACGATACCAATCGAACAACAAAATAAATACCGGGATCTGAGTTCTGCATTAGGGTTGCGGTATGGCGATCAACATCGAGAACAGCTGTACCGGGCCAAATGAAAACACGCAAACGAAAAACCGGTGAGAGTCTGCAAGAATTTGAAGCAGATGTGAGACAATTTATCCAGCTGGCGTACCCAGAAGCACCTGGAGATTTCGAGGAGCAGCTAGCGGTGCAGATGTTTATAGATAGACTGAGAGACATCGAGATATAAAGAACTCTAAGACTGACAAGTTTCAAGAGGAGTAGCGATGGAACGATCGCCTGAAGTAGAGGCGGTCTTCAACACCTCGAGGCCGAAAGTGCGTGCAGTTTCAATGGAAGAACCGGAACAACGGTTTGGCACACTCAGTAGAAGAGCACATGTTACGGGTATGGAAAACTTGGACATCTCATAAAAGACTGCAGGGAGAGAATGCCACAGAGGAAATTCTATAGAAGTGGAAGATCAGGACATTTCATGAAAGATTGCAAGGTGACAATGCGACCAAAACCCAACTCATCTGTCAGGATGCCGCCAAGTTCGCAATCCCCTTCGAGGTCAAGGTCAACGAGGGTCAACTGTGTCAACAGACTAAGAACAACAACCGATAGCCTAACCATTCCTGGAAAATTGAATGAAATAGACGTTACATGCACCATAGACACCGGTGCTGCAGTTTCTTTGCTACGCAGTGACATCATTCGGCCAGAAACCATGAAGCCTATTTCTTTCAACTCCACCCTTCGAACAGTCACTGGTGAAAATACACCAATTCGAGGAAAGGCAGATATTACATTGATTCTTGGGCGACTCACAATCACAGGTACAGTGTATGTCGCAGACAGAAGATGAATTTATACATTCGACAACTAAAAGAAGATTATGAAGTTTGGAGAAGAAGAATTTGTCCCTACAAACCCAGGAAAAAAAAGATGCCTGCGAAACCGCGATTATCGAAAACTGCGAGAATTCCTGCACTATCGAAGAGAGTAGTTCGTGCTACAGTGAATAATGACCCTGAATGCAGTGTACAGCCATAGGTGAATCCCAGAGCAATTCGGTTTTCGCACGAGCCCGGGTGAAGACAGAATAGGACATCCCTGTGAGAGCCGCCAGGAGTCTTATTACTAGTAAAAGTGACATTTCCGAGTTGAAAACAACGGGAAGGGCTGACTTGGTCAAACAAAAAGTCCATATTTGTCCAACCGATTCGGCAGTAATCAAGAAGAGTTCCATTCGCTAAACGACAAGAGATGGTAGGGCGGATTGACAAGATGAAGGCTCGGTACTATCAGATGGCAAATACTGGCGGATTTCAAGGAGATCGAGTGTGGCTGTACAACCCTCGTCGTGGGATGAATGATGTGGTGTACACGGTTCAACAAAAGCCTAGAACAAAAATGAAAGTCTTCCACCCAGAAAGACACAAACACTACAATTGGGAAACGAGAGATTGTTTGAACGGGGCGATCAAAATTGAGAGGGGGATAATTCCCTAACGCCGCCGCTGAGCCTCATTAAGACAAAGACTTGTGCCAATCGACGTGATCCCGAAAGCACTCGTCGCCTTCCGTGGCAAATTCCCGAAGTAGCTATCAAATCTAGTCGTTTTCGAGCGATTAGACCCGATGTTCTAGACGCTCTGATTTTGAAGTTCGAGGAGCGAATGGAACATCTGAACTTCTAGATAAATCTATCAGACCATATAAGGATTTATTTTCGTCGGGTAGCGGCAGTGTTTCAGTAGAAGTACTAGATGTTCAAGTCAGTTAAGAAGTCTTAAGTGTTTGTACGTTATAAGTAAAAGCAACAGTTGTATTTTATTGTGACGTTAATAAAAGAAGTTCAGTGTTGTTTGGATTATTATTTGGCAAACGAACCCAGGAAATATCGTAACAATATCAATGGAATCCAGAATATTGGTTTGTAACATTTGATCTACAATTCAGTTACCTAGCAAGCAAGGAATATATCGAGCTCGCAGGAAAATTTCGGCTACAGATATTTTTTGTTTACTTTGCATTCTGATATATTTTGGTTTTTATTTTGATATGCAGATTAAAAAATGTTATACGTCAACATGTCTTGTAACGGACATTGGCCACGTTTACACCGTCGCTTGGTAAGCTGACTAATGACTTTATTTCAACCAAATAATCTTGGTCTTGGTGTAAACAGTACACTTGGTCAGGTGACCAGCTTGGTTTGGTACCGAAAATTGTTGCGTACCAGACCAAAATAATCAAGTGACCAAGACGATGTAAACACATAAGGCCTTGACTCTCCGGCAATATGCAAAATTTGGTTTGAATCTTTGCTATGCGTGAGTACTAAAACTCCTCAAATCCATTTTTGTATCTATCAACAGAACCACATATCTCAAATCTAATGCTTATTATTTACTTTGAATCTGAATCTATAAATCCATGAATTATTGACATTTTTATGTGTTAGTACAGTTGCAAAGCTGTTTATACTTCTGTCACATTCTGAGGTATGTTTACCAAATAAGAACCAACCATGACCAAACTGTTTACTAATTAAACATGGTGTAAACAGGCAGTAACTTATTGACTTGGTCTGAATTTGGTATGGTCAACTTGGTCAGAGTACCAAATTAGCGCACGGTGTAAATGTGGCCATTTGTTGAAAGTGCTTTGGAGAGTTCTTTATAATCAAGAATTTCAATTGATTTATCAGGACCAAATAGTTCTGACAAGTTATTTCAATGTGACACTCTGTAAAGAAAACTTCAACTCCTCTCACATCCGAGGTGATATTTCGAATATAATGATTAACATTCTACAGATATTTTCGAAACTTGTCTTTTATCGCATCTTATTCCTCGAATAGTGGAACACTGATTGGAAATTCAATGTCAGAGTGGTGCAACTCATTTGAAGTCAATTTGGCACTGCGATGTTATTTTGAAATTTCAGAATATGATTGAAATAATAACTGATATCTTTATCAAGCACAATTCAAGACTAACATCCAAATAAAATTAAATGAAACACAAAAAATGAAAATACTCTCATACTAAATACTTTTCAAATTTTCAAACAATGTCAAAGTCCTAACCTTAATTAGGAATAGTTGTCAAGGTGGTGCAAATTAATTGAGACATATCTTCCTCCATTCTTGTCTTCAATTATTGTGACATTATATTCGAATAAGAACGATAAACGTGGGTGGGTGGCCCAATAGTGCGTCTTTGCTCGTGGTGCAGTTTTTCAGAAGAGCAAATCATATGTTCAATATCACTACTTTTATTCGTGGAGATGAAGAAACTTGGTATTTAGATAGTGACTGATTAACGTTTATTCTTGGATAAGTGTATCATTATATAACATTTTAATGAACGGTCCTACTTCCTATAATACTGAATAGAATAGGAAAATAAATAATTAAAACTAATTTCATGTACGACACTGGCCGGCAGGGGGCTTATCGTAATCCAATAGTAATTTAGTTGGGAGAGTCAATAACCGCGCAATCTCTGGTCGTCAATCGAACAATGCATCCATGAAATATATGGCAAGCAAGAACCGAAAGTTTTTTGCGACAAAAAATGTTTCAACTGATACGCGCAAACAGCTCCCATCGACTCGATTCATTTTAAAGAGAAATGAGAACTCGATTGGCTACGAAAGTTTACCAACGGTAAAGATCAGATTTTATCCAATACAAAGCAACAGCTGAATCTGACCAAGCAAAAATTTCATCAGTTGATATAACTGGCCCAATAGTATCGACAACAAACTTCAATAAATCCGGTAACACTACAGTTCCACACAACTCGAGTGTAGGTAATGATATTTTTTTAAAGAAGTCACTTTCGATTTTTCTATCACTAATAATAATAATTATTATTATTTTCCCACAAGACATATAAAATGTATAGGAATGGTCAATATTTAATGCAAGAGCACTAAAACAAAGTACAGTCATTTAAGAATAAAGAAATATAAAACATAAAAATACATATACACACATTCACTTATACAAATATATGATAAACCTAGTTATCGAAATATTCTTCCAACGAATAGAAACATTCTTCAGTCAGGAATTGTTTGATGGACAATGGACATACTGAATTTTTTTAAATATTCTTCTTCTAAACTTTCAGGTAAATGATTATAAATAGACAGACCCATAATTGTAGGTGAATTGTCAGAGACCTTATATTTTGTAAATGGAATGTGGTAATATTTTCTTTGGCGTGTATTAACGGAGTGAAAATCTCCCGTCAAAACAAATTTTTGTCTATTTTTAAAAATAAAGACGGATAATTCATAAATGTAGACAGACATAGGGATCAAAGTTCTAGAATGTTTGAAAAGGTCCCCACAGGAATGTGTGCTAGGAACTCTAGCTATTATTCTCACTATTCTTTTTTGTATAGAAAAAACATTTTTTGACAAAGTGGAATTTCCCCACAAACATATTCCATACCTAATTCGTGACACAACCTGTGCATGGTATAGAGCCACTAGCTGAGGTATTCCAAGTATATGTTCGAGGTTCCTGAACATGTAACATACAGAATTCAATCTTTTTATCAAGTATGTACAGTGACCTTTCCAGCATACATTTTCATCAACAAAAAGTCCAGGAAAATAGGTTTCATTTGTACTGTCAATGGATACATCAACACTCATCTTGATTCTGAGAGGATCGCATTTTCTTTGATAGTTATGAAATCGTAAGATTTGGGTTTTATGACCATTCAAATCCAAAAAATTTGTATTGCACCAGTCCTGCATGAGTTCTAGAGCTTTTTCTGTATCTTTTTGCATATCAATTTGGTTTTTTCGTGAAATTATCAATGACGTGTCGTCTGCATACATTGTTACATGAAGGCATTTCAGGAATTTATCCAGATCGTTAGAGTACAATATGAATAGAAAAGGACCCAGGATCGATCCTTGTCGTACACCAACATTAATGGCTTTACTCTTTGAATTGACGAAACCAACACATTCAGATTGGATATTTGGAATACATACGTACTGATGTGGGTGTTTCAAAAAAGAGAAAATTCATTCTAATGTTACACCTCGTAATCCATAGTTAAACAGTTTTGATGCTAACTGATTATGATTGACACAGTCGAACGCCCTGCTGAGATCACAAAAAATCCCAGCAGGGCACTCGCCTGACTCAATGATATCAGTGGAACGACCGGTTAAAAAGCCATGTTGATTTTCTGTGAAGATATTGCATTTATACAAAAATGTTACAAGTCGGTTGAGAAATGAGTACTCAAACACTTTTGAGAAACTTGATGTTACAGTAATTGGACGATAGTTATTCATATCAGTTGTACAACCCTTTTTGAAGATGGGAATGATTTTTCCAACTTTCAGACATTGTGGAAACTCACCATTCAGAAAGGATAAATTCACTAAGTGAGTAAGAGGTATAATATGAGTATAAAGGTATACTTTGAAGATGAACATTGGCAGCAAATCCTCTTTCGAATGAATCACAGAATCCATGCAATTGACAACTTGAAGAGCTTCAGTCGATTCCGAAAAATCTAGGAATTTTTAAGGAAAATAGGCTTTTCAAATCTTTTCGGTAGAGTCTACAAATATTGCATGCACAAAATATTTTGCATAACATGAAGCTGGAGCTACGAAACCTAGTGGTTCAAAAATTTTAGCTAAATCCGAGAGAATGGTTCTTTTAGTACAAGATCGATCATTCAGTTCTACTCGATAGGAAAAGATATCTACCAAATGCACGACACAAATTATAATACTTATAATCGACAACGAGTTCTCCGAATCAAAATATACGAGCGAAACGTCCATTAACGAGGTTTTCGGGATGGGAGCTCAGTCAATCCCAACTTCTGAAATATTCATCGCCGACTGAGGAAAACTGGTAGTTTAAAGAAGGTACTCCGGAAGGTAGACCTCGAACTGTCAGAACTCCTGAAATTGAAGATGCGGTGCTGCAAGAAATCGAAGAACATCTTGAGACGAGTACGAGGAAGATCGCTTGAAAATTTGTCATCGAATTGTTTGGCGTATTCTGGTTGTTTTTTGTTAAACCCCACCATAGTTCAAGGGTACAGGCATTACTCCCCAGAGATTGTCCACACCTTAGGAACTCCTGTCAGTGGTAGACTTTTTCATTGAATCCGCAGTTTGAGTCACTATTTCTGTTCTCAGACGAAACATTTTCCTTCGGAATTCTATTCAAAATTTCCATAGAAATCATATGTGTGGGCTAAGATGCCTAGGAAACCATGTTGTATCTAGTGATTCGATATTGTTTAGAATTTCTTGGCGAAAAACAATCGACGATTACAAAAGCTTTCTTATTTTTGTATAGGGGGCGTTATATGAGCATTTTCGAAAATCTGTCAAATGTCGGTTTGGTCAGATTGACGTAACTTTGAGGTTTATTGCTGTCAATGAAAACTGAAATTATTTCTTCGTACTCAACGGTGTTTAAAAGTCTATATAAGTAGAATAAGTTTTGAAGTTATTGCGAGTACTTTTTCACGATGTGTGGAAGATTTCGTATTTTGTGTGGTCAGTCAAAATCTGGGGATCCAAATATTCTTCTTTATTCAATACCTGATATAGTACAAAACAAATTGCCCCAAAATAATAACATGAATGTAGCGATTTTTCGGAATCGACTGAAGCTCTTCAAGTTGTCAATTGCATGGATTCTGTGATTCATTCGAAAGAAGATTTGCTGCCGATGTTCATCTTCAAAGTATACCTTTAGTGATAGAAAAATCGAAAGTGACTTCTTTAAAAAAATATCATTACCTACACTCGAGTTGTGTGGAACCGTATTGTTGTCGGATTTATTGAAGTTTGTTGTCGATACTCTTGGGCCAGTTAAATCAACTGATGAAATTTCTGCTTGGTCAGATTCAGCTGTTGCTTTGTATTGGATAGAATCTGATCTTCACCGTTGGTAAACTTTCGTAGCCAATCGAGTTCTCATTTCTCTTCAAAATGAATCGAGTCGATGGGAGCTGTTTGAGCGTATCAGTTGAAAAAAAATTTGTCGCAAAAAACTTTCGGTCCTTGCTTGCCATATATTTTATGGATACATTGTTTGATTGACGACCAGAGATTGCGCGGTTATTGACTCTCCCAATTAAATTACCACTGGATTACGATAAGCCCCCTGCCGGCCAGTGTCGTACATAAAATCAGTTTTAATTATGGTAGAAAAAGGAACATGACTTTTTTGTAAGTTCTTTTCCTATTCTATTTAGTATTATAGGCAGTAGGACCGTTCATTAAAATGTTATATAATGATACACTTATCCAAAAATAAACTTTAATCAGTCACTATCTAAATACCAATTTTCTTCATCTCCACGTTACTGCTGCTTGGGATTGTGCTGCTATCGTCACTTGAATTTATAATCACTGGATTCACCTCTGATTGAACGTCTGTGAATAATTCATTTTCCCAATATTTTCGCTATATATTTGCTGCATGTCGGCAACGCTTTTGCTATTCCTCGGAATTGATTTGATCAATTTGATCAAACTTGTGCTCCGCCAGTACACTCACCTCTTCCAACTTCAAAGTTAAATTCTGCTGGGGCACGTTGTTTTTGATTGTAGCCCAAATGAGTTCAATGGGATTTGAACCCGGAAGGTAGGGTGGAAGTCGCAAAACGTTATGTTCGCGTTCGAGCAGAACCTCATCAAATTTGTATCTAATATGATACTTTTTATTTCCCTTGATCAAGTCGTATGATTCGGGTTTGAGCATGTAAGGGGTGAAAATAATTATTCTTTCGTGCAGCCACTTTACTATGTCAGCCTTCCTTGAATTTGTGTTGGGGCTGGATTGATTTGAAATATGGAGCATTATCGGTCACGACTATCGAATTCACATGTGAATTTAGGATTGACTCTGTAACCATTTGCCATAGTTTTCAGAATTCATTTCTGAATATAACGCCCATGTGACCTCCTGCATCGACAATAGTCCTTGGCAATATTTTTTCATAACCCTTTGATTGATTCAGTCGTCCAGTGCTTGGAAGATATATGTCCACTATGAAGGTATGTTACATCAAGAAACAGTTGGTCGCTGTTGGCCACGAAAATAATCGTTTTTTTTTTTGTGAATACTTGATCCTTGATGCTCTAATGTCCATTATCACTATTGAAATTTTTCTATTATTTTCAGTCCTCCATTTGAAACTTTTTTTTAATCCTACGAAAATATGTTTCGGAAGACACGATTCCCAAAACGTCATTAATTTTGCGTTAGAACTTTTCTACTGTAATACGACACCCTTTCCTCTTATGAATGTCGTAAACAATCCGTTTAAGGGTCTTCATCCCTGAATAAAATGGATTCCGAAACGAATTTTTTCATTACGATTGATGAAGGGTTGTATGAGTGTATAAAGGAAAAATAATAAAAAAAATATTCTCCAAGTATTAAATGAATGAAAAGGATTTCCCTTCTCATTTTTGGACATTTTCGTTCAATTCCACCATCAGAACGAACGAATATTTTGGTGTGTTTTCTGTTCAGTATTGAAGCCCATCATTTACTTAGCTAAACGACTGTCTCACATTTCCTCTGGATGTTCATTATATTTTGGTTTTTAACGGTTTTAACGGTTTTTTGGGGGGGGCGGCGGCGGCGTCTTTGATGTCCCTTTGAAGCGAGAACGTTACAGTGATGGGTAATGGCGGCAAGGTCCACAAACGAAACATTAACTTTTCCCTACGAGATCGAATATCCGGTGATTGTAAGGGCTTTGCCTGTTTTTTTGGCGGCATTTCCATTGGGGAGTATTATAATTTGAATATTCACTTCAGCTAAGATTTGTATCCAACATTGTCATATGGTATTGGCAAGATATCCACAGTGAGTTCCAGAACTTTGAGAAGGTGCATTGTTGAATCGGGAAATAATTTTTATTCTAATTCTGTTTATGAAAACTTTGTTGGTAGTTACTTTTTATTTAGTCGACTAGAATTTATAGTGATTCACGCAGTTCTGTTTTCAATAGTGTTTGTTTTGGTTCAAAGTTTTTTGCCAGAAAAGTGTGCTTTCAATCGTGATGCCCAAGTCTACAATACCCTTATCTAGACGTCATAAACGAACTGGACGATCGTTAGCAGTGAAGCGTCAGTTACAAAATCTTCGTAGATCGTAGGTATTTTGCTGAATATTTTGCTTGGATATGCATGCATGTTTATATTTTAAATTAGATCAGAATCGCATTGCACAGGAGATCCAACAGCCCGAAGGAGTACTCGAGGGGTGAGTGACATTGTTTTTTCAATCCAAACTTTGACTTGAATTAGTTTCGATTTGATATCCTTACTTGTTACAGGCAAGAATATGTAATTGATGAAGCATTGGAAATCGAAGATGAAATTTCACAATGGAATGTGAAGCCGATGAATCTTATAGATCAATAACCGATATTATGGAGGGTCGAAGGATTGTGAACCTGGGCCATGTACTCAAAGAGTATGAAAATGTTCTGAATCATAAATATAAATGCATGATGGGAAGAATGAATTTCATGAAAGAATCAATGAAAGGATTAATTTCCTACTTGCATTTTTACTGCGATACATGCAGCAAGCATTATGTTATAACCATATGGAAAATCCCTCCAAGACCTGAATGATGCTGTTGTTTGAGGTAGTTTGAGCGTTGGAATTGGACACATTCATATTCAATTTTGCTGTTTCTCAGGCCATCTATGGAGGTTGGGAAATTCCAGAAAATTATTAAAATTTCTAGACTCTCACATGCATCGAGTAGCTTTGTGCCATGCACATGCCCGGTCAGTGTCAGATTGCTTTCACCAATTTTTCTGAAAACTGTCACTAATCAAGCATGTGCATAACACAATGCTAATCGATGCATGTGAGAGTCTAGTAATAACAAAATGTAAAAATAGCATGAATGGTGATAAAGGGCCTATCCCTTTTAGACCACTTTTGAGTTCGTTGTTGAGAATAACAAAAGTAACAGACGAAATCCACATCGTATCAAAAAACTTTGTGGGTTATTCATTGACGAAAACAATCCATTTCTTGCTGCTTCTCCCGATGGATTAGTAGGAGAAGATGGACTGATCGAAGTGAAATGTTTATATTCCATCAACGGAAAATTGAATGATGAAGAAAATATATCCACTGGGTGTTTTCATATTATTGATAATAATATAAGGTATTGATCATTTGAATCCGATCTTCTAATATTTTTTACTTTCAATAATTATTCTAGGTTGCCATCTCGAAATCCTTATTTTCGAGCTGAAAATAATTTTCTTCGAACCCAAAAACCGCTACATAGGTACCATAGATCTTCCATAGATCGCGACAATATCTCACAAAACTAGTCTGCCAATTTGAATTTTAAAATTTCAACATAAAAAATCACGCCTGAAGACTACAAAATATCGATTTTAATTCGAATCGGTCCATAATCAAAAAACTAGTCAGACACCTTGAAGCCGCCATTTTGAATTCATTGATTTCAACAAAAGATTCATAATTTTGATCACGAAAACCTCCACGTACCAATTATGGATCGAATCAGACCATAATCAAGTCTTGTTCAACTTGAATTGATTATTTTCTACAAAATATTTATAATCTCAAACCCTAAATCAACCCCGAAAACCTCAGAGCAATTATGAATCGAATCGGACCATAATCAAATTCTCGTTCAACTTGAATTGATTATTTTTTACAAAATATTTATAATCTCAAACCCTAAAAAATCCTCATAGCAATTTTGATTCGAAGCGAACCATAATCACAAATCTCGTTCGCATCTTGCATTCATCAATTTTGATAAAAGATTCTTAATCTTCGAATAATTTGCCATTGCCGTGCAAACTTTGAGATTAATACGATATCGAGCAGGTTTGAATCTGCAATGCAATTTGAAAGAACGAGCACGACGGTGAACTGAATTCGGCCCTGTTATGCCTGAGCGTGGCCAAGTTAGAAGTAGGGCGGAGTTTGTATTTATTTCATCAGGCGAACTCGCTCTGCCATCTAGCGATATACGTTCTCGTAACTAAAGGCTAAATACTCTTAATATTGGAATAATCATAATCGGGAATATCAGTTACTGGTGATCAAGGATCAAGGGACAGGAGATACGAATTAACATTCGCTTTGAATTTTTGAAGTTGTAAGCCTCAAGAAAAACCTCTCTCGGCAAGGAATTCCAAAGCTCAGCTGGTCTATCAAAAAAAAGATCCCTGAGCAAGAGAGGTTAGACAGGTCTCCTAGTTCATAACAAAGGGGTGGGAATTCTGTACTCGAGTCATCCGTGTAGAGGACAAGTAATGATACGCTTCTGTACAGAGCATTTTTATGTCTTGCAAGAGGTATAGTGGAGGTTACATTGAAAATGAGTTCGTGCGCATGGGGGCGGGCTCTTCATCACGTTTGGCAGCATGGTACTGAAATCGTTTTATATTGATTAATATTTAGTCACACATTCTTCAACTATACATATTTGAGAACACCGAAATAGCACGTGATGACTCATTTATATGGTTCGAAAATCTGAAGCACCCTGAATTTCAGCGCTGAGTAGGGTACTATGAGACCATTGTCCCGACAGAAAAACAAGATATGTTTTCTATTGAAAAAAATTATATGATATGCTCTCTCGGAAAATGCACAATGCTGTACTTCTGAAACAAATTTCATTCCTGGTGAGATGTGACTTTCATTTAAAATATCTTTATCTCTTCACATTATCGATATCGTGCAAAGGTGCACTATTGGGACACCCCGTGTACCTTTTTCTTTCGAATCTGAATATAATATCACAAATAGTTACAATAACTGGCTACGAGGATAAAGGAAGATATTAAGTAGAACTCATCGAGAAACTCGAAACTGATACGAATGATGCACATAACTTACCTACGCACTTCAACAAATGTTGACCCTTTCAAAACGTGTTGAAGTATAACATTATTTCCTATCTGCATATCCAAACGAAAACCAAAATATATCAGATGAGAAGTAAAAAATGAATTCTGTAGCTGAAATTTTTCTGCGAGCTCGATTTATTCGTTGCTTGCGAGATAATTGAATTGTAGATCGAATATTACAAACAATATTCTGGATGCCATCGATATAGAGTAATATAGACGAAACAAAAGCAGTGGTTTTGCAGATTTTTTATATCGGTTTGTATGATTATTTTATTCGGAAAATGTGTCATTCAAGTAATATAGGAAGAGTACGAAAAAAGTTATACAAAAAATAATTACAATTAGAAGTTCCCATTTTGAATGGATAATGGTTGGTACGATCTTGGCATATTTGTTGATTCCTGTTTAAACTGGAAAAAACATTGTCAATTTTCAGACTCCAAACTTTCTTCAGTCCATTTCATGCTAAGAAATCTCAAACCCATTTTGACACGAGCACAACTAATAAATTTATATTATGCCAAGGTGGAGAGCAGACTCAGCTATGGAGTGTGTCTCTGGTGAGACTCTTCCCAAGCCCAGCAAGTATTCATCTCTCAGGAGAAAATAATAAGATGTATCGCAGGAGTCAAACGCGATCATTCTTGCCGAAATATTTTTAAGTAATTCAATATTCTCACATTGACAGGCTTGTATATATACGAAACTTGTGTTTTCGTCTTCAAAAATAGATCTTCATTTCCATGCGGTGCTGATTTCCACCCATACAATACTCGTAAAAACACCAACCTTCGTCAACCACTTTCCACAATTAATGTTATTTACAAAGCCCCAAGTAGAATTGGTTCAGAGATTTTCAATTTTTTACCTGATACTCTGAAGAGTGTGAAACATGAGAATTCATTCAAAAAACAACTGAAGTCTTTGTTTAGTTTACAAATGCACCTGACCTGATTCACCAAAAGATACTAATGGGACTATAATGTATTGTCAACTTATTTGCCCATGTTGCATTTCCAGATTTCCTCCAACATGTTGAAGCGATGTTCGACTGTTAAATAATATTTTATGTTTTAGAATGGAAACTACTATCCACTCTACTCTTCCTTTATCATTCCATTTTACTTTTCTATGGGGTGATTCAATTACAAAGGATACACAGCAAAGCAGAATTACTGTTGAACATGGTCAATCCAAAAATAAAAACCAACATCTCGCAACATAAAAAAGTTATCGCCAAGCTCAATCCGGTAACGAATCTGAAATATAGTATAGTATTACTCAGGCGCCTCACTCACATTTTGTATCAATATTTGAAAATATGTGAATATGCTTATTGAATATAAAAAGTTGAAGAGTGTGGGATTTTTGTTATCATGGTGTAACTGTTCGAGAAGAATAATTTCCCAAAAACAATTGTACATGAAATATTCGATTATCGTCGTCTTATCTGAAGCTCATATTTTACGTATTGCGTAGAAGTCGACCTGAATTTTCGTTGACCCCGCTGAAAAAATCTTGAGCAATTTTTTACACTCATGCGAGATAAAGGTCTTTAGTGCAACGAAGATTCGGTTTCGGAGTAGGGAAAACAACTGTATTATCAGTAGGAGGAAAACTGTAGAAAAATTTGGAAAAAATTATGACAAAACATTAAAAACGCACTCCATCTTCATGCAGCGCAAGCACGGAATCACCGTTGTGGGCACGATGGGCATGCCTACAATCCTAAAAAAATACCTCACCGTCTATATGACCTTGAAAATATCTGCGCGTTAGTTCTGCAGTAATATGCACACACATAACTTGGATCCCTACATACGTAGATCTTCAATACATACTACTACAAACTGAATGCAAATTTTTAAAAACGCCCAATTGAAGAGGGTTGAAGCGTAAATTCGTAATCTGCACTTCTACGACTCGTAGTCGGCAAGAAAACTGACAAGCTCTACAATTCGGCGGTGGCGGAACACGCACTGAGTGAGGGTGACCACAGGATTCTGTTTGAAAATGCTAAGTTGATTGCCCCCAACCAGGGTTACCATAGCCGACTGGTACGGGAGGCAATAGAGATCCAAAAACATGGAACAATTTCAACAGAAAAGAAGAAGCGTTGAGTCTAAACAGAATTTGGAATCCCATTCTGACGAAATCAAGAATCACTAATGAAATCACGGCAGGTAGTGTGGCAACTAATAATGATGATTATTCCCCAAACCCGACAGGAGTAATTAACACTCCAGACTACCTGTGTCAATATAAATACGCCTTAAGAAACGGAAACGTTTAGTCATCGGAAATGAGTAAGCCTCTGAAGAAGCTAGCCACTCGCGCTAGCGAAACGTCAGGAAGAAATTCCAAAGAACGACGGCCTTCAAGCCCGAAGAAAAGTAGTTATACTAATAACCTCGGCCGCGAAAGCCTTAACCATTTTGTCAAGCTCTACAAACACTGGCAACTCTCCCGGTCAGCGTAGCTACCGCAGAGAGATTGTTTTCTATCATTCGCAGAGTAAACACTTGATTGCATGCCTCAATCGCACTAGTGAAATTATCAGGGGTAGCTCTCGGCAGCTCTCCCAAATATGCACAGAGATCTGGAGCTGGATATCTATGATATAATCAACGTTTTCCGAAGGAGAGACTCAAGCTTGAATTTGAAATTGAAGTAGGATTTAATTTACTTCGATATCCACTAAGTTGTGAAAATGTCATCAAAATTATGTGCAAGCAAACACACATTTACTTTTGTAATTTTCGTGAGCGGGTTGAGCGAACAAATATTTTACTAATTTACTTATTTATTTACTAGTGTTCACCCAACGGCTTTGTCCACGTATACAAAAACTGTACTGAATCTTCGTTCGTCATTTTATTACCATCTGCTTTATAGAAATGCACAGTATCGATCATGAGCGAATTCAGACTTCGACTTGGACTTGGCAAATTTTTGAGGGGCTATAACCAGATTTTTTTCGAGGGCTAAATCAGCGCCTGAAGCAGCGTCAACATAGGGTGCGTTTTAAAGGGTTAAAAGCGGGTTTTTCTTCCTACGGCATATTCTCCCATCAGATTTTCACTACGAGATATATAGCCCATCGTCGAAAACTTGTTTTTGTGACATCAGTGGAGGGGAAGACATTCGCCGTAGGAAGAATAAAAAACTTTTGAAGAGTATGACAATGAATCGAGTAGCAACAATAAATTTCAAGCAATGCCCAAAGATGGCCACCTCTCTTTATTTCGCCATTTTTCCTGTCCAATTTCACCGACACTCACTTAGCGAATCACAATATAAATCGACACGATACGATGTAATCGTAGGGTATTCAATATATGTCAAAATAACCTCATTTTCTTCAACATACTGCACATACAGTAACATTACATGATTGATCACTGAGCGAAACAATTGACAACAGCCATTTTGGCAGAGCCAAAAACACCTATTCAGTATAATTCTATATCAATTATCGATTTTAACAATATCCAAGCTTTTTTTATTAGCATAGTTTGCTAAAAATGTTTTCGAGTCGTCTCAAATGTCAAGCTGTCACAGTCACAACTCCAAATTTTCACCACAGCCAGAGTTAAGGTAACTATTTGACAACTTTCGAAGGGTAAAAGGAAAAAATCTATTCCCAGGAAAGGATATATAATTCTGAAATTGATTACTTGTTCTTTGTTAGTTGAATGTGCGTTTATTATGACAAGTCATGTGAAGAAGTTGTGAGATTGAAGTGGATGATTGTTAACTGTTGATCTATGAAATTCAGATATCATGTTTTATATTTTCTGTTAATGTCGATGTTTATCATTGTTATTCATTCTGAAATGTGATGCGCTCAAAAACATCGCGATCTAAAAATTAGGAAGTATTAATATATCAGAAACTCATCAACGAATTTCGAAATTTTTTTCGCGTAGATTGCGAATATACATATTCCGAGGAATCATTCCTTGCATTACCTAACTCAAACTTTCATTATGTAAATATTTTTTCGTAATCTACAGTTTTTTGTAAGTATCGTTATGAAGAAATAGTAGACAAGGCTCTCAATAAATAAGCACAAGCGCCGGTGAAACAGCCGGCCGGTTAAATCGCCGGTCGTGTGCTAGAGGCCTAACGATTTGGCAGGTGCAAAAAAATCACTCTAACGTAACGTTTGTTAGCGCCTGACATGCATTTTACAAAAATTGTAACTACCGTATAGTTTTGTTCACATAGAACAATAAAGAAAATATCCTCCATCTACAATGAAATTTGCTTTTGAACGATGTTCGGTTTTTGCATAACACCCTCAGTTGAGCAAGACAGCAGGAAGGGTTTTCCACAATCCGTTTGCCAACCACATATATCTCCTTAGTTTTCTTACACGTTTCGTATAATACTATCACTTAAGTTCACCGTCAATTATTGTCTTGTGAACATACCATCTACTAACTGAAACAATAAATATGCAGCTGGCCCCTGTTCTTGGCTCTGTTACTGGCTAATGAGCCAGAAACAAGTGTCTGCGCTTGCACCCATTACCTGAATGATTTGGCTACTAATTCTTCATAACGATACTTAAGAAAAAACTGTGATTTCGAAAAATGTAAATACAAAAAATGTTCAATTTACTTGGTTATTTCAAGAAATGATTGCATAATCGTATTCTACGCAAAAAGTTACAACAAATTAGAAAAACAATCATCAAAATCCATTGATTAGTTTCCGAGATACAAATACTTTAATAATATGGAGATCATGATGCTCTTGAGCACATCACATTTCAGAATGGTTCCTCCACTAATTAGAACAATTGGCATTCGATCAACATCGAACCCTCACCGATGATTATGTTGAAATGCTATAAATTTTCTGTACCAAAAGTACGACTCTTTATCTTTGAACTGATGCTTATACATTTTCTGAACTGCTATGAGTGAAGCAGCTACCAATTGGAAAAAAAAACATCACAGATGAACTTAGAACAATCTTTATTCTCGGCAGTAGAATTTTCAGTTTTTCAACTAAACTGAAATCATCATTCTACGTTCAAAATCACCAGAAATAATCCATTTGTTGTTAAAGTAAAAATCAGAGTACTTTCGTGAAAGCAATTCTTCCACAAGGTACCCGTAGAATTATTCTATAATTGTTATTGTACGTATAATTATGTTGCAATAAAATTATGTTTTTAATGAACATTTACAATCAGACAAAAACTTATTTCATGAATCGATATTAAAAAAAATCGGCGGGAGTTGACGTCTTTACAAAAAATATACTCCAGAAAACTTTCAGATCATGCAAAAATGTACGAGTCCTATGGATATAAATTTTTAACATCACTTTCGAAAAAATCAGTTTTGTGGTTGTTACTTGCCAATCCAACGCTCTACTAAAACTCTCTACACTTTGACTCCTGCACTTAGCAATACCAAAGCTCTCTCTACTAGAAACTCTGGTTTACTCCCTCTTTTAAAACCCCGAATCTATTCATACTTGCGTACGCCTATGGAGAATCTTCCAGAGAGGCCTCGATGAGATGTTTCGAATTTTCTACGCGTATCGGAACTTCTTGGAACGTTACATTGTTTCTTCGACTCCTCTTATTATTTTGCGTTTACGAGCGACAGGGCCGGCGCTAGGAAATTTTGTAGCATTATTCCCCTCCCCCAATATCTCATTATGCCCATTGTAACGCTTGAGTCCTTCTAGGTGAACGATCTTCATTTTTGCTCTGGGGCTACGTTGTATCCTCACATCATTCATCCTACGATGAGGGTTGTACAGTCACACCCGATCTCCTTCTTCGAATCCGCCAGTATTTGCCTTCCGATAGTGCCGCGCCTTCCTCCTGTCAATACGCACTAGCACCTCTTGTGGTTTAGTGAATGGAACTCTTATTGATTGCTGCCAAATCGGTTGGACTTGGCCAACATTGACTTTTTGTTTGACCAAGTCAGCCCTTCCCGTTGTTTTCAACTCGGAGATGTCACTTTTGCTAGTAATACGACTCCTGGCGGCTCTTACAGGGATGGCTTGTTTTGTCTTCACCGTTCTAGTGCATAAATCGAATTCTTGGTGGATTCATCCGATGGCCGGACGCTGCATTTTAGCACGAACTACTCTCTTCGATAGTACAGGAATTCTTGCAGTTTTTGATAGTTTCGCAGGAAACTCCCTCTGTCCTGGAGTGGTAGGGACAAATTCTTCTCCTCCAAACTTCACAATCTTCTTTTAGTTGTTTAATGAAAACCTATAGTCACTGATCAAACTTTGAGTCTTGAGGTGTTGAAGGCCGCCTACACTTCTAACTAACGTACCAATGCATCGCCACTCCTTTTGAAATTCATCAGTCGCAGAGTTCTTTGAATTTCCGGGTCTCTCAGTCCATCTAAAAATATCTGCACTGATAGCCGCTCTTTGAAATCTATCGATGCTTCTGGGTAAGCCAGCTGGATAAGGCGTCTCACATCTGCTACAAATTCTTGCAGACTCTCTCCGGATTTTTGTGTGCGAGTTTTTATATGAGCCCGGAACAGCTGTTGTCGGTGTTGATCGCCATACCGCAACTCTAATGCGGAAATCAGGTCCTTGTATTCCATTTTGCTGTTTGATGGGTATGGGATGCAATATACCCAAAGCTGGCCCTCTCAAAGCTACTATAAGTGCCGTAGCTTTTTCTTCTTCGCCCCATCCATTAGTCTCTGCGGCAGCCTCAAATTGTCGGCGATACATGGACCACAACGACTGTCTGTCAAAAGTCGGTGGTTTTACGGAAATTGCTAATGTGGCAACTCTGTATCAGCGATCCTGGTTCTTGAGAAGAGCTATCTGCCTTTCTAGTCTTTTCACCTCCTCTCGCATCGTTTCCACTTTCTCTTAAATTGCTCAGCTGAACTATCCAACACTCTGTACTAAAACTCTCTACACTTCGACTTCTGCACTTAACAATACCAAAGCTCTCTCTACTAGAAACTCTGGTTTAATCTCTCTTCAAACCCCGAATCGTCTCCGTATTTATAGTCCCTATGGAGAATCTTCGATAGAGGCCTCGATGATGTGTATCGAATTTTCTACGCCAATGGGGATTTCTTAGAACGTTACATTGTTTATTCGACCCCTCATATTATTTTCCGATTACGAGCGTTAGGGAGGTTGCTAGGAGATTTCGCAACAATATTCAAGATTTTTCTGCATTCTGTTGATACCTTCTGCTCTCAAGATAACCTGATAATACGGTTTGTTATCATTTCTACATGGAAGTGTAGTAAAGTTTTAAGTTTTGTAATAATCATAAATTGATATCAATTTCGTTTTTTGGGTTTTCAAGAATCTAAGAAATTCGGTGCAATGAAATAGGTGAACATATACTGAATCGTGATAGTTTGAACACCGATCACCGATTTATTGATTTTTTATGGCTATTTTCTATAATTTTTTTTTTTTGTAAAAAGAAATGTTCATTTACTTATATATTTGTTGATTAAATAGAAGAACAAACAGGTATAGACTACCCAAGGCGGTATCCACGAATACATGAGACATACAGATAGAATGGATATTCTAGGAAATCTTATTACTAATTATAATCTTATAATCTAAGGAATACATTTCAATTTTGTTTTGAAGGGATCAATTGAATTATCGAAAATGTCAATGGTAAAATATCCACTGTTGTAAGTTTGAATAATTTTATTGATCCGGGAGGTTACTTCTGTGAGTTATTCAAATGTCAGATTGTTTCTCAGGTGAGATATGTTGATACGATATAAAAGAGTGAATTCGTCATGGAAGAATATACCTGCTTCATAAATAATATTTTCTATTTTATAGTGATTGGTATATTTGGAATAGGTTGATGAAGTGAAGAAACTAATGGGAAGTATTAAAATTTTCGTTGTCATCTTCATCTGAAAAGAAAGGTTTCAGTATGTTTTCATTGTACTTGGCTATTTTATTCTGTTTTATCCCTACTTCTACAGTTCCATTATTTATTCTCATTATGTTATAATTCTTATATCTCATAATTCGAGGATAATTTTTTACTCAAACCGGGTTTTGTCACTTTTATTGAGTTTAGTAACTAAATCCTACAATTTATTTATTTATTATCAAAAACACTACAATCATAGTTTTTTGACTTCTCTTTGGATATATTTATGGAAAAGAAAAAAAACTCAAACTTTTGTATTTCTCTCGAAAATGTTGAGGTTAAGTTGGACCGGGACATCTGCAAATCTATAAAGGTTCTTCATTTCTCCATGACCTTCTTTTTTCTACATTGCATTTTTCAATGGTCCATTATTGTTTTTTTACCACCTCCAATGATCAAATATTAGATAATAAATTTAATCGGATTATCGTTTGAAACATCTTTGGCGACCATAAGTCAAAGTTTATATTGACTTCAACCTAGCATTAAAAATATTGGAATTATTTTCAGTTAGCATTGGATATTGAAATTTGATATAGATAGATAGATACTTTATTGATGTTTTACAAGATTCGTACACAAGTCAGGTACAGGCTAGCATATCAACTAGAATTTCAAACAATTTAAAAATACACAAATATATAAACATCAAAAAAACTTTATTAATATCAAACAAGATAGTCTGAAATATCACCAAAATTGTTTTTATATCATGTGTTTATCACAAGTGGAATTACCAACAGGCCTTACCATGTCATGAATAAATAACTAATTATGGAATATATGAATATGAAACACAAAAAACTCTCAAAGTTTCCTTTACAATTCTCACTAACAACTTGTGAAGAAATAGCCAGAGAGATAAATCTTTCAGATTGATTCATTGACCCATGTTATGGGATAAGGCAGGGGGTAACTTTAGTAAACCTTTCAAAATTCGTGAATGTCAAAAATAAAGCTTAACGAATGATATATAAAATGTTGGTTATCGTGATTCTTGCAGAATTCTTGTAATGAATATGAAAGTCATGCCAACATATTTATATTTATGAGAAAGGTTACGAATCTCTTGTACGAATTCATAGGAATATTCCAAAATATCAAATTCATTTCAAGTTTCATGAGTATAACAACAAGGAACAATCTTCATCTAGCAGGGTGGTTCAGGCTCACTACATTAGCAAGTGATTATCTTCAAATAAACATGTGCAATAACTTCCAAATGAGGTCAAGCATATAAGTCAGAAAAACTCAAGAAAATAATAAATATAATTATCAGTAACACCTATTTTCTTTACGAATAACAAATGAATTACTGCAATGATGAGTTGTCAAGAAGAGAAGTTTTCTTACCAGTTTTACTGGTTTCTCAATCATTTCATATTTATCTTATATTCTCTGTTTTTTATTTCTTATCATTTCTCTGATATACTTGTTTTCGTTCGTATTTGCATGTAATGTCACTAACTCGAAAGTGAAATTAACTCTTGTACCCTTCTCATGATTCAATATGTCATACTGGAGTTGATAGAGTATAGAATGATTGATTGACAAGACTACAGAGTGAGTATAAAAATACTTAGCTCTGTTGACGTTTCGGAAAACAAATCTGTTTGCCTTTTCAAAATTATTCACAAATTAATGGAAACAGATTTTTTTTTTCAGAAGTGTCAACAAAGCAAAAGCAAGTTTATATTTATATATATATATATACAGGACCTGTCGGAGGAATATCTGTCCGTACCGTCTGAAGTCTTTGCTTTGTCTAGCTCAGTTATTTCGTAATGGGGGTAATTGGCCAGGACGGTATGGACAGATAGTCGGCTGACAGTTCTTGAAAATAATTTCAAAATGGAGTTATTGTGCAAGTCTCAAAAATGTATACCTATTTTTGATTTATAAACAGTCTTATAAGAGGAATTTGAACTGTTTTTTTTTCATTTGATCATGTTACTAAATTAAAAAATAACTTACTGTGTGATTTGATAGTTTATTTCCTTCATCTTTTCCATCATAACAGTTTTCTGTGAACAATTCTTCATGTTCTCCTCTGTGTTCCATAATATTAAAACACAAATGGTGAAATGCGATATCAAAATTAAAAACCTGGCAGGAATCAAACCTGATCTGTTATACATAATCTGATGAACAGTCCCCTGAAAATTTTCAATAATCACTTTCAAAAGCTCTCTAATATCGCCGTCCAGAAGTATTTTATTACTGTTCTATAAGTCCAATAATGCATGCATGCAATTCATAATTGGCATTTTATTATTCTTGGCTTGAAATCATAAAGAGGGATATTTTGTGCTCGGCATTTGAACAAAACATGAACTTTTCGAACATTACCGCGTCCAGCGAAAAGCGATAGCATTAGTCAACACAAAAGTTAGGTTAGTTCGGTTCTTCTTCTTTTTGGTTTGGCCAAAGGTTTGGCACTGCTCGTATGAACAATTTGCCAGCTTTCGGTGATTGTGGAGTGGATAATCAACCTGCCTCCATGCACTTAGGTTGTGGTTTACTTTCTGTAATTCTGTGAGATTTTCCAATGTAATACATGAAATAAAGTATGTGGTTAGTGAAATAAACATGGCCGTAAAAAAATGGAGGTGACAATGGACAGAAAGCACAACACAGGATAAAACTCTTCTCGCTTCGGGGCAACGACGGAGCTGCACACACACCAGAAATATTGCCTCTGTTTGGTAGCACTTAAGATACTGGCCACGTTTACACCGTCGCTTGGTAAGCTGACTAATGACTTTATTTTGACCAAATCGTCTTGGTCATCTTGGTGTAAACAGTACACTTAGTCAGGTGACCAGCTTGGTTTGGTACCCAAAATTGTTGCGTACCAGACCAAAATAGTTAAGTGACCAAGATGGTGTAAACACCTACGGCCTTGACTATCCGCAAGTTGCAAAATTTGGTTTGAATCTTTGGTAAGCATAAGTCCGAGCTCTGTGTATTTCGTTGTTCTATCTGATGTACTACAATTCCCCTTACTCTCAAATCCATTTTTCTATATATTTTTGCTATATATCAACTCAATACAACCACATATATCAAATCCAAATCTAATGTTTATTATTTCTGATTCTAATCCATGAATTATTTGATGTTTTCATGTCAAAAAATATGAGTTACAGCAGAGTTGCAAACCTGTTTATACTCCTGTCATATGTTCTTTGGTATGCTTACCAAATGAGAACTATACTGTTTACTAATTGAAGATGGTGTAAACAGGCAGTAACTTATTGACTTGGTCTGAATTTGGTTTGGTCAACTTGGTCAGAATACCAAATTAGCGCACGGTGTAAACGTGGCCAATAAAACAATCTGAAGAATCAAATCGTTATTATATGTCGAGTCTGGGACTTGTTTTTTGACAGACTTCGTTTTGGTAACGCATAAGGCTGGATTCAGACAGATACGAAATCCGATAGTACGACGATCCGATAGCTTCGAATATCGGATCTGTCTGAATCCAGCCTAAGCTATTGCCAAGGTGCAGCCAATCGAATCTGTCTTACCTTAGTGAAAGCGTATTCGCTGAATTACGAATGTGGTCCAAAATACTCCAAAATTGGACCCCTGTTATGATTGATAAATTTCGTGAGAGTTAGGTTGGTTGGTTATGGTGGTAGTTGATGGTCCCTGCCCAGAACACTACCTCATATACACCTACAGGGTTGCGTTTGAAACTACACACGGCGCGCCCTGGCGTTTGAAAATCGTTCGAGAACTCGGGGTGAAACATGACGTCACACCCTAGAATCTTGGTTGTAGTCGTTCAGAGATATATTCCGGGAAAAAACTTTTCATCCTTTCTGAAAGCAGGGTGTTTGGACGTGTATGTTGTTATAACACCCCATAATGTTCAAAGAACACCGCGCGAGTCAAGGGGATACGAATTAACATTGACTTTGAATTTTTTAAGATATAAGTCTCAGGAAAAACCTTCCTCGGTAAGGAGTTCAAAAGTTCAGCTAATCTATTGAAAAGAGATCCCTGAGCGAGAGGTTCGACAGGGCTCCAGAGTTCCCCACAAAGAGGTAGGAATTCTCTGATGACAGTCATCGGAGTCTTACTCAAGATGTATGAGCCTTTGAAGAAGCTAGCCTCTCGCGCCAGCGAAACGTTAGGAAGAAATTCCAAAAAACGACGGCCCTCCAACCCGAACCATAGTAGGGATAATTTCACATTGTTGAAATGCAGTTGAAAAATGAAAGCAAACTATTTTCACAGTAATGTTCAACTTGAATCCAAAAACCAGTTTCGAGTTAAGAACAAGAATCAGTGAGTTTTTGCCGAATATTAATCAAATAGGTATAAATGCACACTGAACAAAAGGGTTTTGATGACACATTGGAAAATGTATGGACTTCCACAGTTCTGCCCAGGACAAGGAGAAACCCGTAGTTTTCAGCTTGAATAAGTTATATCATCATTAAAAACACTTTTTTTTAAAATAATATTGTTACAATATTTCCTTAAGTTCGTTTATCAGAACTTCAAACAACACCAAACTACTTTTATTACATTTCTTTATCACAATACAATAATGACTGAAACTGCTCAGCTCAACTATCCAACGCTCTGTACGAAAACTCTGCCGTGTCCGAATTGTATCCATGTTGAGAATCTTCCGGACTCATCTCGATGATGTGTATCGACTTTTCTAGCCTTGAATTCTTGGAAGACTACATACTTTCTTCGACTCTTTATATTATTTTGCGTTTATCAAGCGACAGATCCTCTCAATTTTGATCGTCCCGATCAAACAATACGTCATTATCCCCATTGTAACGTTTGAGTCTTTCTAGGTGAACGACCTTCATTTTTGCTCTGGGGCTGCGTGGAATCCTGTACACCACGTCATTTATTCTCTTCACTATCGTATAGGGTGTTTCCCAGGATGATGTTAATTTGGGAAAAATGCATATTCTACGACGAAGGTTGTGCAGCCACCGACACCTTCTTTGAATCCACCAGTATTTGCCGTGAGATCGTATCGAGCCTTCATCTTGTCACTATTGATCTTCAAACTTCTTATCACAATTTCGTGGATCCTTATCAAGCTGTTTCTCAGTTCTTCTGTATAATCATGCACCTCTTTTCCCTCAGTACTTGGTGATCCGAAGACAAAATTAGAGGGCAAACGAAGATCTCTCACGAAGATGTTACTGGCCCAGTGAGCTTCAGGGAATTGTGCACAGCTGCCCGGTAGGCCAAGAATACTTGATGTTGTCGATCCCAGTCTTTTTTATTTTCTTCTACTATTTTACAAAGATGTTCTTCCATAGTCCTGTTGAACCTCTCGACCCTGTCATCAGACTGAGGGTGGAGAGCAGTTGCTATGGTCTTGCCAATTCCCACCAATTCACAAACTTTCCTGAATAAATTCAATTCGAAATTTCCTCTTTGATCGGCATGCAGCTCCATTGGCACTCCAACCCTTGCATGTTGTCCACCAGGGCTCTTGCTTATGCAAGGCATAAGCTTCAACCATTTACTGAAATAATGCATGGCAACGAGGAAGTATTTGCTGCCATCATTCGTCATCGGAAACGGTCCAGCTACATCGCTGGCGATTCGTTCGAAGGCAGTACCAACATTGTATTTTTTCAACTCGCCTCTTGATCTTGTCTCAGAACCTTAGCTTGTTGCGCATTTTGGCCATCTTACACTGTACCAGTGCCGGATTTACATATTTCACGAGTGTAGTCCACTTTATTTTCGCCGCCCCATATACCTTTCTGAAATAATAATTTTTCATGTAGTAAGAATGGAGTAAATGAAAAGAATGAATTAGTTATCGAGAAAGGGCATTTGACAAACAAGAAATTCAATTTTTACGGGAACTTGCTCGACTGGCACGATTTTTTCCTCTAAAATTAGGTGAGCTTCCTCTGAAATCGGCCGCCCCCTAGGACGCCGCCCCTACGCCGCGGCCTATAATGGCCTATTGACAATTCCAGGACTTCATTGCACTGAAAAAGTAATGATAATACGATTGACTGATCCTGGTACTGGGTACAGAGTATATTGAGAGAATGTAAAATCGTTTTATAATGTCAAATATGGAGAACCGTCATTAAATAATTCAAAATCCATTCAAGTAAATACATGAATTGAAAGATGTTTCAAACTCAACTTCAATATTTTAGAACAAAAACACCCAGTATTCAGAATTCCATCTTTAATTATCCAAGTTCATAGACATCAAATTGATACGATTACAGGATATGGGAATATAAAACAATCTCGAAATTCGCAAACTTGCACGGATGCGCGCTAGGCATTTCACCTTAGTACGGTGACCGGAGCAAAGTTGCAACCTCAGCAGATGAATCTTTATAAATATTGAGGGAGGTCAAGATTCAGTATCCATTATTCAGAAATTAGTCAGTATTCATTGATCACTCTTCAGAGACGGTCTCAAGAGCATTTTTCCGGAATGCACATCTCCTTCTCAACGATCCTGCTAGGAAGCAGTATAATGTAAGTTTTAGTGTTTCTTTATATTTTTTCAACTAATTCATGTTCAAAGTATTTTTCTTCATATTTTTTGTAATAAACATTCAATTGAGTTTTGAAATGAGTCGTTTTCATTATTTTGGATGAATGACAGTTGGGTGAAACAGCAAAAAAAATCCTCTCGTAATAAGCCAAGCGAGTACTGAGTTGCGACATATGGTGGAGGCGCCGTTCTCGTTCTCAGAGGCTTCATTCTCCACAATGGGCCTGTGACAATTTTTTTTTTAGAAAGTTAACATGTTAAGTGAAATCGAGTTGAAAGTTTTTTTTTTCTCCTTAACTTTTATACAACTTATGGTGGAAGTTTGCTGGTCTTCTTTATGATGATAAGTAAATTTAATAGCTGTTTCATCTTGCAAAATCACAATTTTTTTTTCTCTTTTTCAATTCATCCAAATAAATGAATTAGTTTATTTTTTGTTCCATAATATACTTTGAACAGAGGATAAGTTGGTTTTTGTTTTTCAAGTGCAATTGTTTTTAAAACGTTTATGTTGAACAGGTCATTTTTATAATATTTCATTCTTAACCTATTATTTAAATGGTCAAATTCCCATATTTTTTCTCCTGTTTCTCAAATTATGAGTGATATACTTTCTAATATCTGTTCATCAGCTTAGAAGTGTATTACTGTGGTTGAATAATCATAAAGAATATCTGTTCATTCAGCTTCTTGTGATTACCAACGAAATAAATTGAGAATTTTTCCCCTCTGTAACTTTGGAAAATATGAGCGGTACATATTCCAATATCTGTTTCATCAGCTTGGAACTGTACTGTTGAGATTGGCTAAACGTATGGAATATCTGTTCATCCAGCTCCCTACGATTACCAATTAATCATTTCCGAATTTTACTTCCCTGTGTCGACTTTTTGGAATATAAATGATACACCCACCAATATCTGTTATATCAGCTTGGGAATGTGTATCATAAAGATTGCCTAATTACGACGAATATCTGTTCATCAGCTCGTTTTAGTTAGCAATTATGTATATTCAAATAGTCAAACTCCTATATCATTTTTTCCCAATTATTTTCTTATGTATTCTCCAATTAATCGGTTCTACTCAGTGACGTTTTGTTGAACTATTATCAAGAAAAATTTCGACAAAAATATGCTGAAAATTCATCTATAAAAAACTCAAACTATACCTATCTGCTTATAACAATGAAATTGTTTTTCATTATAATACCATATTTTCAGAATGAATGGAGGGTTTTTGAAATATTCTTATATATTATTAATGAAATTTTCAATCTATGTGCTATTATTCTCGTTCATTCAATATTTGATGAAATATTTCTGCCAACTGACTATTCCTTTTCTGTAAACATTTTTTTTTTCGATCCCGCTCAACGATAATCGTTTTTTGAGACTTTTTCTTTCTCTCATGACATTAAAAGTTCAATCGATCGGGAGAACACTGATTTTGTTTTCCATTCAAAGAAATGGATAATTTGCTGTTGACTGAATGCTATTTTTTGGAAGAGTTCCACTATTGGTTTTCTACCTATTATTCCAGTTGAATTTAGTTAATCAATAGCTCGGTAGAATATTGATATCAATACGATTATTTTTTTAATATTTCATTTCATCATGTTGGATGAAATCAAATAAGTAACTTAACCACACAAAAAATTATCTTTGTTTCTTTTTTTCTATTATTCAATTCAAATCTTGAACATGCATTCAATTATTTTGATACCTAGAAAACAAAAAGCAGTGCAAACGAAACAAGTGATTGAATTTGAGGTTATGATATAAGGAAAAGACAATATTTGCTCAGACAATGTATTCAGTAATAGATAGGGCTGAAAATATTTGCCGACAATGGACATTCTCTTTCATTCTTCAACTCATTTCAATCGATTTTTTCTCACACGCTGGTAAGGTTCTAGTAGAAAGCACTTTTTTGTTGGAACGTTAAATTTTTTTTTCAATATTGATAGGTAGTTTCAATATTCATTAAGCTCTTTCGTCATAACAAAAATAATTCAATACAAAAACTTGAAAATAATGTATCTCATAGTTATGCAGTAACTTTTTTCACCAAAGTTATCTCATAAAAAAAAAGTTGCTTATGATTATTACTTGTACCTTCTCAAGTTGATGTGGATTTATAGAATATATGCTTCATTATGCATACGGAAGTATGATTCGTTTCATTCGAATAAATGTTAATGGTCTCGAAAATGATTCATTCCCCAAACAGTGGTTCATGATCGAACCCAGAATGAGAAAAAAAAAGAAGTAATGTAGTCATAGGAGAAGTTTTCAAGAGTAGTGGGTAGTATACAGTATAATCTTCTCGGTAATATGCTTGTTACATAGTGCAACTTTATTAACAAATATGCACAAGATAAGACAAATAACTAAGTAAAAATAATGCCTTTCTTCAAAATTGCGATTGAGACTAGACGTTTCTTAGTCGAAAAGCTTTCGTATGATTTTTAAAGTAAGTTCAATCAGATTAATATATCAAAAAAGTTGTGAAATGCTATCTTTTGGCGTTTCTCTAGTTTCTGTCGAGTATCCAGTGAACGACATACCTATTATGTTGATGAAAGCAAAATTTTGAGCATGACGTGATGGTCAATTCTATCATTTCTTGATTTTGTCGTACTTCAACTTGAATGGTGTTGGGCAAGGTTAGCTATCTGGCAGCTGGTCTTCGAGACACTGAATATGAACAATGAAGATAAACAATTTAATTTTTACCCTGATAGTGATTCAGATAATGAATTTTCAATGATTCCCAATTATGATTTAGTAATTTATTTCTGAAAAAGTAATGAGAAATTCGGAATTGATTTCCCCTCGAATCCTGATTGTAATTTTTTTTCCTCAAATATTCCTTATTGATTGATAAGTGTTAATGAAAAATATTAATGATTATGTTGCAAAATAAATATAATGCAAAAATTACTCAGGCGTCATTTGTAGTTGAAAAACGCTGTAAATTGAAATTTGGAGATTTGAGAAGGCTGAACATTCTAACCTCCTGGAATTGGCAAGACAAAGACTCACCCTTATGTTTTGTTGATCAGGAAGGTGAAAGGGAAGCCTAAAGGGGTGCCTAAAAATCTCAAATCGAAATTTGACGATTTATCGTTGAGGAGTAAAAATATTCATGTATGGCAATTTAGCGTTAACAACTTTGTCTTTAATTCTTCAATGATTAACATTTTCGTCTGATTGAACGTGTGCAACTGAAGTATTAAAAGTGACTAATTATTGGAACATTTGACTTCCTATGAATAATGATGTATAATGATGAAATGAGGATTATAATATGATAATAGGAGAATAATGAAAATATATGTTGGACAATATAGGAGAAATAATTGTCCAGTTGGTAACAAGAAAGTTACCGTGTCACAAGGGAATTATGGAAGATGATCCAAAACGGATTGAATAATGGCCTGTGAATGATAATGTGTTGTACTAGTAAGGTATGTGTGGGAAACTTGGAAGAATTACCTCAAGCCTGGGTTGAAAGTTTTCCTATGCGGATACTTTATGATATGATATATGATGATAATGAATAATGAGTTTATGAGATGAAAATATGAGTTATGTGATGATTATTATGATGAGTAGATATGATGATTACGTTGATATTAATGGGGAGTCGAAGAATCACTTTTATTCATACAGTTGCACAACTTTTCTTCAAAGAATACATTTTTGATGAGGTAGTGTAAGCCATGCAATTCAAAAAACATTTCATTACAGTGATAAAATCAAGCATATTTATGGACAAAAATGGGAACTGAACGCTTACTTTTTATCCACATTTATAATACTTTTGCTTTCATTTTGTGTGGAAAGGAATAGTAAATGGCATCTCAGGCAGACAGAATAGCATACAGACAGTAAACTGTGTGAATAAAGAAGCATATATATTTATTAAAAAAGTGAGAATTGATTATGTATTGAAGAAGTATCATTTATATAGGTTCATTATGCACACGAGATAAATGAAACCGCTGCCTGTGGAGGACGCTCCATAAACAGCATATCATTTGTGATTTTTTGTTAAGGTGTGTAAAATGCGCTATGAAACGTTCCATAGATGATAATGAGGAATAATGATGATAATAATATGAATTTTATGAAAGGCATGAAATGCAAATGCAAATATATAAAAAGTGAAAGTAAATGATTATAATAATGATATATGCAAAATCTGAGAGATGCAATTTACATGTCGTTTCTAAGAAATATTGCGCAGATTTAATTCAATATTCGTCGTTGGTACTAGCCAGGAAAGTAGTTGTTTTCGATAGATATTTCAAATGACATTTTCCTTTTTTTTCCAATTCCCCTTTTATTCAATAAAATCATATGAGGTGACACTTGAAGGCAGGTGACAAATGGTGTAAAGAATCAGTAGAATTGCAAAAAAGAAATGAATAGAAATATTGGGCCTGTCATAAGGAACCAATGAGCTGTGAAAGCTTATTTGAACATAAATCAAAAAGTTTGCTCTAAAGTCAAAAAAGAAAGTTTGTAAGTGATCTACTATTTTCTGTCGAATAAATTTCGATGTATGGTATGTGAACCCTACCAGTTAGATCATAGTGTCATTTTTTATATACGATTGTTAACCATACATTGCAGCAGTTATATTTTTTTATTCTCATTATAAAATATTATCATTAGTAACATTACCTAGCTATAAGAATATAAAATTATCATGAAAGAACGTACTGCCTTTGTTTCTCTCTTGTTTCATGCAATCGAGACACCACCACATCCCAAGGCACAACGAGCAGTCACAACTCCATCAACCTGTTGCGGTTTCCCAATCCGAAGTACATCCAGCAGACTACCAGAAACAGCTTGAGGACCTACGGAAACATGAAGTTCAATCATCATGGCTCAAAGGAATGGACTTTTGGAATATTGCAGTCACTGTCACTAGTGCAATATTCAACCAGAAACACATACTTACGTTAATGGATTAGCAGTTTTTTTGAGTAGCTGGTAAAAGGTCCATGTGTGAGGAAGTGGGCAGACAATACGAGGTCAATTGAGTACGAGGAGAATACAATTCTCAGGAAGCCTACAGAGGAAATATTTCACAAAAATTTTTGGAAAAACACAATTTTCATAAATGCTGACACAGCCAAACTCACCAGTTCACAGAAGATGATGTCTGAAATATCCCAAAGAACTGGAAGAAGTGAATCTCTATAATCCAGGGCCTCCAACAACTCAATTACACTATTACACCACAAACACAAATATATAAAAGTGTAAAACCAAATATATTTCAACGAAGGAAAAATGCCGCTAAATATTCACCTACTCATCAAATTCAAATTACTCGATCTCGATGAGGATGAGAGGTGTACGTCATATGTCATGTCAAGTGTAAACTCTTCTTCTCTATAATCCGAATTGAGAACAGACATGGAAAAGAATGACAGATTCATCCCACAGAAACCATAATAATGTTCTGTGTGTGAATTCGAGAAAACGCAAAGCAACACGTAACACGTAATTATAGTCCAGACCACTACTACGTTGCCGATGTTACCATCCAGCTGAGTAGAGGTAGCTGAGCAGCCGTCAACCAGAGCAAGATGCGAACTTCGAACGAACCAATACATGGAGTGCTGTGCGGAACGATGGATGGGAGTGACTCGAGGACAAAGTTCAGTGCCGGACTATGACAATATTAGTGTGGGAACTCATAGTTGCAAAATGAATTGGACAGTATAGTTTTTCTTAATTTTATGGAGCACGTAATTTGTAATTGATGTTCATTGTTACATTTCATACCATTTGTTGTTCTTATCTGAAAACATTATTTTTATTAAGTATTAAGTTTTATTCGAATTCACATTTCAATTTCGATCTTTGCGTTAATTTTTTTTTTAATGTTACCAACTAGGAAGCTGGGGGCCAGCTTCATCGTGGAGGGGAGATGTGTCAAATATGGAGAACCGTCATTAAATAATTCAAAATCCATTCAAGTAAATACATGAATTGAAAGATGTTTCAACCTCAACTTCAATATTTTAGAACAAAAACACCCAGTATTCAGAATTCCATCTTTAATTATCCAAGTTCATAGACATCAAATTGATACGATTACAGGATATGGGAATATAAAACAATCTCGAAATTCGCAAACTTGCACGGATGCGCGCTAGGCATTTCACCTTAGTACGGTGACCGGAGCAAAGTTGCAACCTCAGCAGATGAATCTTTATAAATATTGAGGGAGGTCAAGATTCAGTATCCATTATTCAGAAATTAGTCAGTATTCATTGATCACTCTTCAGAGACGGTCTCAAGAGCATTTTTCCGGAATGCACATCTCCTTCTCAACGATCCTGCTAGGAAGCAGTATAATGTAAGTTTTAGTGTTTCTTTATATTTTTTCAACTAATTCATGTTCAAAGTATTTTTCTTCATATTTTTTGTAATAAACATTCAATTGAGTTTTGAAATGAGTCGTTTTCATTATTTTGGATGAATGACAGTTGGGTGAAACAGCAAAAAAAATCCTCTCGTAATAAGCCAAGCGAGTACTGAGTTGCGACAATAACATATACACCGGAGGGACGAATTCCAAAAAAAAATTGTGTGAAGATATCTATATTACAAAGTACGAAAAAGTTATTGAACATGATTACGTAATGACGGAATGAGGTGAATTTTGGCGCAGATCTAAACAGAGATCGGACTTGTGGGAAAAATCTCCTTTAGAAGATGAGAAAAATCGTAGCAAGGATTTGGCTGCCTGTAGTTTGGATCCAAGGTCAAAACGTATGAGAGAGCTTTTGGATTCAAGGTCAAACCGTATGAGAGAGCTTTTGGATTCGAAGTTAAAACGTATGAGAGAGCTTTGGATTCAAGGTGCACACGTTTCAGATATCGGATGACGTCACGTTTCCGGTAACAAACGGGCCTTAACAAGAAATGTTATACGGGTTGAATGCCTTCGAAGTTAGTGCACGTGTATTATATTCAACGTCATAGAGTGCACGCGACAGATTTCATATTTTCTGAAGTTTGCAAACGTTTTCGGTTATATAACGGAATTTGATACCGGTTTCAAGGTCATAGAGTACACGTGTATCATATTTCCTAAAATTTGTTTAAATTTGATAACTCTGACAGAATTTTATATGAAAAATATAAAATTCAGACGCACGAGGATTCAACAGTTAACGGCATCCTGGTTACACATCAGCGAAATCCAATTACGGGTTCAATGTCTTCAAGGCTAATAAGTGCACGTGTATAATATTTCCTGGAATTGGTTGATGTCATGTTTTCGGTTACACTGCGAAATTCGATACCAGTTTGAAGGACATAGAGTGCACGTGTATCAGATTTTATGGAATTTCACGGTGCCGGTTTTAAAATATGGCAAAGGTTATGCGAATGCGTGTTGCCGGTTGTAAAATTAACCATTATAGTTCGAGATAGAGAAAAACTATGGCGTCGGCGTTTAAGAAAAAACCATGAATGCCGTGGGGATATACAGGGTGTACAGCAATAAAGGACAAAACATGTTTGCCATGGGGATTTACAGGGTGTGCAGCAATAAAGAAAAAAATATGTCTGTCATGGGGATAAACAGGGTGACGAAGCGTCAGGCGTTTTTAACGGAGCGTTAAGGTGGATTCAGATAGATCGGATATCCGACATGCGATTCGTATTCGTATAATCGGACAAAATGGGTGATTCACATAGACACGATTGTTACTCGGAAACGAAATTAGATATTTGCAAAATTCCACTGACAAAGTTTCGTCTATCGCCATAAAACAAACAAAACATAATCTAATCTAATATGTTTATTGTTAATTATTTTTTTCCGATGATCGATTGAGATCGTAGCAAATATGCTTCATCTAGAAACATAGTAAGGAAGCAAAATTGTCTTTCGGCCAGGTACAGCAAACAAAAATGTCAAAGGTTGAATACCCAAATAACAACACTATTAACCCACCAAACAATGTCGTAATGAAAGACCAAGTAGTATCCTCCTGAGAACTTCATTATCGAATTGAACAGGAGAAGCCAAATTTATTCTTGAAGTGTAATAATGAAAAGAAAATATAAGTAAGCTACCACAAAATAAGCGTAAGCGTGACGAATTGCAAATACCAGGCACAAGCAAACTCTACATGTGATTAAGCATACTCGGCGAATCTACCAAGAAATTACTACTTTTAAGTAGTGGATAAGCAATTATGATCAAATATATAACCATGCACAAAATATATCACTATGTAAAAGGATTCAAACGCAAGAAAGCACGGAAATCGAATAAACCATTTTAAAATATAGTTGAACCATTATTAAAAAAAATACGCATCGCGAGAGCTCAGGCGCAGGCGTAACGGAATGAATAGTACAAATATTGTTATTTCAATATCCCCTTCACAACGCCAAAGAAATACTGATATAATAAATTCTCAATACGATCAGTAGTGATAGCAATGGAACAGTTAAAGCTAGCCCAAGTAGCGGATAGCCAAAAAAATCAATAAAAAAATCATAAAAGAAAACAGATAATGAAGTTGTCTACAAACTTGCGGTTTTTTCCAGGAAGTAGCTTCATTTTACTGCACAGCGAACAGCGAGGAATGGATGGCTCAAATTATTGCTTCCTGCGAATCCGTGAATTTGCAGCGTCCGTGAATTCGCAGCTGTCGGGTAATCGGGTAGTCGGTGGCCAGACAGCTAACAGTGACTTTGTGCTTCCCAACCAAATGACAAGCAACAATTGTACAGTGTAGAAAAAAACCTAGGGAAAGAGCTTATGTCACTGTCCCTGAATAAAAATATGTCAACCCCAACAACAATACCCAATATTATTTCAATGAAATACAATCAATAACGTTTAAAATAAACTAAGATTCATGAACCATCAAAATCGGAGCCAAATGGAGGATGCCTTTTACTTGAATGCGAAATAGTTACTTAACGAAAATATTTTGAAATCAAAATTCTCACACAGAATTAGACCATTTGCCCAAATACACTATATCGGAAATTCCCAACAGGTGGGCTGTTTATCAGAAAGAAAAAATATACGTTATGGAAGCTCATTATGCTTCGAACTAGCACGCTGCCTTTATGACTTCAAACCGAAATAAGCCAAAATAAATTCCTATTAAACTACTACCCTTTCAAATGAGATGTTTAAGTATTTACCCGAATTTTCCCAGATTGAATAACGATAAATAAGAAAATTGTCAGAAGTGAATTATACTCAAATAGATATTAAAAAAAGAAAACTTATAGCTTACCCAGGCCGAAGGGTTTTTTTCATAATATCCCACTGTTTCCTTCTCCACCGGGACTGAGGAGAGACAATGGCCATTATTTGCCCTCCTTGAACGAACACAAAAAACATGGTTTCAGGAACGATGTAGGCGAAATGAAATCATGAGCGGAATCACAACAAGAGGAAACTTCTAGTTTCGATCAAATCATTGACATACCTGAACTTTAGTAATCCTGATAACTTCCAGGTAACTTGTGAAGAATGAATCATATAAAATCACCATAAATCAACTACGATTCATGATTCTTCAATTTGTGAGTTTCAGGAATAATCCCATTCAAGGATGATTGAAATAATTAAAAAATCCTGAAACCCAGCTATGTCCACTTTCAGTTTTCCGTCACCAAACGCAAAAATGCCGAGGAAACCTAAACCAACCAATTCCTGCCCAGAGAGGTCTATCTCCTGCAATGCTCGTTCCGTCCTAAATAGACGAAATATCAACGGACTCAAAGTACCTAATTAGGCTAATCGTCATTTCTTAACTATAAAACAACGAAAGGTAACAAATGAAGTTATATAATAATACTGCATAAAATGCAACAATCGAATATTTTAATCCTACCGATTCCATAGTTCCACTGGCGCGGAGATATGGAACAGCCAGGGTCATAGGGAGCAACTGTCAGTACTGTCTTTGAGATTTAATAGCCGTATTCGGGTTCGCAATGAATACTGTTCTAGGACAGTCAAAAATAGTCACCCACCCAATTAATGTAGATATATTCGCGACAAACCCTTCACGCCTCAACAGTCCAACTATTTCGAACCGTTCCTGAACTGTTTTTGTTGTGAACCCGAATACAACCGTTATTTTCAGGAAAATTGAAATGGATTTGTAAACAATGAATTCCGGTAAAATTCCGTTTATCGGGCACACGAAGATAAAAAAACGGTTTGCGGGAACTTACGTATTTTAACCTCCTGAACAAAAGTTCGAATAAAATTTTCGGCACTCTCAATTTAGTTTCGGAGATACGGGCCTTTTTCTGGCTGAAAAATGGGATTTTCTACCACACCACCATTTTCAGCGGCAAAATAACACTCGAAATGCCTCCTTCTTTTTCATCAGCATAATGTACACACCTATACACACCCTTTATGATCCGTTTCGCACATTTTTTCAGTCGAAAACGCTACTTTTTCAATCGAAAAATGCACTTTTCTTCAACAACAACAGAAACATTTGAAATTCGGCCTGTGAAAGCTGAGGTGAACAGATACCGGCACTGGAATATTAGTCAAGTGCCGGGATCTGTTGTTTCCCTGAATGGTGAATAAAAGGCGCATTTTTTTTATGAAAAGTAGTGTTTTCGATTGAAAAAATGTGTGAAACGGATCATTAAGGGTGTGTACATTATTCTGATAAAAAAGAAGGGGCATATCTCAACGTTTATTTAAAATAATCCTTGCTGAATTCAATAGTCATTTGCAGGCCCAATAACCCTCTGGGGTGTGATGGTTAGTCAACTATGTACAAGCTAGTCAAGAAATAGAGTTTGATAGGGACTATAAACTATAAAGAGAAGTAGTATCTTTCAAAACATTCAAATTGAAACAATTTGATACAAGAATAAAGTGCCCCTCTATGAGACAAAGGGATAAATTACTCAAAGTAATTGGATGTGAAAATGAAAATACATTCAGATGATAGATGTGAATTGCATTTTTTATTTCATTCAGAATACTACCACCCTAGAGAATGATGCAATATCAGGCTCTAGTGTAAAAACTTGAAGAAAAGTAAACTATTATTGTGATGTTATCAATAGATGAAATTCTAAATCCATAAAAGACACGACTTGAATATACAGGAGTCTCATGTGCTTTGCACAACTCAATGTTTCATCAAGGAAGATACCTACCTAAACACCTCATATATAACAAGATAATGATATTTGATGATTCATAGTGACTATTAGGTTTATCCAACACCGATTGGTACGAAAATAACAAATATTCGTAATGAAGAGATGCAGTTTTTATTCAAATGACATGTTCTAATTTAAGGTCACATAGTTCCTAAGTGTTTCAAATTTAGACAATCTTTCTACTCTTCCCTTCAGCTACTACTACGTTTAACAATATTCGAGGAGAGTTTCCGCAGACTCCTCAAACAGTTATATTTTTTATTATGATGGGAGTTGTATATTCTGCAATAAATTGTGAAAATCTCCTATTGTTTTCCTCTTTCAGAATCGCCTTTTTTTTTCATTTTGAAATTAAAAAAGATGGTCAAGCCAGTTTAGAATCTGCGATGTATCTGAATTTTCATAAAATTCAATTAGTTATCAACACTTTGTTGAGTCGGGTGATTTGTTATACTTGGGTATTCGGTACTACTCGACCAACGTTCACTACAAACCTTTATGTTCCATGGGTAAATTTATCGGACAAAATTAAATATATTTCAACTCTATCCGACATCGGATAGCAGAACGACATTTCAATCAGATGATTTCCGCCAAAAATAAAGCACCAATCAGAACATCGTTGGTATTGGGAATTGTGTTCAACAGAATCCATTTTCTTCATCCAACATCGGAAAAACTTTCGGATGAATTCTTTCCGCCGAATGAAAATTGGAATTTAGACCAATCAGAAAGCTGTCGGAACGTCGAACCATCTGAATTCCACCTTGAGACGCTTTCAAAGAAGTGTCAAACGCTTTTAACAAATCTTTAAACGCTTTGGACGTAGCTTCAGACATTTCAACAAAGCGTTAGACGCTTTTCACGAAGCGTTAGATGTTTTCAACGAAGCGTTAGACAGTATTAACGAGGCGGTAGACGTTTTTAACGAAGCATTAGACGTATTCTATACAGAAATTGAAAAATATCATCAAAATTCTGAAAGAACAAGTGCTCACCTAATCAATGACTCATACAGTATATTCATTTTTGTATACAATCATATTTTTTTGAACCATTCAATATATTCATATTCAAAGAGTTTATAGTTTTATTATACTTTTGAAATAAGATTTCAAACTTATAGTGTGTTCAGTTACCACCAGTTGATAAAATAAAAGAGAATATCATTTTTTTCATTTATTACATAAATCATACACAACTTTTTGATTTTAATAAAATAATTATTCTCGTTAGCCATTAGCATACAAACTATCCAAGGATGAGGTTTGACAAAAACATATTAAAATCACAGTATTCTACGAAACCATCGGAATATCTCAAACCGTGCACATTCTTTTCAACATATCACACTTGTCGTTTCTTTCCGGCAGTAGAAGAACTGTACGGCTTCGGAGGTATCAGCAAAAAATGATCCATCTGTACCCCATTAGTTATGGCAATTTCTTTGGGGTAGAACACACCACTCAAATCAAAACATTGAATTTCTACTGCTAAAAGCTTAATAAATGTCAAAAAATTTCGTTCAAGGGCAAATGTTCCATAATACAATCATGAATGATGACGCAATAGGCACGTGTGTTGGCTGGAAAGCCTTTTTTGGCTTCAAGGTCAATTTTTACGTCCACCATACTCGATTTCACAAATTCAGCTCTTTTCGAGACGTCTTTAACGAAAACAGCTCGTTATTTGAATTATACATATTCGAGCAGAGGCTGTTTTTTCAGTGTACCCGAATAGCTGGAGTGGAAATCGCTATAGACCGTGTGAGCTTCGACAAAATCATTGTTTTTGAAATTCAATCGCATACGCTCATGTGGGTGAATACCGCTATTCAGGGTCAATCTGATACTCAACAAATCGATATTATAAAAGTAAGTGGGATCTTTATGTGGGTTATCCACACAATATGTTTGGAATACTCTGATGATGTATCGTGGACTCTCAAGAGCGAATATCATCAATTAATATACTGTTGTAATCATTGCGAGCTCTGACCAATCGTATTGTTTCTTTTCCACACATAGCTAGGGTATAATCGGTGAATATTCCCAAAAGGTGTTTGAGGGGAATGTGAAAGTTGAAAAATCCATCGCTTCATTTCGTATGGATACATTTGAATAATTCCATCCAGATGTACACATGTAACATGTATCGTCTGCAGTATAACACAAGTATCCTCTGAGTGTATTTACTATCCCATGATTTCGAAAGTTATCCAATTCTTTACCACTGAGCTCGAATGATAGAGAGTCAGAGAAAAATGCCGGAGCATTATTCACAAAACTAACTTTGCTATTTCCTTCGGTTTTAATCAGTGTTTCCCTCCCGCTAACGACTGCATCACAAACCATACATACTGGTAGTAGTATGTATGGTTTGTGGACTGCATCGTACATGAGTAGCCATGTTTCTCTCTGCTCAATGGCAATTTCGAAAATGTCGTTGTTCTAGAAGGATTTCACATATGGGTAGTGAGTTCTCGTTTCCAAATATCGAATGGATTCATCAAACTATGGCTCTCGGTAAACGTTGAACACTTCTTTGGATAACACTGTAAACAAGTGATTGTGGAGATTGTCGATTTGAAGTAGAGAGCTTCTCCACTACTGGTACCGTTGACGTGTAAGCACTGAATATATAATTAAAAACTAGCCCCATTTCAAAATGTTCTCAAAACCAATCGAATAATGTTCTGTTCTCCTCTGAAGTCTACAGGGTTGATCTCCTGATAGAGGATGTTCCTCTGCTCGCCACAGGAAGATGAATCTAATTTAATGGAACTTCGTCGAATGCGTAACCAGAATCTTCTCGAAGAGAAAACCCGTATATTTCATGGGATGGTCGACCGTTGAAATAAGCACCCAAAGTGATATTATAGTCCAGATAAATTGTTCGAACTTTGACAATTTTCACAGGTAAATCAGACTTGTGAACTTGACCAGGTTCCAACAATCGTTCAGAGAATCCCAACAATTTTCCAATGCAGTCTTCAGGTCGGAAATCTATGTTGTGTATTTTGCTGTAGATTGCACACTCGAGAGTATTGAGGTTAGCTCTCAAAGAGAGTACGTTATCAGTTATATCCTTCTCTTCACTCTCGTCGTTTTTCTTCCTTTTTTTGATGTCCTTTGGTTTCTGCGAATTTCGTTAGGAATTTGGCAATGTAAGTGATTTCGTAAAATTATTGTCATTATTTCTCTCTTGGACTTCTCAGCGTTCTTGAAATAATAGAACTTTCTATTGCCTTCCTCTATGTTTGGATGCTGTTGGTCGAGTGGAAACAAATCAGCGCCAATCCGTATTCTGCATCAGGATCCAAGGAAATTGGGTTGTTGAAATCACTGCTCGCTATGGAAGAATGACTTGTCAGCGTGACGATCAGAGACATGAATGAACCTCAATGTGTGCTACTGCCAGTTTCATAAAGGAATTCCTAGTACAGATGGCCACAATTTGACTGATTGAAATTCTGATAGTCGTCGTTGTTGTAGAAAATTTTAATGTTTTTCCCCAAGTATCGGCAACTTTTGAAGAGGTTTCAAATGTCCGAAACTATCGGAATAGTCCTCCTCATTCCCAAATTTGCGGTAAGCTACCCAATTGGTGCCGGCATTCATCTGAGAATCCAAGTTAATCACAGCACATTGTCGCAGCCAACGACCACAAGTTGGCAACGTATCGCGAATGAAGTCTCCACGAAAATGTGGTATTTTCAGTTAACTGGCACACCGACGTATTTCCGAATCATACAAGGCTCTCTTAGGCAGCTTCAACGGTAGTTTTTTGTTAGCGCACAAAAATTCCATAGCCACGATGACTCTTTCTTAAAAATATGTCGCTGCCTTGTTTATCGATCTCTTCCATTGCCTTGTTGTGACGATGATCCTCTTCAAGTTTTTTTTTTGGCATTCTTGGCATCAATCACAGTCTTGGCGACCCCTGCAGCACCACTATACAATCCAACTAGAGTAAGTGCAGCAAATATTGGCATCAGAGGTCGAATACTCCCACTCGTTTTTCCAATAGGTATTATTCGAGGCACTCCAACGTTCTGATGTCCACCGACACTGCTAATGTGGTTTCGTGCTGTACGCATAGCCAAAATTGAAACTTCTCGCAAGTTACTCTCGCTCATATCAGTCAGTTCATTGGGCTGCATTTATTTTAGCAATGATATAGCAATTTTCTGAAACATGTGTTCCATGAATGATGGCTCCCACTCACTGTTCGCCAACTCCAAGTCGGCTTTATGAGGATCCTCCAAAGACTTGTTTTCGGAATAGGCTATGTCGTGCCGACGGCAAGCAGAATCTACACCGTTGATACCCTTATGTCCGAGTGCTGATCTTTCGAGGAGATGTGTTCTAGGTCCACAGTTCTGTTATCCAGGTAGGTGTAATTCACCAGCAAATATGTTCAGAGAACCTATGTATGAAGGAATTTAGCGCCAGCTTCTAGGAGTATTCTAGGGGTATGTGAGTCGTGTCTCAGGAAGCGTTAACGAACGCTTTCAACGTTTTCGAGGTGCATTAGACGAAGCGCTAGACGTTTTCGTCAGCTGTGTATATATAGAAATGAACGCGCCGAATTTTTTGTAGTTGAATGTGAGACATCATGAAGGTTACTAAAGAGGCAACTTCACTACCTATAGAAAACTTGGATTTCGTGAAAATTTAGAAAACGAGCAAACATGGTGTACTGTTAACTGATTCTTTCCACGCAATATTCTGTAGTCCGAGTGGGTGTGGCCAAACCAATGCAATTTTGAGTTCGCTATTGAACCCCAATGGCTTCAAATTCAAATATATTTACGTACACTCAAAGTCATTGTTCCAGCCGAAATATCAATTACTGCAGGAAGTCATGGAAAAAATCAAACGCATAGGGTATTTACCATTCAAAGTCAGTAATAAAATAATCGATTCAGCTGAAGCAGAGGAAAACTCCATTTTCATCCTTGATGATGTGGCCTGTGATGAACAGGATAAAATAAGAGTATATTATGCAATGTGTTCGCACAAATTCATCGATATCGCCTACCTTTGTCAAACTTATAGCCTGTTTCGATGATGCAAGTTTGTCACTGCAACTCCAGAAAATTGCACGTGTTCATGCAAGTTTTTCAAGTTGCATGAATCTTTTCTGGTGATAAGTTGCAGCGACTCAGTTATTTCTATGGTGAATTTGTTGCCGCAAACCACAAATATGTGGTGGCATCATTGTGAAGAATATTGATTTTGATTATTTCAATTATTTCTCGAGACTTGAGGAATCAAGTTGAGTAATAAGGTGATTCAATCACAATATCAATTATTAGAAATGAATGAAATTATATATCAGTTATGATACTGTAGACGTTCATCTTCGTAACATTCGGTGCTATTTTTTAATATTGGCATTGCAAACTGACAGCAAGATGACATATCTCGCGGCGACTTGTCGCAGCGACAAAATTGCATCGTCGAAACGGGGTGTAACTCTAAAATTTCCAAACAATTGATACGAGACAACTTTAATGTCATTGTTATTTTCAGGCAAGATGACGTGAATTTCAAGCACTTTTTCGATGGAAACGTATCTCCACTCCAGACTTATCAAGGACATTTGCTCAAAATATTGGAACAAAAAATTTGGTACTTTAGTTATTGTCTAGGATTTCGAGTTGAAAAATGGCAGATATCCCGTGGGATTTGACAATTTATGATGTGCAATACAGGTGATTTCTCACTAGGTATCATTTCATCGACAAGTATAGACGATAGAATCGCTGATGCTGAGCGAAAATCAAAAATAAATAAGCTGGCAAGAGGAGTACGAAAGAAATACTTGACCTTGAAATTGGGCAAGTCTGAAGAAGATGAAGCTATTCGAACGTTATTTAATCCCATAACCGTTGAAACAAATTGCTGCAATGTCACCACCCAAAAGTGAATTGAAAGCGCCATCACTGAGAACATTATTTTGAACAGAAATATACCGAAATTAGGAGAACAGAGCCATAAAAATTAGTGAAAGAAGTACGCAGGCTCCTCTAGAACATATCAAATTTCTGCAGCTGAAAGATGTTGCTGATGCGAGAGCTGAAGAAAAAAACGATGACGAGGTCTTGGATAGTTTGGAATCAATATGTTCCAGAGGATGTATTGAATGCTCATTTGGAACAATATCTAACAATGTCACGGAAATATATCATGAAATATTTGGGTGAAAATGACCAGATTGATATCGTTCACGGTCCTATATACGACTTTGGTTCTTCACAATGGTTCCTGGGAGGAAAAGAAATTGATTTTCGCGAAGGATAAATCATAACAGAAGGACATTATTTCAAGAAAACACCAGACCTGTATCAATCAATCTGCTATGATTACCCCGATAAATATGGAAAATTATTAGCAGATTTTGGGGTTGACAACACCCAACACCTATTCTGAATAGTCTTGGACGTTTGAAAGGTATTTCTAGAAATAAATATAAACATATAATTAGACCCCTCTTCCGACACCACACCACTGGAAGCGGTGTTCCCATGAATAGTTTGCTATTTAACGAAAATCCATTCGAATATGTTTATTGGGATCAGGGGCGCCGGAACCTTGGGGGCAATGGGGGCTCGAGCCCCCATAGAGAATTGGCTGGTTGGTTCTGGTTTGCGAAACTGTTACCATGCTCTCATAGCAAACATTTTTCGTTTAGAACAGATTATGTATCGGTCTCATTGATGTCGGGTTATAAAGATTTTTATTATCACGCTGGCAACAGTGTCAGTGACAAAACCGCCGCAGTTACTCAAAGCCGTAGTCACTATTAACAAAGGTGCGTACGTATACCGTATATATTGTAATAAAAAATTAAAAGATGTGATATCTGATATATCAAATCAAAAACGTATTCACGGTCCACGATGACACAGCAAAGACTAAACGATTGTGCTATTTTGAACTTCTACAGAGCTCCTTTTTAAAGAAGTTAGTAATCACGAGATAGCAAATATTTTCATTTTAAAAAATAACCAAAGACGGCAGACCTTCCAACATGAGTAAAATTATAATTTCAATCCTATTTGTTACATATATATTATATAGTTCATGCAGAAATTGAATATTTGTTTCTTTAACAATTTTAAACAACAACAACAATTTTGTAGTACTCAGACTCGCCATTTGGCATTTGAGGTTTGAAACTGGCTGTGAAATAAGTAATATAGTTATCAGAACTTACGTCACGTCTCCAAAAAGTGGTCTGTTCCGTTGAATCTAAGATCATAGAAAATTTCCAATACAAATTAAAGTGTACCTGATTCGTCGCTCAAGAGATTATAAGTAAATTCAGTCAGTAATTTGCTATAGTACGTATTCCCAACTTCGAAAGATTTTTTCATTGACATTTGTTCAATGTCAAGATGGCATTTTGAAAAGAAGTTCCAATATATAGTCCAGTATGATGAGAACAAAATATTGCTAGTGTAGAATATGGGCCGGAAGAAGAAATATGTGGATGTAACCGAAACCGAAGAAGACTCTCTCATAGATAGTCATCATTCTAATGATGAATCAGGAAATAAAGAAGAAACGAAGTTCAAGTTACTGAAAGTAAATTATGATAAAGAAACAGTGAATGAATTATATGAAATCAATCATGAAAAGATTGAAAATAATTTTGTAGCCCCAAATATAGAAAGTTTGAAGAAAGAAATATACATACTGAAACAAATTATCAAGGATAAGGACCTCATTATTCAAGAGAAAGAAAAAAATATCCAACTCATATCCAGAGAAAACGAAAGTATACGAGGAAATTATGATTTCTTATTGTCAAATATTGTAGACAAAGAAACTATTATGGACAGTATAGAAAAGATTGGGGCTCAACTTTCGTTTAGCTGAAATCAGTTACGGAAAAACTGTTGCCATGGCAACCGTTGCTATGGTAACGAGAATACAAAAACCCGGTTCCCATGGTGCGGAAATGCGTGGTTGCCAAGTTGCGTGCTTTAGTTTAGCTGAAATCAGTTATGGAAAAACTGTTACCATGGTAACCGTTGTTAGGGTGAATAGTGAACAAAAAAGCCATTCCCGTTTTGCGGAAATGCGCGGTTGCCAAGTTGGGCTAGTTATAATTTAACTGGAATCAGTTACGGAAAAACAGTTGCCATGGCAACCGTTGCTATGGTAACGAGAATACAAAAACCCGGTTCCCATGTTGCGGAAATGCGTGGTTGCCAAGTTGCGTGCTTTAGTTTAGCTGAAATCAGTTATGGAAAAACTGTTACCATGGTAACCGTTGTTAGGGTGAATAGTGAACAAAAAAGCCATTCCCGTTTTGCGGAAATGCGCGGTTGCCAAGTTGGGCTAGTTATAATTTAACTGGAATCAGTTATGCAAGCAATCGCTTGCCCCACAGGCCACATACTCTAAATAAAATCTTCGCTGGCGTTGTATCTTGTCTACTGGTCTAATATTAGGAGAAAAAAGGAGAAAATAGTATCATGAAGACGAGCGGGTCCGGCCGACATTTCGCAAATTCGCGCGCGCGGATTTGCGAAATGTCGGCCGGACCCGCTCGCTTCGCTCGCGGTGTATTCTGTGTACTGGTCTAATATTAGTTGGAGAAAAAAGGAGAAAATAGTATCATGAAGACGAGCGGGTCCGGCCGACATTTCGCAAATCCGCGCGCGCGGATTTGCGAAATGTCGGCCGGACCCGCTCGCTTCGCTCGCGGTGTATCCTGTGTACTGGTCTAATATTACTTGGAGAAAAAAGGAGAGAATAGTATCATGAAGACGAGCGGGTCCGGCCGACATTTCGCAAATCCGCGCGCGCGGATTTGCGAAATGTCGGCCGGACCCGCTCGCTTCGCTCGCGTTGTATCTTGTGTTCTGATCTGATATTGCTTGGAGAAAGAAGGAGAAAATACCATGAAGACGAGCGGGTCCGGCCGACATTTCGCTAACCTGCTCGCGTTATATCTTGTGTTCTGGATCTAATATTTTGAATTATTCTATGGTTTGACAGTGAATGAATTATATAATATATTCCTAAATGAATAACACACAATTGGTATAAACAGTTAATTCTTCTCTTCCGAAAAAATATCAGCAATGAGGTTCAGCTTGATTAGTTCAGTTCACTTCGTTAGATCAAGCTACTTATGAATATTTGTTATGCGTCATCTCGATTAGGAACTGTCAGTGGAGTGTCATTTTGAAAATGTCCATCAGCGAGTTATCTCTACCGAGAAATCGACAAGAAGCATATGAATTCGCGATTCTTCATGGTTTGATACCAACGGCACCTATTTGTAGAAGAAAATGCAAAGGTCACAAAGACCCAGCGGAACCGTTTTCCCATTATTACTTTGGGGAAACGGATTTTGGATTCTACCGTTGTTCCAAACAGAATAAATGTAGACCGGATGTTACAGTGGCTAAAGGGACATGGTTTGAAAATAGCCGATTGTCCCCTCAGAAAGAATTAAGGTAATTATTTTTTATCATGTAGGTTTTTCTATTTCAAAAAGTTCATATCACAGGATCCTTTTTGGTTTTGCTCATAACGAAACATATGAACGAATATCGTTAGGAGTCGGGGAACAACTATCAACTGCAACACTTGCCGCAAGGATGAGGTACTGTCGGGAAATGGTAACTAGTGCGTTCACCCAAATGCAATTATCCTTGCCTAAAATCGGTGGACCCGGGATTGTTGTCCAGGTAAAACATATTTCCAGTTTCTTCTTCAGTAAATTTTTGATTCCTTGAATTGCTTCGTTATGTATTTGTATACTATTTCAGATCGATGAATCAAAATTCGGGAAAAGGAAATATAACAGAGGAAGAATTGTGGAGGGACACTGGGTTCTGGGTTTAATTGCTGACGACTCAGATGACTTAAGGTTGATTGTTTGTCCTGCAAATGAAAGGGACGCAGATACGTTGATACCAATCATTCAGCAGCACGTAGAACGTGGGTCGATAATTCACACCGACATGTGGAAGGGTTACTCGAAACTTTCTCAGTGTGGGTACCGTCATAGTACTGTTAATCACAGTGTTGAATTTGTGGCTTCTGACGGTACTCACACTCAGAGAATTGAGTCTCAATGGAGTGCTGCAAAAAAATTTTTCAAGGGCCAGCACGTCCCTCAAGATGAATTCCCAGATAGAGTTTGTGAATATTTATGGAGGCGACATTGTAAAAAATACAGGAAAGATCCGATGGTACAGCTACTCAGTGCTATAAGATTAGAATATGGTGACTATAGGTTGTATTAAAGGGAATTAAACAATCTGATTCGGTTTAATTGTTATTACCCAACATATTACTAGAAGCATTTTCAATTCATTTTCTAGTTGATAATTTGGCAACTGCGCATTTCTGTACAACGGAAATAGGGTGTTTCTTTGTCACTAATACTAGCAACGGTTGCAATGGCATCAACTTGTTCTTAACTGATTTTAGCCAAACTAAAGCACGCAACTTGGCAACCACGCATTTCCGCAACATGGGAACCGGGTTTTTGTATTCTCGTTACCATAGCAACGGTTGCCATGGCAACTGTTTTTCCGTAACTGATTCCAGTTAAATTATAACTAGCCCAACTTGGCAACCGCGCATTTCCGCAAAACGGGAATGGCTTTTTTGTTCACTATTCACCCTAACAACGGTTACCATGGTAACAGTTTTTCCATAACTGATTTCAGCTAAACTAAAGCACGCAACTTGGCAACCACGCATTTCCGCACCATGGGAACCGGGTTTTTGTATTCTCGTTACCATAGCAACGGTTGCCATGGCAACAGTTTTTCCGTAACTGATTTCAGCTAAAGG